>OU785236.1:5996755-6313258 GCA_917051295.2 Erebia ligea
AAGACGTACCGCCAAGCGATTTAGCGTTCCGGTACGATGCCGTGCAGAAACCGACTAGGGGTATGGGTCTAATATAACTGCCATACCCCTAACAGGTTAGGCCGCTACCATCTTAGTCTGCACCATCGCTTACCATCAGGTGAGATTGCAGTCAAGGGTTAACTTGTAGTGGCGTAAAAAAAAAGTGCGCTATTTGACGTTTGACAGAGTTGCTATTTAATTCTAGTAGTCAAAAAATTAATTTCAAGTCACCTCGTCGCATAAGCCGGTTGCACTTCGTGTGGATTTCGCCTGTCGGACCAGAAGAACAGCATCCTGTCAAATATTGGCGCTATGTCTGCTACTTGGTTAGTGCCTTCTGGGAACACCCTGGAAACACAAAAAAAAGGATGATCAAGGCTTTCTTGTACCATGTACGAGAGCGAGGTGTGAGCTGTACCGTAAGTATAGGAACGGGGTCCCAGCTGGTCCAACCATTGTTTATACTGACCCTCTTATTCATAAACGTGCAATAGCGGTGGAATAGTTATAATCTGTTTTGTCTTTGTCTGTCAACAGTAATTTGACATTCGAAGGAAAAAGACATGGCAGTTATATTAAACCCATACCCCTATTCGGTTTCTACACGGCATCGTAACGGAACGCTCAATCACTTGGCGGCACGTCTTTGCCGGTAGGGTGGTAACTAGCCACGGCCGAAGCCTCCCACCAGGCAAAAATGAGAAGGATCTAGCCATAGTTCACCATGCATGTAGATTTAAAAAGACGTGTATACCTAAGCAAGCCGCCGCACCGCTTGACATCCCAGTCGACGTTGAGGTAGTAAATAGCGGTGATGCAGCGGCCGTCTTTGTTGGGGTTGTCCACGTGTTTCACGTAGTGGCTGCCTGAGCCTGGGTAGCACGCCACCATGGCCTGTGAACAACAAATTACTACTTTATCCATCCATCCACAGTTGGACACAGGGCTTTTGGAGATCGCGCTACCAGACACGGTTTTCCGCTTTCCTCATCCACCCATTATCCGTCACCTTCTTGAGGACGTCGCATCGGATTAGTGGACTGGAGGTTCTAGCCACTTTATTATACCCTAGCTGATGCTCGCGAATTCGTCCGCGTGGATTGAGGTTTTTTGGTTCCCGCAGGAAATCTTTAATTTTCTGGGATGAAAAGTAGCCTATGTGTTATTCCAGACTATAATCTATCTCTGTGCCAAATTTCATCCAGAAACGTTCAGCCGTTCCGGCGTGATTGAGTAAGAAACATCCATCCAAACTTTCGCATTTATAATATTAGTATATAATATATGTTTGTATGTATGTATATACTTCTTTTTGGTGCAAAGCACACCGGAGTACGGAACGAACTGGGGGAATTGCTTAGACTAAAAGAGAGCTGTGTCAAATCTAGATAGCGGATGTAGAGACTAGTCCATTTAGCATATATTATACATAAACCCGACTACATAGATAAATGTTTTGCCTACATTTTTAATGAGTTATTTGGCGAATCTGTACTTATCCATAATATTATAAATGCGAGAATGTGTTTGTTTGTTAGTTGGTCCTTCAGTCAAACCGCAACAGCGCAACGGATCGACGTGATTTAGTGAATGGATATTATAGCTGAGGACCTGAAGAGTACATTTTATCCTAGAAAATCAACTTCCCCTAGATCTTTTTAAACCTAAATCCACGCGGACGAAGTCGCGGGATCTATTATTTATTATTACATCATCTATTGGAGGATTGGAGGATAATTATTACATATAATGAAAAAAAAATATATATATATCGATTCATTAGGTATGCGTGAATCATCTATGAGTCATTTACGTGTTCCTATGTAGCATTTTATATTACGCCATAATTTTTTTACAGTTATTCAAATAATTATTCGCATATCCATTGGAGCTTCCAGAAGCAATTGAGCCACCAGTGCACCAATGCTACTATACTAAGGGGCTTAGCCCAACGACCTCAATTTAGATAGTAGAGCAAGATCCCGCGACGTATTTTATTAAAGCTGAAAGTTTTTCTATGTATGTCTCTAATAGAGGTATAAACGATTCCCGACTATGAAGTTTGGATCGCGGTTGCTTTGGAAGGTATCAGGTAGAAAAGGTGGCACCTCAAATTCGTTAAAGCATTAAACTCCGTTTTTTTATATTTTTCTTTGGAATAATATTAGAAACCATGTTGTCAATCGTCAGACACTTAGTACGATTGCAAACACGATTGCAAACCCCTGTCAGACTCCCTATTATTTTATAATATAAAATAACGTAGGTCTGATGGACACGGGATCTTGGACCATAGACGGGCCCTGTCAAAAAAAAGAATGTGGATTTATTTTACTAACGTTGTATAGTTTGAAAAGGACAGCGCTATGGCGGGGACAAAGACAGGCTTATACAGGTGTGGAGCGCGCTCTACAGGTCGGACGCCCAATTTTTTTCTATGAAAGGGCCCATCTATAATTTTATAGTACATATATATATCGCTGGCTTAGCCCACGTGAACCACGTCAGACTATCGATGGCCGATTTTTTACCTACAGATTGCAATATTGGAATGCACACGTCCTACAAAACCTCAAGCCCGATTATTATCGGACCTACAAAAAGTCGGACGTAGGCGTAGGCCCATAAATGTAGAACACTCAGTATTGTAATATTCTTCGAATTCGCGGTTTACCGATAAGGGTTACCCCTAGGTTAAACATCATATACATACATAGCTTATGTAGATAAGGCAACGGAAATAGAAATTATTTGCTGTCTTACAAGTTTATACTTAATAGATATTGCGAATTATTAATCCATAAATATTTCAAAATCAATAGACGCGCAAAATATCTATAACTAATCACTAATCATGAACAATAACAGCTGTGACCACCCATGCAGGCATCGATATAATTTTATACGTTTGGGCTTTGGACGCTCATTATTTTTGTCTTGGATGAAAAAGTTGGATGTTTGAAAATTATTCGATTATTTTAGTCAAACACATGAATGTTTTGTAGGTTCGATAGGCTATAGAATAGACACAAATATGCCTAATAGAGATTTCTAGTTTTCAAAATGGTACTAAAACTTATTTGAAATTATTAGGAAAAGTAAGTAGTAGAAAGTCCATACTTATATTATAAATGCGAAAGTGTCTGTCCGTCTGTCTGTCTACTACGCTTTCACGGCTCATCTGCTCAACCGATTTTGATGAAATTTGATATAGAAATAGATTGTATCCCGGGGAAGGACATAGACATATTTTTATCCCGGAAAATTAAAGAGTTCCCGCGGGGATCAAAAAATCTAAAACCACGCGGACGAAGTCGCGGGAATCGTCTAGTAGAAAATAGACCGTACTTTGCATGCTTGACTAATCTTTAAGTACGTATTCGTCAGGCTACGAATTTTAACAAGAATAGTTTTATGTATTTATTTAATTACTAAATGGAAACCTCAGCAGTTCTGTTTGGCGGCCACTTGTGGCGAAAATAAGATCTGAGTTAATCAAAAGTTGCCCTCTAAGTTTTACTTTTAAAGTCGACTCGATTCACTCGACGACGTTGCAATAGCTCTCGTAAAGTTTATTCGAATAACTAAATTTTTGCAGTTTATGCACAGAGGTTTATGGCTGCCACAGAACAGAAGATAAGCAGATTCTCTGTTCTGACATCTGTGATGCCTGCGATCACGTTCTATAAACCCCACTAAACCCTATAACTATCATAAATTTATCAATTCAGATAAGCTTATCAGAGTTATATATAGAGCTAATATAATCTCTCTATATATAAAAATTAATCCCTATTTCCCTTGGTCACGGCATCACGCGTGAACGGCTGGACCAATTTCGATAATTCTTTTTTTGTTGTGTTTTGTTATTGTAAGGAGAAGGTTCTTATGAAAGAAAATGTTTGAAAAATTGTACGGAAAAGTAAAAAAATTGGGTTAAAAAATCTCCTCATACAAAAGTAAATGAGACATAAGGAGATCTTCAAATATATTGTCAGATTGACGGTCATTTATTCAGTTTCATATATTATATACATTTATACTGGGAAAAAAACTAGTTCCCACGGGACTCCTTAAGACCTAAAATCCACGCGGACGAAGTCGCGGGCATCAGCTAGTACTATAAGTCATAAATTTTTTGACTTGCTTGGATAATTGACGCGCGGTGTCCGGCATCGAGAATGGCTCATAAAAATTGCGCGATTTCAATTATTTATTTTTATGAACGAGAATAAATGTTGGGAATTCCCTTGCACAAGTAGTTTAATAAGTTTTAATGTAATATTGTGTTAGCACTTTACTACCTACTATTTGTAATCTTGTTTGTTTTTATATGTATTTTCTTAGTAAAGGCAGTATCTTTAGTAACTTTACACGAGATAGGTATTTCAATGGACGTAAGAAATATTTTCGCAGTCTTTATTATTTACTAGCAGATGCCCGCGACTTCGTCCGCGTGAAATAAGTTTTTAAATTCCCACGGGAACTCCCTAATTTTTCGGGTTAAAGCCTGACACTCACAAATAATGTGGCTTTCTATTGGTACCAGATTTTTCAAAATCCGTTCAGTAGATCCAGAGAATACCCCCTTACAAACTCACCTCTTTATAGGTAATATTACTTAGTATCCTCGATTAATCTTACTATTAATATAAGGAAAAAAGCGCTTTAATTTTCTCTTTATTCGAGTACCTACCTAGTACCCACGGATCAGTTTTTAATTGAAGTGAGTTAAAAGGAGAAACTCTACAAGGAAAGCAACAACAATTACCTAAACACAAAGAATTGATGACGTTACATTACTAAAACAATCGGTACTGAAACCTGATAAACAGCCACTATAGGAAAATAAAATAAAAGAGTAATAAGTCGTAACTACGAATGTTTATACCCTGCAATAAGAACCTTTATAGATATTAATAGCAGCAAGAGCGAAGAAAGAAATGCTACGGGTTTATACCAGTCATCGAAAGACTATAAACTAGAGTAGAGTAGCAGTAAGTACAAATAAATCCATCGGTACGTCCTTTCAGGGTCACGCGTGCTCTCCATGTGATGGCACATGGCGGAGAGTTATCTGAAATTGCTACTAGAGTCGCTATGGGTAAGCACGAAAAATATATTTATTATGAATAACTTCATCCAATCCACACAATAGCAACATATATTGGATTGGATGTATTTATTATTCTCGCTGCCACTGTAATTTAGTCAGCAATGTGCGAGGGTTAGCCAATAATTTAGTGGTGATGGCGATAGTCACACAGTAACTAGGTACATAGTCATTTTACCGTAATAGGGGATCAGGAATCAGCGGAAAATCGTGTGCATTAGGGCACGAACATTTTCATTTCGAGTGTGCTCTAGAATAACACTGCGAACATGATTGCTTGTGAGTTGTGCGAGTCCACTGTAAGAAACATTACTGCCGCACACTGGTGGAATTGCACCTAACAGTAAAATTATTACTACAGTGTAAAAATTGCTTAACGGTTAACACTCTTCCCCAATTGGGCAAAACGTGGGCAAAACCCATTGTATCCATTGTATCCGCTACGTGCAGCGGAGACCAATCCTAGGTCTATGCTCATCGCTCACCAGTGCTCCAGGGAGGTTCTCAAAAAATTCAGGTGCTTTCTTGAAGTTTGATGTACGAGGTAGGTATGTTGCTCAATGCTCGAACTCAATGACATAATAGTGCATTCGGTGCAACACCGCGTATGTTATGGCACGTGCGTCTATTTCAGTACTTCACAGAATATTGTTTTGATTTCTTACGATCTTTTACAATAAGTATACCTAAATCGTGATAAGCAAAAATTGCCCTTTTTGGTTATCGTAACTCGGGATACATTTATAAACATTGTGGAAAGTGTACATAACTTTTTCTGTGAAAATGTTTTCGATGCTACGAGTAATTCGTATTGGATCAGTATGTTTCATAATTTTATCTTTGATTATAAGTAGGGCCAACACTTTCATAAGTTCACTCTATGATATTTAAAACATTAGATACGTTCCCCGCGCTTTATTTTGGCAAGAATTTAAGAAGGCACTTGCCCTCACTTGCGTACATTGCAGTTAACAACAGTGTAACTCAGAATCTATATTCATCTCTTTCTAACAACAGGTATAGCGTATGTTGACCTTTATGTTCTTTCCCTTTCTCCGCGTACGTAATATTTACGCCGTTTTTTAATGGAATGATGTTCGCGTATGCCGCGTCTATTTGTAATAAGTCGTTGAGTTCACTGCCTGAAAAAAAAACTGTCTTTGGTGGTACGATGGGTGGTACTTATTTAAAGAAAAATTTGATTTTCAACTAAGATTGTATTTATAAAATCCCAGTTAAAACGTGTCATCGCAATTAAGTTAAGTTTTCTATTCTCTAGTTAATAAGTACCTACCTACTCAGCTTTATCTATTTTTCACTATTTTCACATTCTAGGGCTGCTGGAAGAAATCTCTTCAAGAGATAAGTTGTCCTTGTACTATGTCCCTTAAATTTTTATGTTTTTAAGTTTGGTACTAAATATATAAATAAATTTAAAATAAGTTAAACTGTAATTTTTTCTGGTATGTGCACCTATTGATATTTATTTGTCCCTGGGGCCTGGACAAAGTTGGCTGAAAAAATATGAAGTTATGACTTATGAACTAAAGATGAACTTATGTTTAAGAGTTTCCCGTCCATGCCTGCACCAAATTGAGTTATTCACACCTACTACCACAGAATAGGTAATAGCTACATACCTACTACATCAAGATTCACGAATGCACTTTGTAAAGCAATGAGTAAATTAAAAGCGTGAAACGAATAATTGAATGACGAATTTATGAATAAAATGAAATACCTACGGTTATTAAAATATTCGAGGGCATGTCGTACGGCGCTGTACCCACCTGCATTTGGATAATATACCTATTGTGTCAGGGCCATTAGGTACGTTTTGTAGTTCTTCGTGATGATAAAATATGTTTCGGAATTAGGCCATCTTGATAAATGACCGTTGAAAATGCGTGAAGACATTATTTTGTATTTTACGGGTTCGATATCCAGCCACTTTGTAAAAGTTTTTCCTTAAAATTCGTATTAAAATACCTAAATAAATAATATATTGTAGCTGTTCTTTCTAACTTGGTATTTACATTACATCGTATGGTATTATTTTCAAATATGTATTTGACAAGATCATATTATAATTGTAGCTTTTTAAACTAATAGATGATAAGGTTTAACCAATTTATAATTCTTGACGGAATCTGCACTGTCTGCCCGAACAGGACTTACGAACTATAAAGACGTTTGTATAAAATAAAAATAAAAATTTCTGTAGATCCATTTTTTCCTTGGCTGACTTAAAATTAAAAATCGCAGAATAATTATTTGTTTAAGACAGTTAGTTTAAAGATACATTTTTCACTTGTATTTATGGCATAGTTAGTTACTTCGGGGAAATACTGTCCTAGGCGCTGCTGTGCAATTGCATAGCGCGGAATTGCATAACCGGAGCAACAAGATGCGACAAAGCGGCATGCTACAAATGAATACATTTATTTTGCACCCTTGCCCAGCAGCATACGGCCGTCTAATTAATGCCGAAACTATAAATCGAACTAAAGAATTAGATTATAAATGTACGCTACGGATGTACGACGGTCTTGCAACAATCTTACTTCAAAATTTATATTATTCCAGCATGCGTTCCTGTGGCATGCCTCTATGTTGCACTAAATTAAAACATTTTGGGTTTGTGAGAGAAGCTAGGTACTTATTTGACTTTTAAGTCAGCTAAAGATAATTAGAATGTAGAAGCGTGGTAGAAGCAGACTGTTTGTCTAGACGGGGCTGGGGTATAGTGCACTAACTAATTAGTACTTATACTGGTGTGAAGATGGTTAGGTTATAAGTTGCGACTGAAACGACCCCCGCAAAGTTTGTAAACACGGCGCTGGCGGCGGTGTGTCCATACTCCATAAAGTATTATTTCACACGTTTCCTACTACGACGCCAATGTTTACAGCGGGCGGTCGGGCGGTCATGCCACAGATCACGTACGCATACCGCCACCGCGCATGCGCCGCTATCCGCCCCGCTATCACCGCGATTCTGCACACATTCGCACTGATAACAATTGTAGAATGGACGCGCGATCTATGATAAGTATTTTAATACTGTGATGGGAGAAGGGAATTCCAAAGTTAGTTACCTATTTCCCACAATTTTCGTGTTGGGTGCAGGGCGCAGGCGGGGCCAATCAGATAATTATTGATAATTTTATAACATCATCATTCATCTAAGTATATAACAGTCTGATTGGTTGACTACTTACTAGGTACTAGGTAGGTATTCATATTTTAGATGTAGGTATTAATTATTTAGATTTTTGGTGGTTGTGAAAATATTTTGTTTAACTTACTACTTAATTTATATTTTTAAGGATTACTTTAATGAGAAGCTATTTTTTTGCTATTTTTAATGTATTTTTTATTAATTTGTCAAATCGCAAACTAAAGTTGCAAAGTTGTTTTCTTATCATTATTATTATTAATAAAACCCAGACTTTTTTCTTGGAATATCCTTTCCCTATCCTCCGGGAATCAAGACCCTGTAAACCCGCAAACTATGTTTGTGCAAAATTTCAAAATCGGTTGGACAGATGGGCCGTGAAAGAAAACGTAGCAGACAGACAGACATATTTTCGTATTTTTAACATTAGCATGGTTCTACATGAGCAATTTCGTATCTACAAACGCGCGGCACGTGCTATAGTAATGTACCTACAACAGTGTAGACGGCTAGAAATAATTTGGCAACAGTCGTGCGAATCCGTTTCCAATTTCCACATCGACTCCAACAACGCGGCGCGGCGCCAGGCTAAGATGAGTGGGTGCGTGCTTAGCGTTATCTGTCTTCGCATTTTCTATATTTAAATAAAAATTCTTTCCAAAAAACCGACTTCCAAAGCCACTGTAAAGCAAAAAATAATTTTGATTTCTACACACTATGTTGAAGTCGGGCTAGTATAGCAAAGTTGACGCGTCAGGCTCGCCCGACTTCAACATAGTGTGTAGAAATCAAAATTATTTTTTGCTTTACAATGGCTTTGGAAGTCGGTTTTATGGAAAGAATTTTTATTTTTAACTTTTAAGTGTTCTCTAAATCCCCACGGCTTAGGAGTGCAGTAGGTACCCTGCAGCATCAGAGTTGAGGAGTTGGGACTTGGGTTTAACACACTAAGTATGTTGAAGTCGGGCTAGTATAGCAAAGTTGACGCGTCAGGCTCGCCCGACTTCAACATAGTATGTAGAAATCAAAATTATTTTTTGCTTTACAATGGCTTTGGAAGTCGGTTTTATGGAAAGAATTTTTATTTTTAACTTTTTAGTGTTCTCTAAATCCCCACGGCTTAGGAGTGCAGTATACGGTACCCTGCAGCATCAGAGTTGAGGAGTTGGGACTTGGGTTTAACACACTAAGTATGTTGAAGTCGGGCTAGTATAGCAAAGTTGACGCTTCAGACTCGCCCGACTTCAACATAGTATGTAGAAATCAAAATTATTTTTTGCTTTACAATGGCTTTGGAAGTCGGTTTTATGGAAAGAATTTTTATTTTTAACTTTTTAGTGTTCTCTAAATCCCCACGGCTTAGGAGTGCAGTAGGTACCCTGCAGCATCAGAGTTGAGGAGTTGGGACTTGGGTTTAAGTATGAAGTCGTTGCTTGACACCTACAATATGAATTAAACATAAAAAATCCTAAATCGCTATTTTTCAGGAGTTCTGTACCCTGCAGCATCAGGGTTGAGGAGTTAGGACTCAGAGTTGAATCGTGTACCTACTATATGAATTCACCATCAAAATTTCCTAACTCCCTAGTTTTGAGGTTTTTTTTTTTTTTTTTTTTTTTATTGTGAGATAGGCTTGCGCTTGACGACAATCATGCTTAGTGCAAAGCAATGATGAGGTCTAGGTTGGAGCGCGCTTGCCTAGAAGGTGCCTATTCACTCTTGCCTTGAAGGTACCTAAGTTATACGTGGCAGGAAACACGTGCGCTGGGAGAGTGTTCCACACTCTAGCGGTTCGGATCAGAAACGTCGAGCAAAAACGTTTCGTGCGGGCAGATTGAACCTCAACCACATAAGGATGCCAACGCTGACGGTTTCTCGCTGTTCTGTAGTATTTTATGTAGTATGGTACACCTACAGCATCAGGATTGAGGATTTGGTGTCAGATATTTTTATGGGACCACCTCGGGAGCTTCCTCTAACCAATAAAAAAAAAAAAATTCAAATCGGTTAAGAAACCACGGAGATATGCACCGACATACATTTAAAAAAAAAAAACATACGAGCCGACTTGAGAACCTCCTCCTTTTTTGGAAGTCGGTTAAAAAGTAGGTGTGTTTTGGCGCAAGCGCTCAACTTTACTAACACGTTTACTAGGTACTTGTATAAAAACAAGAAGTTCGGTTGCTATAGGGATTTTTTCCTGATTTGAAGAATTATTTGTACCAAAATCCAAGGTACCTTTATAACTATATACTTAATAATTATTCAATGGATCTCCATGTTATAAACTTATAATCCAAAATCAAATAGGTAGCGTCGTTTGTTTATGATAAATAGGGGATTATAAACAAGGACTCTATTTTGGCGCTTCACATGTGCCACTTGATTTATTAATTATTATATTATTATCTAATGTTTATTTCAGATAAAGGCAGGTCGTACAAAGAACATGAATAAAAACTTTACAAATGATTGTTTATAAGACTACTTTGTCATCCCATTGATTGCTGTTAAAAAATTTTAATAGCGATCAACGACGAGAAAATTATTGCTAATATTTTTTACAGGAACGCATAGTAAGTATAGGTTATAACGTCTTTGAAAGCTGATATCTAGAAAAAGTCCCATCCACATGCGTCAGTTTTTACGCTGTTTACATAGGTACTGCGCATACTTTAATACTGTACAAGAATCAGCTTTTCTAATTATCGTTCATTTTTGGTAACAATAAACCGTCTTTGAACGGCCATATTTAGCGAAAGGGCCATCCAAATGCAGGCAGACTGCCACTTTTGAGATCAGTGGAGAGCTCTACATCCACCTAACACTGAATCAGCCTTTCTGGCGATGGTTACCAAAATTGCAGTTATCTCTTAGTCTATTTGATTTTCCGTGGTAAAAAGTTGCCTAGGGATGTCACTCTACATATTGTACTTTTTATCCGGGAACATCAAAGTTCCCCCGGGATTTTCAAAACCTAAATCCACACGGACGAAGTCGCGGGCGTCGTCTAGTATAGTATATTATATTAAAGAAGAAAAAACATACCTTCGTCCTGCCGTTGATGATGTAGTTGCCCATTTTCCCGTTGTCGACCATTTTGTTCGCTTTTAAGATTATGTTGTCAACCTGCAAAGAGTAATACAAACTATGTGAGCTTAGGGCATAGGTATGTCAGAAGAAAAATCGATTTTATCGGTCAACTAGCGAACGCCTGCGATTTCGCGCCCGTGAGACGACGAAAATTAACCAAAAGTTCACCAAACCTATTGTGGCAAACACAACTTTCAAAGCTGAATAAAAACCAGGCCGATGTTTTCTACTTGTTCACACAGCTTTGACCACTGACTGATGGTGGTTTGATTTTATAGGAGCTTCTTGGTAAGTTCAGATGCCCTGCCCTTCCTTTAGGCCTTCTGCCATTGATACTCGTTTGTGCTTTATCTACCACCTAATTCATCACACCTATCTGTACAAAAACATATTGCATACGTGACCAGGTGTGTGCAACGACTTGTCCTTTCTCTATTCAAAACAACCTCTAATGCTTTCAGACAAGGTAAAATTACTCATAGCTTCAAGATTTTTTAAATAGCACTAGTGATAATATTATAACCATGAGTAGCATATCTTGCGCGTGATGGTACCTATAATTTATTTACATCAGTGTCCTATCTACATACAAACTCACATTCTAACAAATTTTACTTCTATAATAAGTAAGTAATAAGTAATGCCTGGTGGGAGGCTTCGGCCGTGGCTAGTTACCACCCTACCGGCAAAGACGTGCCGCCAAGCGATTTAGCGTTCCGGTACGATGCCGTGTAGAAACCGAATAGGGGTATGGGTTTAATATAACTGCCATGCCCCTAACAGGTTAGCCCGTTACCTTCTTAGACTGCATCATCACTTACCATCAGCTGAGATCGCAGTCAAGGGCTAAGTTTTAGTGGATAAAAAAAAAGTATTAGTATAATTAAGATCTAACTCCTTCGATTCTAATAGGCACCGATATCATCAAATACCATAAAGTCGTGCTCTTGGTCAGGTGCAAACTCATCTATATATAAGCAAATATATATATTAGTATACCTATCATGATTTCTGCACATAGGTACCTAAGCCAATTACCAAATAATGTATACGTGACCAAACCCTTTCCTTAATCGAAATAGCCTATAGTGAAATCATAGAAGACAAAATTAGTCATTGCTTACGCGTAGGTATATGGTATGTAACAACAAAATAAGATAAAGATTGGCCATATGGGTACCTAGTACCTACTGGGGGTTACTATAAACGCTTAAAGCAGTATTATATTAAAATTGACGTTTTATATGACGTACCTTGACGTCCCTAAAATAAGGATTATAATCCTGTAACAAGAACGTGAGCAAGATTAAAATAATACTGCTTTAAGCGATGATACTGAGTAAAAGGGAAACTAAAGTTCTAAACCGAAAGTGTGAGCAAATCACGTCTGCCTCTCATGAAAGAGAATCATATTAGGCGAATGGGCCCTACGTGTGGGCTTGCATAATCTACGGTCTAGGTCAAATTAAGTTATTCGTTGACATACATTATGATAGCGTTACTATGATCACCCATTTTTATGAGCATCAACATCAGCTGACGAAAGAGGAAAGGCAAAAACTGCACGCTAGTGTAATTTTAAAGGTTAATCATAAGGCAGATTTTCTAAACTGTAGGTAGCCCTAACTACTCCTAGTCCTAGCCGATTGAGACCCAAGTCCTAATTTATTTTCTAAATCAGTTACTCAGATTTTATTTTCTACTGTGGACTGTGGTGTCCATATGGATGGATAGTAGTTATGGAACTACTTAATATTATAAATGCGAAAGTGTGTTTGTTTGATTGCCTACCTATCATGTTTCCAGTAAGTATTTCGATAAATAGGCAGTAGATGTTCTGTCTCACCTAGGACAACGGAGACTCGTACTAGGTAGCGAGCGGGCAGCGATGGGTTAATTAAAATGATGATGAGTGTATTTTGGAAATGTATTATGTAGGTAGTGTATGGTAACCTAACCTAACCACTACCTACATTCCCAAATATACATATAAATATTATAAATTTGTGTAGGTATACTACACAGCCTATCAGTAACCTAACCTAACCACTACCTACATTCGCAAAATACACTCATCATCATTGCTGCATTGTCATGATACCTTTACTCTTTACTTGATGAGCTATGCTTATCTTTACTACTACTGCTACTATTTGTTTCTTTTGACTTATGTTTATCACTTGAGATCTCTTTTTCTGATGAGCTTTTGTATTTGTTTTTATCAGATTTACCAGAACTATGTTTTTCAGAACTATTTGGGCATTTATCTGAGTGGCTCCTGTGTTTTTCAGAGGAACTGGATTTATGTTTCTCTGAACTACTACTGGACCTGTGTTTTTCTACACTGCTACTATCAGATCTATGTTTTTCAGAACTACTCCTATGTTTATGCTTTTCTGAGCTAGATCCAGATTTATGTTTTTCTGAACTGCCATTAGATTTATGTTTTTCTGAATTATTACTTGATTTGTGTTTCTCAGAGTCTTTACTAGACCTGTGTCTGTCGGAGGATTCTTCTCTGTGACTTTTTTCTTTGTCTGACCTATGTTCTTTTTCTTTCTTAATAGACCTTTCTCCTTCTATGGAACTTTTATATGACTGGGAACTATTTGATTTATCTCTAGAAGATTTTTCAGAGGAATGTCTTGACTCTGAAGCATTATGCTTGTGCTGTTCTTTAACACTTTCAGAACCAGATTCATACTTATGTGTATCATGAATACCCCTTGATGACTGTTTAGAAGATGACCCATGCTTTTCAGTCTTTTCCACTTTCTCTATTTTAACTTTAACATCAGGTTTTCTTTCTTCTTCAGATGAGTGGGAGTCGTCACTGTCACTTTCACTAGAGGTATCATCTTGGCTGTCCTGTTCACCGTCAGAAGGTTCCACTTTGACTTTAACTTCAGGTTTTATAATATATCCATTGTCTTTTGAAGTTGAATATCTTGATTTCTTTGTATCAGGATCTTCTTCCTCACTGCTGTGATACTTTCTTTTACTTCCGCTATGGTCTCCATTTGTCTGTTTATGGTGCTTTTCCTCAACTTTTTGTGTTTTAACATATTTCTCTGGTTTGTCGTGTCTATTTTTAGAATCTGATGGATTACTGTCATAATCTCTCCCATGTTCATGTCCATTGTAGTTTGAGGTCTCATTGTCGTGCTCTTCTTCCTGATCGCTCTCTTCAGCAGCGACCATCACCTTCCATTTGTAAACGAGAGCCCTGGCTGCCTGTCCCACGTCCCCGGGCTCCTTACGCAAAGCATTGACTGTACGAGCCACACCCGTCTCTTGCAGATGTTGGACTGTTACATCCAAGTTGTACAGCTTATCAATACATTTTAAAACTTTTTGTTCGTCATTAGGGTATTGTTCTATACAATGCTGGTAATGCTTAACTAAATTAAAATATACGCCATAACACCACACTTTTCCACGAAGTTTTACCTGTTAACATATTATTATATTTCTTCATAAAAAGTAATGTAATGTTTCAATACAATAATAACTTAATTGGAGTACATTTTATGTAATGATTTAGTTTAATGCAAAGATTTAGTTTTTTACGCATCCATTACAAAACTAACCCATCGCTGCCCGCCAAGCCAATATAAGTATACTCAATACTCAACTTATTTAAAACATGTAGGACATCTCATGTTACGTCATGTTTTGACTCTACCACCGCTTCGGAAAGCAGTTCTACTGAGAAGAGATGAAGAGCAACAGTTGCTCTTTTCTTAAATTAGTCTAAGTCGCCTTTTAGTTGCATTTATGTACCTACTCTACAAAACATACACGGATATTTTTTAAGAATTTGAATTCCATTTCGATTTTTAAGTTTTGGCGATTCGATAAATTTATTAAGTGCGTGGCGCCTAACTAATGTAATACAGTAAATATTATTGCAAATTAAAAAATGCTTATTAGCATTTATCGACGGTACCTACTTACCTAACCTACTTGAAATATAAAGCGTTTTGCATTTATCTACTAGGCATGGCGCCATTAAATTGAAATTTTATCAGCAGTTATCTATCACATTGAATGCTTTATAATCAGTCTGGTATTTTATCATCTGTAATAGGTATGAATAGCGAAATTATACGCAAATAATTAACCTATTTTGTCTTTGTGCAGTTGAGCGGAATACAGGTTTTTTTATTATTGAGGACTAGCTGATGCCCGCGACTTCGTCCGCGTGAATTGAGGTTTTTTTTGTTCGCGCGGGAACTCTTTAATTTTCCGGGATTAAAAGTAGCCTATGTGTTATTCCAGACTATAATCTATATCTGTGCCAAATTTCATCCTGATCCGTTCAGCCATTGTGGCGTGATTGAGTAACAAACATCCATCCATCCATCCATATTTCGCATATTTTATAATATTAGTGTGGATTTTTTTAACTAGTCTCTCTAGTGGATGCTGAGAGTGCAAAATGGCGGAAAAGTTTTAAAAATTAGTCGGGGTATCCAAAATGTAGTATTTTTTTTGTCTTACACAATCGATTTTGTCAGCGATACAAGTCTTGAGATTTGTATGGCTGCAGTGTTGCCAGCCTGTGCGTGTTTCTGTGCCTCGCCTTTGTGGACTATGAGAAGGCCTTTGACTCCATCGAGACCTGGGCTGTGCTGGATTCCTTGCAGCGATCCCAAGTTGATTGGCGATACATCGAAGTGTTGAAATGCCTATACAGCTCAGCATATATGACAGTCCAAGTACAGAGCGCGTCTACAAGACCTATCCAATTGCATCGTGGGGTGAGACAGGGGGATGTTTTATCCCCGAAACTGTTCTCTAATGCTTTGGAAGATGTCTTCAAAACGCTTGACTGGAAAGGATATGGCATAAACATAAACGTAGAGAAAATTTCACACCTCCGATTCGCCGATGATATCGTCATCATCGCAAGTTCGCTGCAAGAGCTTCAACAGATGCTTGATGGCCTCCACGCTGCCTCCCGACGTGTCGGTCTCCGGATGAACTTGGACAAGACCAAGGTCATGTTAAATGACCTGGTCGCTCCGGAGCCGATCAATGTCGATGGGTCTATTCTCGAAGCTGTTCAGGAGTATATGTACCTTGGGCAAATTTTCCAATTGGGTAAAAACAGCTTCGAGAAGGAGATCGATAGGAGAATACAGCTAGGCTGGGCAGCATTCGGAAAACTTCGTCGAGTCTTTGCGTCGCCCATACCGCAGTGCCTGAAGACTAAGGTCTTCGACCAATGCGTCCTACCAGTTATGACCTACGGTGCCGAAACGTGGACACTGACAGCGAGACTAGTACACCGACTACAGGTCGCTCAGCGTGCTATGGAAAGAGCTATGCTCGGAATTTCTTTGAGGGATAAAGTCCGGAACGAAGTGATTCGCCAAAGAACTAAAGTGACCGACATAGCTCTTAGGGCCGGCACGCTGAAGTGGCAGATGGCTGGTCACGTGTGTCGGAGGACCGATGGACGTTGGAGTCGAAAGGTCCTCGAGTGGAGACCGCGTCTTGGTAAGCGGAGCGTAGGGCGCCCCCCAGCAAGGTGGAGCGATGATATCCGGAGGGTGGGTGGCATCGATTGGATGCGGAAAGCCGAGGAAAGAGCATGTTGGCACTGCTTGAAAGAGGCCTATGTCCAACAGTGGATGCACAACGGCTGATGATGATGATGATGATGATGATGAGTGTTGCCAGTAGGTTAAATAATAGACTTCCAGCTTTAACTTTAACACTTCTAGGCAAGTGCGCTCCACCTTAGGCGCGGGATATAAGTATACGAGAGGCGACAGGCGCCGGGCGCACCTCTCGTATAATACCTATATATCCCGCGCCTTAGGCTGCATCACCACTTGTCACCACACCAAGCAGGTCTGATTGCAGCCAAGCGTTAGCCTATATAATATTTAAAAAAAAAAGACAGACTAACAATAATAGGTGAACTATATTTTGGCTGTTCTTGCGATGCACGATTCCTTATAATATGAGATGAAATGTTAAGTTTCGCCAGCCCACGGAACTTGCGGATTGACAAATTCACACGTTTGAGAACATTATGAAGAACTCTCGGGCGTGAAGGTTTCCTCACGATGAAATGTTCGTACTTTTACATCTATGCCAATAGCGAGAGGCATGTGGATTGTGGAATAAAATTAATGAGATGGCATTTTAACCACAATTAGAAATAGTGGGGTCAATAGACCCAGACTAGATAACCTTGTATGATGTAAGATGTTACTGGTCGGTCCTACAGCAACCGAAACCTAAATTGCGAGTTCGCAAAAACACGTTAGGGACTGGGCAGGGCCGATCGGCGATCGCATGCGCGGCACGTCCACGTCGGAGGGGAACGATTCGGTTTTGTCCTGTCGCGCTAATGTGCGTGCTCCATATTTAGAATCGCGTCGAATCGAATGTACCGTAACTGTGCGTATTCGTTTCGTTTCAGTTTCGTTTTTTTAGCCACTAAAAAATGTTTACTTAAAAATCTCAAAGAAACAGAAACATACTTGACTAATAAGCTGTCCTATGTGGAAACATTGAGGTTCCTTGCCGTCGATCCACGTGATGCAATCACTTCTGATAGTCTGCGCTTCCGTGCTGCCTGGATTCGATACTAGTTGACCTGCCTAAGGAAAACAACAATTAAATTAATACAAGTTTTCAAAACATATCATACTAATTCTGGATTCGCTAAGGTTTAATTTAAGAAAATTAGGGGTGGGATTTCCAGAAATCCTGAATTGTGTATCTTTCCCAATATATTCATAGATATTGTTGAAGGTAACTTGAAAATGACCTTTTTTCAAACAAACTTTCGGGATAGTATTTATTGGGTAGAATTTCCAATATTCTTTTCAGTGAGTACCTATGTTATAAAAGGAATATACTTTCAAAGTTTTATATTACTAAACCCAGGGATTTATAGATAAAGTAATCAGTCAGTCAGGAAGAAGTCTTTTTATAAATAAATAAGTACATAGGTGTAGGTTATTTGGTGATTGGTATAATACAAGGTATAACTACAGCACTGAGCATCAACCCTGCCACTGGGTCAGATAATTTTGACAGACTATACAATATATGAATTATGAACACAAATAGCAGTAATAATGGTTGCCTGATGGGAAGCTTTGGCTGTTGCTAGTTACCACCCTACCGGCAAAGATGTGCCGCCAAGGGATTCAGCATTACGGTACGATGTTATAATATAACTACCATACCCATAACAGGTTAGCCTGCTACCATCTTAGACTGAATCAACACTTACCATCAGGTCAGATCGCAGTCGCTAAGGGCTAACTTGTAGTTGATAAAAAAAAATTACATTTTCCTTGAAAGTATTACTTACATGAGTAAGTACCTTTATCTTTAAATAATATCTTAAACAAAGTAGTTTGTGGTGCCAAAAACAAACAACAAAAATCAGTAAATAAGAACAATATTAAACATATATATATTATCATACATTATTCACTTGGTATATAGTATTGTTTACATTACAATAAGGCCTGAGCCAACTGGGCATTGCCCGCAAGTGTTAGGTAAGGCTGTGATGTAAGATCTGAATAAGCAAGCATACTCATATTGCTTCATAGCAACCATCTACTTTCAACTTCCTTACTACCTAATGGCAAAGAAGCAGTACGAAATTTATAAGAATGACATTTCCAACCCCACCTAGTTGTTAGTACAAATAGTCCATTCATTTTAGATTTTTTCGCGGCAAAATATATAATTTTTTGAAACCACTGTGGTTTTATACCTATGAGTGAGTACATTAAAAAACACAACTCTCCCCCCCCCCCTCCGGTGGTGGCTTCCCCCCTCCCCGCCTTGAAAAGTGTGCCATTTTGCAGATTTCCTAGATTTTCAAGAAAACTATACAAGCTAGGACAAAACCGTCAAAGAGAACATTGTTCCTTAATAAATTACCTACAAATAAGTTCATAACATTTATTATGATAGGAGTTATAGTTTACAAGCTATGGTGCGTTAAAGTTGACTAAAAATCGCAGCTCAGTAAAATAAGCCAATTTTCAACATTTTATATGTATTCTGTAATCTCTAGAAAACTATTAGAGTTAGCCAAAAACTGTCAGGAGTAAAAATAAACACCATTTAATGACCTATAAAAAAATATTTAGTTCATAAAGATAGGACTAATAATTTCGCATATATATCCACGTATTGTCGGGCGCTGCGCAGGCAGGGCGCTGCCTGCTGCAAACGGTTGCATTTGCTCCGCAAGAAAATTGATTTATAAATTTAAATAAAGTGTCAATTAGTGACTGTTTTCGCTACAAATGTTTATAAAGCAAATAATTCGTCCACCAAAGTGTTAAATTAGTGATCTACACCGCTAAATCTGTAATATTCAAACTTCTTACCTAACCTTATACAAGGTTATATTACGCGTCAACTTGTACGCTTGTGTACCCATGTGATAATAAAAGTAACGCAAGAAAGAAGTGAAAATACTATTTATCACATGAGAACTACACGAAGAGTGTTAATTAAAGTGATTTATGTATACTAGCGCTAAAATACTAACCTTTCAATTTAAATCTCAATTGAGGGTGAATTGAAAATTGATTCTCAGTTATAACGTGCGGCAAGTAAACAAGTAAAAACTAAAAATGGAAAAAGAAACCATATCTTCGCTGGAATATATCCATAGTGAAATGAAAAAACAAATTTCGGAAATGAAGGACAGCATAATTCAATCTATTTGCGAGAATATTATAGGAAAATTTGAGATTTTCGAATCAAAATATCGAGATCTATCTGACAAAATAGAAAAACAAGAAACAAAAATAAGAAATTTAGAAAAACAGGCCAGAAGAAAGAACCTTGTATTTTTTGGTATAGAAAAAACAGAGAAAAATTACAAAAGTTTAGAAACAACTGTACTTGACTTAATTAATAACAAAATGAAAATTAAGTGTAAAAGTAACGATATAGAATATATCCGAAGAATAGGCAGAGATACACAACTAGGACCTGTTGTTGTCACATTTATGTCAATGGGGAAAAAGATTGAAATTTTAAAAAGTAAAAAAATATTAAGTAACACTAAAAATTATATCAAAGAAGATTTCTCACGAGACATACTTATCAAAAGAAAACAGCTGCAAGAACAACTTAAACAGGAGCGAGAGAAAGGTAAAAATGCATATATAAAATATGATAAAATAATAATAATACCAAATAAAACAAATAATCATACAGAAAAGCAGTCAGGAAAAGAAAATTGTATAATAGAAAATAGGAAGGAAAATAATGTTGCTCTGAAAAAGAAGAAAACTATCCAAAAACTAAATGCATAAAATAGTCAGCCTCTCCACTTCTCCCAATACGGTTGGTCACCGAGGGAGAATATGACCGCAACCCTCTATGCTTACCAACATTATGATTAGATTTTAGTTATGAAATAAATTAAAATATGTTTTTAAAAATATGCTTGGAAAGATATACCTCATAAATAAGTACTTGTAAGTTATGCACTTGCTATCTTTTGATTTCAAAATTTATAACTTCAACCTAAAAGTAATGAAGTAGGTAAGTAGGCACAATATTGTTACATAAGTATATAGATAAACTATATTAAATAAAAACATCCAAATTTGCAGTATTTTTAAGAAGCTTAGAGGAGGCCTGTAGCCCAATAGGGTGTCCAAACTAACTACTAGTTATAATATTAACACTAAGCAGTTTGAATTTATTATAATTTGTTATGCCAATCAAAATAATAATTTATAGTTAGTAGCATCAATGTAATATAAACAGTACATTCACATACCTATTTAAAAATTTATAAGAACTTTATGAAAATTTCTATTTTCTTGTTGCATCACAATAACCTTGTATATAGAAGGTCATTGTTGCATCAGTTAAAAACTTGTAAACATTAAGCCTAGGTACCTGTCTATATCTTCCACACTGTAATCCTCCACACATTCTATAAGTAAAATGAGACTCAAAAGAAAACATGATAAATTATAATATAATATTATTATGTACATATAAGCTAAACCTCGAAAAATTATGGTTAGTGCTAAATCTAGTATGTAATATATTATGTCTAACAATCATACTAATAATGTAACAGATAATAATATGCAGATAACTAAAACTTTTATTGTTAGATAAATTAATTGTGATGGAAGGGTGTATTAGTGTGAACAAAAATTAACTTATTATAATATATTATATTGAATATTCTTATTATGATGTACAAATAAAATGTAATAACAAGGTACATAACATTGTAAAAATAAATTAGCTAGGAACAAAATATCATTATGAGAAGAGGAAATGCCTGTTACAAATATTACAGAAATTGAAGATGGTATTTTAACAATCTACACTAATTTTATGAATGTAACCAACTGCATGCTATCAGTAAGAATCGCAATAATATGCTACACTGTAAGTCAAGAAGTGAACTGTTATTTCATGTGTACATAGTTTGGAAATAAAAGGCTTTTTTAAAAAAAAAAAAAAAAAAAAAAAAAAAAAAAAATCCACGTATTGTATACGAAGAAAAATAAAAAAATTGTTAGAATCCTGTGTTATTTGCAATTTGCACAAAAACTATTAGAGCTAGGAAAAATCCTTCGAAGAGCAATTAATTTCATTAAATTACCTACAAAAAAATGTTATGGTTTATTTAGATAGGACCAATAGTTCGAAAAATATGACTACCTTTATTCCATGAAATTTTTTTTTTTTCAAAAACCATGTATATATTTTTTAATTTTCACAGAAACTATTAGAACTAGGAATAAAAATATCATAAGCAAAAATGAACTTCATTAAATTACCTCCAAAATAGTTTTTAGTTTATTTTGACAGAACTAATAGTTTCGGAAATATGGCTGTCTAACTTGCATAAAAAAAGAAACCCTTGTAAAATCCGTGAATGTTTTTTGTAATTTCAAGAAGAAGTATTAGAGCTAGGAAAAAAGCTGTCAGGACTTAGGACAAAGATAATTAATTTACCTATAAAATAGTGTTTAGTTTATTTTGATAGGACAAATAGGTTTTGAAATATACCTTGCTATTTTGTAAAAACCGGTGGTAGTCATCTTGACTTACATAATAGTATGGAATAAATAGAAATTAAATAACTTTTTTTTTAACGCATCATAGCTTGTAAACTATAACTCCTATCACCATAAATGTTATGAACTTGTTTGTAGGTAATTTATTAAGGAACAATGTTCTCTTTGACAGTTTTGTCCTAGCTTGTATAGTTTTCTTGAAAATCTAGGAAATCTGCAAAATGGCACACTTTTCAAGGCGGGGAGGGGGGAAGCCACCACCAGGGGGGGGGGGAGAGTTGTGTTTTTTAATGTCCTCACTCATAGGTATAAAACAACAGTAGTTTCAAACAATTATTAATTTTGCCGTTTTCCCCATACATTGAAATCTAGAATGAATGGACTAAAACAAGCTTTATAGCTTTTTGGAGGGTAAAGGGACAGTACAGACTGTTTAGCTAATAGGCTCTCACGGGTGAAAATGTATGTAACTTTAAGGCTTTTAGTAAGTATGGATTTAAATAGTCCAAATCTTATCAAAATCCATACCTACAAATATTATAAATATGAAAGTGTGTCTGTCTGTCTACTATGCTTTTACAGCCCATATTTATAAATCGATTTTGATGAAATTTGGTATAGGGGCAGGTTATATCCTGGGGAAGGACATAGGCTACCTTTGATCCAGGGAAATTAAGGAGTTCCCCCAGAAATAGAAAACTTACTTAATCCATCCATACAAAGTGGCATGATCTAGTAGTATATAAAACTCATATTGAAATAGTTATACTTTTTGGGTGTTTATTCTAAATTTACTATGAAATAGAACAAACAGAGTGCCTATTGGAATTTCAAATAAGCTAAATCCATGTGAATATACTAGTTGTAGGTATCAATATACTCTATAATAATAATGTTATGAAAGCGAAACATTAATGAACACATCTGCAAAAATTGCCACTGATTGCAGATTAACACAGAGGAAACAAAAAAATCCATACTAATATTATAAATGCGAAAGTGTGTCTGTCTGTATGTCAGTCTGTCTGTCTGTTTGCTACGCTTTCACGGCTCATCCGTTCAACCGATTTTTATGAAATTTGGTACAGGGGTAGGTTGTATCCCGGGGAAGGACATAGGCTACTTTTAATCCCGGAAAATTAAAGAGTTCCCGCGGGAATCAAAAAAATCTAATGCACGCATACGAAGTCGCGGGAATCATCTAGTTCAATATAAAGGGAAAACAATACTTAATTGTAAATTATAATTAGCAATAATACTAAATGAAGCAGAACATGGCATAGCTATTATAGCGTAAGCTATTGATCAGTCAGCTGACTGCCATTGTAATGTTGTTTTTGTTTACATGCAAGAGTCAATGGCATACAATTAATAACAAAGCTTAAACTTTATAGTTTATACCTACTTGCATAAACTACAGCAGATACAAAACTACAAACTTTAATAAGTTTATTTTAAAAGTAGTTATTACTTAAAGTGTTATTGTAAACTTATTTTCACGATGTTTATTAAACACCTTTACCGCCATACAATAAATTGTCCATTTCCCCTGGTTTTTTTTAAAGTTAAGATAAGTAACTTTTTTTTTAAGCTAAGATAACGTTGGCGCTACTTAAAAGAGGCCTATAGGCCAACAGTGAATGCACAATGGCTGATGATGAAGATAACTTTCCTTTAGATTAAAATTCCATATTTTCTAAAGAATAAGTGGTAATGGAAACCCAAATACACCCAAACATTCATTCAGATCAGACTTTTTTTTTTGGTTGTAAAAAGTATAAACACAATAGTATTGATACACAACACCTTGAACTGGCAGTGAATGTGTTAGGGGTTACTACACTTATAATCCATCATACAAAACATTTTTATGTTACTAACTTAAGTAAGTAAGTAATTTCTTCTTAGTTTGAGAAACTATTTCTTAGAAAATTAAAGAATTACTTACTGTGAATATACCCGATCTGTACATTTCTAAAACTTCATTTAACACTAAGCGCCCTCTCTCCTTGCCAAGAAAATTGTTTAACACACACACACCATACTGTGTCATGTCTTTAATAACTCTTTGGCAAAGGTTATAACACGGGTCACTAGGGTCCATGTAGTAGCTGTTCATTATGTTATTAAATGGTGCAACGCTGCCTTTAAGGGATGCCTCCGGATACTCTTTCATCCTCGTTGGCTGCTCATTAGGTATAGCGGGCATTTTCACCTCAGATCTATTTACAGCTTTCAAAACATTTGATGTACTAGCTTCAGCAAAATCAGCACTCAATTGCTGTGCTGATTCACTTAATATCTCCTGCTCTGAAGACCCTTCGTGAGTTATGGCACTTACTTTATTCAAGTCTTTACTTGTGTACACTACACTTGATATAACACTAGATTTGTTTTCACTTGAACTTTCACTTTGGTCAGTATTCTGTACGCTTTGCAATGTTTTCTTATCATTAACAATGTCACTACCCTCCTTCTTCACAGATTTGTTTTTAGATTTTTTTAAACGTCTCACTTCACTACCTTTATGTGGAGTCCCTTCTCCCTTAACATTATTCACTAGAGTGTTTGAAATAATTCCCTTTGCGTCCTCTATCTTTAGTTTATCTTCGATATGCGAAGAATGATCGTCAACTTTGTCGTTTCGCGAATCCTGTTTTTGTAACTTTGGAGCACATTCACTTTTATGTCTCTTCCAATCTTGCCGTTGATGTTCTGTGTTACAATAATAAATATTAAGACAACGACCGCATCTCCGATGGGTTTGCTGGTTACAAACGGCACAACAAGCAAGTATGCCTTCTTGATTCATTCTGATCACTCTGATTCTGAAATAAATTCACATTCACATTGAAATAAAAAATTCTTCCTGGCCCTCTGGGCCGGCCCTAGCGCTGTCAAAATCAAAACGTCTTTGTCAAACAAAAAAGAAACGTCACCTGTTATTTTTTTTAATGGGTAGCGTGGACATGGGTTCCTGTATTTTTAATCCAAGGAAACTATTTTGCGTTCGGATACTCGTAATATATTTCAATCATAGATTTATTTTTGTACTCAAAGCCCGATTTGCAGCTTTGATCTCCTATATACAAAATCAAAGGCTTGCAGTCACTGCCACGTTGCTGCCGCAGGGGTGATTGCCATGTTTGAACACGTCTGTGCAAGTCACGCAACAAATAGTACAACACCACCCATGGACCACCAGATTTTTTGAAGTGAAACTTCTATAGAATCGTGATTTGAAAATTCGATGAAACGAAAAAGCGACACTAAAAGGAGAAATATTCGTAATAGGATTTAGCCTGCGAGATAATGAGATAGAATACAAGTTATATTTATCTAGGCTACTTTTCGGAAGTTTCACTTCTGCCGTGTGTGAATTGCACACACACTCATGTTTTTGAAGTGAAACTTCTTTAGAATCGTTGTGATTTCAATTCGATGAAACGAAAATGTGAACCGAAAAAGCGACACCAAAAAGAGATAAACATATTCATAAATAGGATTTAGCCTGCGAGAGACTAAATAGAATACAACTTATATGTTCACGACCAATAGATAGCGCTGTACTGCTCCATTGTGCTCAAAAGGGTATATTTATCTCATTCTCTCGTAAGCTACTTTTCTGAAGTTTCACTTCTTACGTATGTGAATTGCACACACACTTATGTAATATATAATATGTTTATCTCTTTTTGGTGTCGCTTTTTCGTTTCATTGAATTTTCAAATCACAACTAAGTATTCTAAAGAAGTTTCATTTCAAAAACTTGCATAAGCTATTTAAGCCTTTTGCAGCGAAAAAATCATTAGGGAATTAGAAATTGTACGCGGATGAAGTCGCGGGCGACATAAGTAGGTACGTTTAAGTTGGATAACAGAATAGGTAATAGTAGGTTTTAGTTAGCCTAGGCGAATAATAATATAATGCCCTAGGAAATCACGAGTCACGCGGCCGCTTCAACATTGCATATTACTGCGGTAAGCGCGGCGTCTTCACGCCGACTGCTGCAGTAGCCAAAGATACGCGCAGTGCCGCCCGTGGCGTGGTTTCACTTTAGCCATGTTTTGGCTACACTGATGTAGCCGATCCGTTGGACTGATCCAAGCAGTGCCCGGACAGTTAATACATATGCACGCAGATAGTCTGGCTGCCTCAAATGTTTTTTTAATTACAGGGATATTGAGTAGCCAGTGGCCAGTGGAAACAAATAATCCGTTCGAGGTTATGATCTAGCCAGGACCACGATCTTCAGCAATGAGGGAACGACCGAAGAGAGAGAGAGAAATATTAAAGAAAACACAAAACATGTCTAAGTTTAATCTTTAATTTATTTTTTTAATTTTCAATTTATTTAAACATAATAAATATACCGTACCGGGACATAAACGTATTATGGTATAGATGCCATTAAAATTATATACATATTATTTTATTTCATTACACTACTAAAAACAAAAAATGAACTGAAATTAATCATTCAGAAAGGTTGATGATAAAAAACGTTTACCTAATGATAATAATTAAAATGTGCGAAAATGAATTAATAATATTATGTAAAATTTACACATTATTTAAAAAAAAAAACAGTTCCTGATAAATTTGTATAAATATGAACGTTCATGTGTTTACAGAAATTAAGAGAGACTAGATTAGTTCTGCATCGAGACACCCTCATTTGGCGCAGAGTTTCTTAAACGTGGGCCTGACAGCAGTGGAGTGCACTATGTATTTAGAGGCAAAAAAACCATGCTTACACTAGTTAAAAAGCTCAATGTTTAATTTTCATCATGCCCAGGCTAAAACTAGGTATTTACCAAGTCTACACTGGTTCTTAATCCTGTGTACTTTATTTTATTTACGGGTTTAATGTAGAAATTTCATAAGTTTGTGTGTATTTATGTTATGGTGCCTTTACTCCCAGGGTACACGTTGGCCAATGTTGGCAAAAGATCTGACTTTGTACATAGGTACTTTACAGATTTATAAAATAACATTTTTGTGTTAAATACTGCTCAATAAGTCTGTTGGTCTTATTTAAATCCAATTAATGTCGGAGCAAAGTCTAAGTACGCTCTATAATTTCCTTAGCGTCATGGTCATGGCAAAATAAAGGAATTCCACCTTTCTGCAACATGCCACCTATACCATAAAAAAGGAGCCATTGCGTGACTTTTGCCAGTTCTAATGCATCGATATAAATTGCATTACAGAGCGAGTCTCGACGAGAGGAACTAAAGGTGCGTATAGGCGTTCGTCGTTTTATTCGACGCACGCCCCTGCGCTATCTTTTTACAGCACTTATACTACTAGAAACTTTACGAATAAGTAATACGAATATTGAAAAGGTTATTATTTTAATGTAGAGCATAAACAGTATTCTTAAATAGTTATTTAAAAAACAATATTTTACAGTACTTATTTAATATTAAAGAGGAATTTTTGTGTAAATATAAATTTGATTGTACGCTAGAACGAATAACAATGTCTTCATTATACTTATTTACTTTAAATTAAAAGTTAAAATAACCACTAAAACAAAACTTATCAATTGTAACAAGTTATTAAATTCGTTCAAGGCCATGTAAGATTCCATAACACTAATATTCTATTTATTTTAATCAAAACAAAAATGAAATCACGAAATGCTAGCCAATTGGACCCTATTTTTAAGTCTAAAAAATAAGTTTTCTTTATGAAAACGATAGAAGTATCCGAACTTCGTATAAGAATAGCGCCGTAGACAGAGAAAGGACTAAATAGCGCGCACGGACTGGGCCAAGGATATTGTTGTAAGTAAGCCTAGAGTATACATAAAATATTATAGTATTATTAATAGTCCTTGGACTGTTCCGAATCAAAAAGCACCCAAAAAGTAACGAAAAGTCCATATATATAACCAAAATAACTTTTATATCAGTAAATATTATATATTAATTAATGTAACAAAAGAGCAACCTATATCTTTGTGGTGGTCCTTCGAGAACCATCAGACCAAATATCAGCTACCAATACCTAATAAAAAAAAGATTAGGTACCTACCCACTCCAGCATTATAATTTGCAGAGTAGGTATTAATCTTTTGCAATAATAATTATTATAAGCCTATTTTCTTACAAAACTAAATAATTCTTCTGAATAGTTGTAATTTTAGTCAGAACTTTGAACTAAGTTACTTTGACATGAAGTTAAGTACCTATGTTTAAAAATGTTATAATGTAAGTAGGTACAATCAATCTGATCTAGTATCCAGTTTAATAGGTAGACACTTCCAAAGTGCAAAGTCTGCAAACGAGAAAATCAGAATAGACTGCAAGGTTCTACGAAAGAAAATTGTTAATTTGGTTTTGCCACGTTTTGCATATAATATCTGTGCCCTGAGTGTATTTTATATGTCTGTGGTGTATTTATATAAAATGTAATGCGATATCTGCCGAGCGATCGCGTAACTTCTGCATCAATCATTGTTACAGTATCAATTGTTGTAATTGGCTGAATTTATGGCATTCTTGCTGCGTCAATGGATTATGTCCAATAGTGGAAGAGTGTTAACCAATCAGAGGTGATTGCGATGTATCAATGATTGATGCAGAAGTTACGCGATCGCTCGGCTGTGCTTTAATCTGTCACTTTGTAAGGTAATGTCAAAATATCACCATTGAAATAGAATCCCACACGTCTGTGATCTGACCCGGTGGCCAAAATTGGAACTAATTTTTATGCCTGCTAAGTTTTTTCTTTTGCCTAAAGACTACTAGCGACGCTGTCACCGAGTCAGATGAGTTTGTGGACATCATCGATTTACCAACTAAGGATACAACATTACCTACAAATTACTACTCAAAAAGCGTCCACAATCGCTTTAAATACAAACACAGCTATAGATAATATAGACTGAGGCACCAAACGGTTCACAAAAACCAACCATATAGTTTTATATAATTTAGGGTTCAAGTTTGTAATAACAATTCGACACATACGACATTTTGTCGCCTAGTGTACTCATGCGCGACTGAGGCGAAAATTGTTCACAATATCTATTTGTGCACAATTTGACCGTGCCGTTTTTTGCGTTTCGATGGTACGTCTAAGGTATTGTTAAGTCAATGGTGGACATATACAATTTTACACATCCATACTAAATTTCAGAAATTACGCACAGCTAAAAAAACACTAGGAGCCAACGTCATTGTCGAACACGTGACGTCATCGTCACATTCTTTCCAGCCTATAATAATAACAATCTTTTTGGTTTATCCCTATTGCTACCACTACACTCTCGTGTGGTCGTCATTAGGCGGCACTGGTGGGGGAGGAGCGTGCAACACTCTCGCCAGCTCGGCTTTTTCATCAGCAGAGAGCACGTATACGGGTGGAGCCGCGGGTAGGAACCGTTCCGCTTTGTGGGGTTCCCGCTGTAACCTAGCGCGGTAGAGCATCACTAGGACGCATAGAACGCTAATGATAAAGGCTGATGTTGCTGCTAGGACGATTAGAGCTGTGTGATATGACGTTGCTGCGGAGACCTGGAAAAAAAATAACATATAGACACAAAGTTACCAATAGTTTCAGAACTGTTCCAGCATTGCTTGGTTAGAATTTCAGCAAAGATTTTCTAGGGGGAGCCAATATACCTACTTACATGCAAAGTTTCAAGTGTCTTGCTCTAGAGTCTAGACTCCTCAGATGGATTTCGGTTAGTTAAACATTTCTTTATAAACTAACGCCAAATAAACTTTCTATGTACCTTTGAGATCACCAATTCTTGTTGACTGTGTTTTTTGAGATGACAAAAAAGATCCTACAAAAAAGGCTTTTGTAAAACTTTACTCGGTCTGACGTGTCGGTCTTACTCGGACCTTACTCGGTCTTATATAGGATATACCTATATAAGACTAGCTGATGCCCGCGACTTCGTCCGCATGGTTTAAGTTTTTTTGATTCCCGCGGGAACTCCTTAATTTTCCGGGTTAATACGAGTCTATGTCACTCGCCGTCCTTAACTATATCCACGCCAAAAATCACGTCGATCCGTTGCTCTGTTGCGCCGTGATTTAAGGACAAACCAACAAACAAAGACACTTTCGCATTTATAATATTCTAGCACCTATGAAGTATGATATGATACCCAACTCACAGTTGACTCGCTAAGTATCTCCCTTTGGATGGCCGGCGTCGGAGCCACCAGTCGGTATTCGCTGCGGATGACATCTGCACCAATGACGCCTTCTTCAGACTTGTTGGCACCGGATAGTTTCTCTTTTTTGACCTGTTTAACATAATATTGATTAGCGCGAGATTATTAACCCTGATGTCGTACCTATTACTTGCAAAATAAAATAAAAGCGCGGAATTGATGGATTCCTTTCGTTTCTAGGAATTTTGGTATGATTTTATCACACAGACAGAAATAGGATACAAAAAGCGACCTGCATCTTCATTCTTATCGCTCATTAGAATGAGGTGGTTCTAGTGTGGGCCGCCAGTGTTGCCTCCAGCAAGAAGGATCGAGATGACGAAAGATTGGTGGAAAGAAGCTGGATAAGGTAGGCTGACGATTGAGGCTGAAGGCAATAAGTAATTGTGACTCGCGAACATTCTAAGCTTCACGAAAAATAATTCCAGCTACAAAAAGTCAAGAAGGCAATTAAAAAAAACTACATAGGGCCGGTTGATTCAAACTAGTGGTGACCGTAACTTCGTTTGTTAAAATGTAACACACGTAAAAACTTTAACGTCTATTAATTTACTAGTATATTGCTTCATAGTAAAAACGGTGAATCAACACCTTCTTTGACTAACGTTCGTTAGCGCCATATTTAAATGTTACATGACCGTCAAAATAACTTAATCAATGGTTCGGTTTGTTAGGTTGGTTTCACATGTTTAGTGAAATTTCTACCAATTCAAAGACAACTCTCATTAAGGGATAAGAACTACGTAGGTAGGTACTTACCTGCATTTCAAGATGGTAAACCAAATCGGCGGCTCTGGGTCCTGGTAATAAAGCCCGCAGTTTCACCACCTCTCGATCTTTACTCATAGTGACAGGAACTCGGGCACCCAAGGCAGAAAGCTGTGATGCAAGTAGAGCGTGTGCCTTGTTTCCCACTGCCTCTTCAGCGCCTATCAGTTCTAACTCAAGAAGAGCTGATTCTATTTGAGTGACCTCTGTGAAAAATTTTGGAAATCTTAATTTTTTTCACTCATGCTTATGTAACTACCTGCTAAAAACTATTTAAAACTACTTATTAACACGTTCCGGGACAGTACGTCGAGAGGCGGGCCGCAAATTCCTATGCAAATTGACACATGAACTCCCCATACAATTTCGCCCCCCGCCTGACGACGTTGTGATATACCTTGATAGTTTTTACATTGTGATTTGTGTGATACGACAGTTCGTTCCTCGACGTGACCGCCTTCGAACGTGGTGTCATATCACGCGTTTTCTGTGAGGTGTTATATGACACTACGTCTGTCGATCGATGACGAAAACAATTAGCTCTGATAAGTAACAATTAACATTTTGAACAAGATTTCTAAAAGGACTTATCAAATTTTAGTTACTTATTAGTACATATGAAAACAACTCTCTCACTAAGAAAATGTTATAATCATTTATAACAAAATAAGTGAATAATAAACATCAACTTAAAAATAGCATAAAAAATAACCTACAACTAAATAATGAAATCACATAAGATATGAGATCACAATAATCAGTTTAGGAACATTTTGAGGTATTCATTTATGGTATACTTAACTTAAGAGTTCGATTCTTAAAAATACTAATATATTCTCAAAAAGATCAGATACATAGCTCTGTTTTAATAATAAATCACAAAATGTTTTAGGAATCAGCCTCAAATACAATCATTTAAACATTAGTTGTTAAAATTTTCATAATTTTCATGCCATTCTCTGAAACAAGTTGGACACAGTGCTGGAGAATCAGGACATCCTGGGCACCTGTAACTAGTCCCGCGCAGTGACACAGTTCCGACTGAAGTAGGGGGATGCGTATACGCGCACCCGGCCCAGGCCGTTGTGTCACAACACGAGACAAGTTTGCATGTGTGCGTGTAGTTTACTTGTGTGCTCATAAAACTTCACGATGTGACACTAGATAGTTCTAAGTTCTTGTAATACGACACTAATACGTCAGCCTACTATATATTCTATGGTTGACGCCCGTTGTTCGACGGGCTGTCATATTTCGAAGCTCAAAATCAGCCGTCGACAGACGTTGTGTCGTAATATATAGGAATTTGCGGCCCGCCTCTCGACGTACTGTCCCGGAACGTGTTAAGGTTGAGTTAGAAGGAAAAACTTTCATTTTAATATCCCTACGCTGTGCTATTATAAGGAACAGTGCTATAAGATTGTTACTTCTCAAGTTGTGACAAATCAGTAGTTAAGTAAGTATATATAAAACACAAAAAAAATCTACCTATGTTCGCTAAAGACTTTGAAACCATCCAACCGATGTGCCCGAAACCGGTTTCATTAGAAGGCAATAATGCAAAGATGGTTTAGACCACTAGAAATTTTTAAATTTCCTTTTTTAGCATAGTAGCACACGCCGGGTCGGATACCCGGTGTAGTATACATATATCGGTCATTTATTAACCGACCGTTGTACATGCCTTTAAAATTTTTCGCATCAAAGAACAATAGGTAATTAAGTACTGTCAGAGAGACTCTACTCAGAAAAGCAGAAAGCTCTTATGTTGAGAACCTCAGAAATTAGCCATTTTCTATCACAAGAAAAAGAAAAGATACGCGCCGAATTGAGAACCTTTTGGAATTGAGTTAAAAAGAGAGGTTCTCTGGATGTTAGAGACTTACCGCAAGGGTCAGTGCTATAGGTTTTGGTGCCAGGCCGCGTCTGCCCTGCTGCGTCCACACACCAACAGCGGGCGCGACTGCATTGACGCGGTGAGAACGAACCGTCCGGTAAGCATCTGGGCCGCCAACCTTCAGCACCTGTTCAATATTTGATATTGGAATACAGTGTAAATTATAAGATGGTGTGAGACGAGTGAGTGATGTGTACTCGTCCCGCGTCCGCACCAATAGGAAGATCTTCCTCCGGGCTGGTGTTGTGCACAGTGCACCGGGACCTTTCTGGTCCGACCGTTGTATGTTTAAACGGTCTATAATATATAGCGCAATTCTCAGAAAACTTCGATATCGTGATTCAGGCTTGTATATAACTTATAAAAAATTATAAACAATTAGACTGTCTCGTTGGTCTAGCGATTAGCATGGTCGACTGCGGATCACTAGGTCCTGGTCCCTGGTCCCCTGGTTCGATTCCCGATCGGGCATAAAAATTGTTGGGTATGGGTTTTTTCAGCTAAGAAATTCTCAGTGCCAGCCCGGAGTTGGAAGTTGGCGGTGAATCACCCCCGTGCCTCGGAGAGCACGTTAAGCCGGTCTAAGCTCTTATTCCCTCTCTCCTACGAGACTGGAGGCCTGTGCCCATCAGTGGGACGTTAATGGGCTGTAGTGGTGGTACAGATCTGGAAAGTGGGATCCACTATTATTATATCAAGGTAGGTACTTGATCCATAATTACCGTTATCAATTTCCTCTTGCATCAACTGACATTTCGTTTTGAAACTAACATTTTCTGCTACAACTTCGACTGGTGTTATGTTCTTTCTCGTAGATTCGGCTAGCTTCGGTTCAACCACTTCTGAAAGCACCGAAGTGTCCTCGCTTGATGAAACTTCAGTGGAAATCGTATCGTCTCCCCCTCGATGTTCAGGCCCTAGCTCGATACCGTCGAGATCTTCATCTTCTTCGTCAAACTCATCTTCTCTAAATGTCGTCATTTGTCTGATCAATTCTTCTAATACTGGAAAGAAGTTTATTATTTTTAATAATAGCGTGATACTGTGATTTAGTGTATTGGGATTTGTTACTAAAAATTTTAATTCCATATTTCTACACTCTAACTGTTAGGCTGAATGTTAGCATACCTACTTATTACATCCATGCTCTACTGTCTCTATGGCTCTCGAGAGTGACACAGGAGAGTGACAGCACAGTTGGGAACGCCTTGTTTGAGAAATTAAATAATTACGAGTATATTTAACCAGTGTTTCCTTCTAATAATACCATTAGCTGGAAACTTGTTGTTGTAATGTCAGAAAAAGGACTAATTTCTAGTATTTCTATGTTCTAAATTACAACAATTATTGGCTATAATTACCTTCATCAGCTCTTGCTTTCTCATCGAGCGGGTCTCGTCGGATCCACTTGCGAGCTTGTCTGAAATTGCACGTTGGTTTTGCGCCTCGTACTAGAGACCCTTTTTGGGGTTCTCCCCGTGCGCTCACGCACCAGCATACATCTGTAACAGGAACCTTTTCTAATGAAAATGAAAATGAAAAATGAAAAATGTTTATAAGTAAGTATACAAAAAAACATCTTTGGCAATTTTTCATGTTTAATGGTACCCACACTATGTAATCCTGTATCGTGGGTACCTGTGTCGCATTAGGTAAACTAGAAAGATTTACACGTGATTTATTAACGTAATTGTCGCTAGGTACCTATATATTCTAAAAGGTATTAACATATATGTTTGTAGCATCTTTTTTAAATAACATAATTTCTAGGTAACAATGAATAGATAATGATAAATGCCCATTTATTATGTTAAATGCAAGAAGTAGGTACCCCGTTACCTACGCTAACGTTGTAACAATTATTTTGCAATTACAATATTTTGCACCCAATGCTGGGTGACGCCGAGTAGCAACAGCAACTTCTAACATTTCATCAGCTTCCTACGTTTTCGTAGATGCTAGCCATACTGGGGAGTGACATAGGGCATGGGCTACTTTTTGTTACGGAAAATTAAGGAGTTCCTGTGGAAATAAAAAAAATTAAGTATTCCACGCGGACGAAGTCGCGGACATCAGCTACTTAGTAGCAAAATATGTTTAAAATTTCACTCACCAATATGCGACATGCATTGTACAGACTCCCAAGCACCGCTGGCATCACATTTAGGTATGAAAGTCCCTTTGCCATACTTAAGGGCGGCCGCTTCGTTCTTCTCCCGCAGTCTTTCACAAGGACTTAGCACTGTAGAGAAAGTATGGTTTTATCAGGTACTTATTTGGATACCGATTAAAAGGATGGTGTTTCTGATATATAAAATCCAAATGTTCGTAAGACAATAAATGTTGGGAAACGTCATGAGGTTTAAGGCCTAATGGAATATAATATACATACTGCCTCGTTGGTCTAAGTGGTTAGCATGTTTCACTGCAGCCGACGAGGTCCCGGATTCGAATCCCGAGACGGGCCATAATTAAGTGTTGGGGTTTTCTGATTAGAAATTCTCAGCACTAGCCCGGAGTTAGGAAATTGGCGGTGTCACACCCCCGCGCCTCGGAGAGTACGTTAAGCCGTCGGTCCCGGTTATTATCACTAACATGATAATAGTCGTCAAAGCTCGCCAACCCGCATTGGAGCAGCGTGGTGGGTCTAAGCTCTAATTCCCTGTCTTCTATGAGAGGGGAGGCCTGTGCCCAGTAGTGGGACGTTAATGGGCTGTAGTGGTGGAATATAATATTTTAATCTGAGTGCACATAAGTCAACAAAATATGAAATCATAAAAACACAGCAACGTGCATCTATTACTTGTGCAGTACCTAAAATAAAAGCTCAAATAAATAAAAGTGCATTTTGTCTTGCATATTGGTTTATAACTATCCAAATGTTTGCAAATAAAGCATGATCTGTATCCCATTAGTTGCTTGCTAATTATAAAAGTTAACAACATTAAAACATACGAGTAATTTTATAAAATTCATGCCTTCTGAGCCATTCATTTTCCTCCTCGTCTGTTTCATTACTTTCCCCTTAACTGTTAAAAATAATACAAATATCTAAATCTTTCATACTTGTAAAAATAAAAAAGGTGAAGATGAGACTTCCTTGCTAATTATAGTTAAAATAGTTCAAAGTAGCTTGGATACTAAAAACTTAAGAGATGAAAGGTAGGTACCTATGGAGTCTATGGACATCATACTTAAAATTGTGCCAACCGCAAATCTGATAGAACCAAATAAATATGTATAGTAGTAGTAGGTATAACATGAGTGCAAAGAGTGTCTCTTAGGATACGAGTATATATTATGTAGAGTTCATGAATATTGCTCACTTTGCTCGACTTTCAAGTTTCAATTTTTCAATTTATTTTCCAAAAAAGCTTACATTTAACCACACAAATATAATCTAGGTACATTATACTTAGATAACTTAGGGGAGGTCAGCTCAAAGCGGCCACCTTAACTTTGAGTAAAGAAAAAACCTATCAAACGATTGATTTTCCACAAGAATTTTATACTGATGGGAAAGAAGTTTATTAAATTTATGATTTGTGAAATTTAAGGTCTCGAAATTGAAATAATAAGCATATGATGTCTAAATTACGGCAACTTGTAAAAAAACCGCTTTGCCCGAGCGGCCGCCCAAAGCGGCCAGGGGGCCAAGGGCAACGTGGCCAGCCCCAACGTTACTGCGTATAATTGTTTTTTTTTTAAATTTAACATGCTTGACGAAATAAAAATGTCCAAAAAATATAAAAGAACATTATTTATTAAAGAAACATTTAGTATTAATTTTACCCGTCTTACTCAATTTCTAGTTCAGTTCAGTTTCTAGTTCTCAGTTTCTAAATACTTAATTTTAAATTTAACCAGATACAGTTTTGAGTAATTATCATTATTTTTAAAGGAATTTTTTTAGGAACTTTAACACAGGTTTAGTTTTTATTAACATTTGAATATTTTTAAAAATCAACAAATACTTACTGCTCTTACATTAACAATAACATTTTGTTCTCAGTCTGAGTTTCCACTAACTAAAAACTAGTAGGTATTCTCATTATTTTAATCATATGGTCTTACAATTTCTTTAACCTTAACACAGCCTTTTGTTATTCTTTTCTTCTTCTTGCTGTGGAGTAAAAACTTCTTTATAGGTATCTCCCAAGTTTCTTTTTCGCAGATCCTGTCGCAATGTGTTTTCTTAGAGTAGTGCGAGGGATATTATCATATTACCTACATTTAAGTGCGATAGACTTAACAGATCCACGTTTATCTTTTATCTCTTTGATCGCCCGTGCCATAAGATTTTCATCCCATGATCCCTGGTTGGTTTTTCTCTTATAATTGTTCACCATCTAAACAAACTAATTAGGTAAGCTATCTATCTAATCATAATATTTTTTAATAAGGGCAAAGCGGTCAGTTGGCCGCTTTGCCCGGGCCGCTTTGCCTTATTCGGCCATATTATTTAAAAATTCGGCTGCTCACACTTTTATACATTTACGTTTGAGCAAATTTTGCACAAATCAAGCCAAATAGATAAGAAACAATACACGTATTATAAAAGAATTTAAATATAAAGCGGTATGAGCAAAACAGGATGAACTTACCTTGCATTTTTTTAACAAAACATGTAAAAATAATATTTTCGACACTGTAGCCACGCGATCGTTCCTACCGCTACCGAATGACTGCCCGGCGCGGGGCGGGAGGTTCCTTATGCGACAAAACGGCAACGTCGCATTTATCATTTCAAATAACCGAAAAATGAAGAGTGGCCGCTTTGCCTCCTATGGCCGCTTTGAGCTGACCTCCCCTACTAAGTAATAATCTGGTAATTTGCGTGGGTGGTTAGGTCTGAACTCTGAATCCTAACTAGTTAACTATGTAGGTAATAACTAGGATTTCAGGCCCATTTCCTTCGCGGTTTGCGGCTCGTAAGTTTAAACAGTTTACTAGACTTTTACTAGATTTACCTACTAGACTTTCTCTACTAGACTCTAGAAGCAGAATGCTTGATCTTACGGAATACCTATACCCATAACACTTTGAATTTCAATGTCTCAACGTCTTACAAAGCCTTACCTGGGCACACAGAGTTGCATTCCTCCTTGGTGCGGAAGTTGTTGTGGTTACCCGAGCAGCCATGGTATTTAAACCGCTCGCACCGGTTGCGTTCGTGGTTGAAGTGCCAACGTGTCGTGTTCAATCCCTCTCCGCTATTGCAGTCGCCTTCGTCTTTGCTCTCGAAACAGACTGTACCTGTCCAACATGTAGGTTTCATGTGTATTTAAGGTAGTTTTGAGGTAAGAGGCTAAAGGCTGAGGTAAAATTAGGCTTATGTTGAATCACATATTGAGGAGATTCGTACAAATTCCGGAGTGAAAACGGCTTATAGAAATGCGACGCTCAATTGGCAATGAGAGGGGCATATAGATAGTCCAAAGTTGCTAAAATGATGACCTTGGCTGGAAAATCCGGAGTCGGATCCGGAGTATCGAGTCAAGGTAGACAAACAAGTCTCAAAAAGCCGCTGGATACACGAAAAGACTGTGGTATGTAGGTATATGGAAGTTCGAGCGACGAGCCCAGTATGGGCGACGCGCAAGGGAGGCACCGGCGCAAGTTCTGTATTAGAGTTCCCGGAGCCTTTCATCATGCGCTGAGGATGGTCACCGAGTGGGTTTTACAAATCACCACATAACCCGGTCTCCCCCCCCCCCCCCCTACAAGGTCGGGTATCTTAAGAAGATATTTCCCCCTGTCAACAAAAAAAAAGTACATGGAAGTTCAAAAAAGAGACCTAACTATGCCGAGCTGCAGATGTTTATCGGTAGACTAGGTATACCTACGACGTGACGAAATTCTCAGTACTAGCCCGGAGTTAGGAAGTTGGCGGTGTTTCACCCCCGTGCCTCGGAGAGCACGTTAAGCCGTCGGTCCCGGTTATTATCACGAACATGATAATAGTCGTTAAAGCCCGCCAACCCGCATTGGCGCGGTGTGGTGCAGGGTCTAAGCTTTAATGGAGTGTGGAGTGGAGGCCTGTGCCCAGCAGTGGGACGTTAATGGGCTGTAGTGGTAGACTACGACGTTGTATTTGTTATTAGAGAAGTATGAACTTTAAAATACTTACGTGGCTTAGGACAGCAGACGGAAGGCCTTGAATCATGAGGCGCAAATCGACAAGCATGAGTATACGGACAAGCTGCAGCGCTGGGCCCGCAGAGAAGAGGACCCGAGCCATCTGGCGCTTGGAGTGGCTCTCCTTCAGGGCATTGCGGGGATGGAGAGCAACGAGCCAGAGGTGGGCAGGATTCTCCCTGTAAATAAAATTTTGCAAATAAAGAGGTGCAATATTTTGTAGATACCTGCTGGGGTTCATTACAATTAGGTGATAAGTTTTACTGTCAGTTTTGTCACAGTCACTAAGGTGTGACTCACGGATTAAGTGCAGTTTCATTTTATTTTATTTTATTGTGAGATAGGCTTGCGCTTGACGACAATCATGCTTAGCAATGATGAGGTCTAGGTTGGGACGCGCTTGCCTAGAAGGTGCCTATTCACTCTTGCCTTGAAGGTACCTAAGTTATACGTGTCAGGAAACACGTGCGCTGGGAGGGTGTTTCACACCCTAGCGGTTCGCATGATAAGCGTCGAGCAAAAACGTTTTGTGCGAGCAGCTTGAACGTCAACCACAAGGATGCCAACGCTGACGGTTTCTAGCTGTTCTGTGGTAGAAAGGAGAAGGAGGAACAAGGTTGTGAGGTTGTCATATAACTATACCTCGCAATCTAAAGGCACAAGTTCGCATGTCTCGTTTTCCCTGCAATTAGCTTCGGCGCACGGGTCTCTGCAAACACAAGTGGGGCATCCTTTGTTGTCCAACAGTCGACCGTGGGGGCATATCTCCTCCACATCACATCCAGGGTCTGGGCACACGGCGGGTGCATCACAGTTTGGTGTGGAGTTTGTAGATCTAGTCCCGGGGATCTGTTAACCATTAAATTTTCTGTTGTGCATTTGGAAAAATTGGTATCAGTTCTTTTTACAACAAAATATTGACAACAAAATTTACCGCTACTTCGTCGGCGTGGATTAGGTAATGTTTTTTTTATTCTCGCGGGAACTCTTTAATTTTCCAGAATAAAATATAGCCTATGTTACTCGCTGATAAAGTAGCTTTCTATAAAGTGAAACAATTTTTAAAATCGGTTGAGTAGTTTTTGTACAAACAATCAAACAAACAAACAAATCTTTCCTCTTTATAATATTAGTTTAGATTGACTTGAATAACATTTAGGATGTATTTGAGGATATGAATAAGTACTTAATGAAGATAAAAATAAATTATACATAGGATTAGCCACTCACTTCATTGCCCGCAGAATCTACACACCAGCACATTTTCTTGGTGGAGCCGCGACACTGTACTTGAGCATACGCTCCATCTTCCTTACAATCTGGTACCCATATCCATGTCGGTGGGTTACCGCTCTCTGCTGCTGTATGTACTGCTAGAGCTCTGTAACAAAATAATAGTAGATTAGTAGCCAAGGGTTGTAAGGCATCAATTGCAGCCCGAGATATTTAGGCGCACGAGCGCAGGGAGGGCGCCTATAGTTCGAGGGTGCAATTGATGCTTACACCCGAGCTAACTACTCTGCTTTACATCTCGATTGTGAGGTAAAGTAGGTCCTTATTACCCCCAAATGGAGCTTGTAGGTGACCAATTAGCGCTCTAGGGTAATAATGTAGCTAGAAAAGCCCGAGGGCGGTAAGTAATTAAAAAAAAAAACTCTTCACTCTTTCAAAAAGTTCGCGTACATCTAACCATCATACTTTTTTTAATTACTTACCGCCCTAGGGCTTTTCTACCTACATTATTACCCCAGAGCGCTAATTGGTCACCTACAAGCTCCATTTGGGGGTAATAAGGACCTACTTACCGAATATGAGAGATGTAAAATATACTATTGACCGGCAAGAGCTGGATACGAGTCAGTTATTGTTAACACATTCGATGCATGTTTTTTTCGAACATCCGAGACAGGCTTGCTGGTATGCTCAGAAGGGGCTAAAAGAAAACCAACCAACCACCTTCACCTTCACATTTATGAAACCCTTAGGCGGCAAAAAAACTATGGTAAGAGGTCAAGAAGTACCTAGATCAAAAATCCTTTAAAAGCTGGAAAAACATTGGAAATTCCTGTAATTTTACAAATGACCATATTATGTCCGGTACGGGGTACCGCGCCGCTGATTGTTTCCTCGCCCTTTAAATTGACAAAATGAAAAGAGCCTAAAAATTGTTTCCGTTTAATGTTCTTTAGCCGCGTTTGTAAATAAGGTATTTAGCATTTTTAACTTATTAGGGGACCATTTTATATCCTACTATCTGATGCCCGCGACTTCGTTCGCGTAGAATAAGTTTTTTTTATATTCCCACGGCAACTCCTCAATTTTCCGGGATAAAAAGTAGCCTATGACACTTTCCAGGTCCTTAACTATACCTACCCATGCCAAAAATCATGTCGATCCGTTGCTCCGTTGCGGCGTGATTGAAGGACAAACCAACAAACCAATAAACCAACAAACAAACACACTTTCGCATTTATAATATTAGTATGATGATGACTAGCTGATGCCCTCGACTTCGTCCGCGTGGATTGAGGTTTTTTGGTTCCCGCGTGAACTCTTTAATTTTCCGGGATTTTTAGTAGCCTTTTATGTGCTAAATTTCATCCAGATCCGTTCAGCCGTTCTGGCGTGATTGAGTAACAAATGTATGGTAGATGAGTAGGTCCATGCACTGCACTTGGCCGGGTTTTTAACTTATAAGGGGACCATTTTATATCCCATTATCCCCGTCTCATTATCTCTAGAAGCTCACCTTCGTTGCTGGCAAGCAGTTTGGTATACTACGGTGGTAAACGCGGTGCCGCAGCCGGTCGCGCAACAGCGTTGTTCGGGGCCGCACTCGGCGTCCGCGCGGGACGCCCATTCGCACGCGCCCGTCCACGGCACTAGGTATGGGCACTGCACTTTGCCGGTTTTTTAACTTATAAGGGGACCATTTTATATCCAATTATCCCCGTCTTATTATCTCTAGAAGCTCACCTTCGTTGCTGGCAAGCAGTTTGGTGTACTACGGTGGTAAACGCGGTGCCGCAGCCGGTCGCGCAACAGCGTTGTTCGGGGCCGCACTCGGCGTCCGCGCGGGACGCCCATTCGCACGCGCCCGTCCACGGCACTAGGTATGGGCACTGCACTTTGCCGGTTTTTTAACTTATAAGGGGACCATTTTATATCCAATTATCCCCGTCTTATTATCTCTAGAAGCTCACCTTCGTTGCTGGCAAGCAGTTTGGTGTACTACGGTGGTACACGCGGTGCCGCAGCCGGTCGCGCAACAGCGTTGTTCGGGGCCGCACTCGGCGTCCGCTCGGCACGCCCATTCGCACGCGCCCGTCCACGGCACTAGGTATGGGCACTGTCCTGCTTTACGCGGTAGACCTGATAAAACACCTTTTACTGATTTACTAGGCAACAAAAGATAGATACTTAGATGAGTAAATGCTTTATTGCCACACAAAACATTTAAAAAAACATTTAGCAAGAAAAAGAAGACAAGTGCGCAAAGGCACATAAGTACATATATGTATGGCAATAAAAATAAGAAACTATACTGTAATAAGATCCGGATTTCCTTATAATTACAGTATAACTAGTAATAGCTAGCAATAAATGTTGTGACCTTGATATCAGTAGGTACAGTACATTTGTTGCGATATAAAAGTTCTGAAGATACAATATAGCATGATCCAAAAGTCAAGGTCCCAGAAAATCAGAAAATATACATTTCCTAAAATTTAGGACCTAAATTATTTCATATTTGTTTGATGTTATCTACATGTTTACTTGGACGAATGGCCTAGTTGCGACAACGCATACCAGTCGATTGCGATTGTTAAGCAACGTTGACCCAAGTCAGTAACTGGATGGGTAACCGAATTTGGAAGTCCTAATTCGGCCTTTTAGGTTTCTCGGAGACGTAAAGCCGGAGTGGAGGCTTGTGTCCAGCAGTGGGACGTTAATGGGCTGTAGTACCTAGTGGTGGTGGTGGTGGATTACAATACATAGGTAAGTATATAAATTAAATATAATAGTGTAAGTTACTATAAACTATCCTGTGGGGCGCTGCACCCAAAGTCGATTGCTTCTATACAACTTTGTCATTAAGAAATTCGTCAATAATTGTATAATAGCCTCAACTCAACAAAATATATTTTTTGTTGTGTTTCCAACAGTACCTACTCATAACTCAACAACAACCGTGGGTCTTCTCCAGTAGGCCTGTGAGGGCCAAGCGGGGGTACGGGCCTCGAGGCTGGGCCTCCTTACCCAGGTGGGGCGAAAATCTTGAAGCCGAGTAAACCGACTAGGGCCTGTACTCAAAGTAGACGGTAGAGTTTAATACGTACATGCAGGCACAGGAGGGCAGTAGTCCGCGTCACAAGCAACGTCCACCAGGGCACAAGATCGTCCACTGGGGCAAGTGACACCGGCGCAAGGATCTCGGCACTTGCATGTCGGACACCGGCCTGCACCAAGCTCGAACCCGTAGTCACATCCCATTCGGCACGTGAGCTCCAGACATGAGAGTTTGGAGCGCACCCTGAAAGTAAATCCATACTAATATTATAAACTAGATGATGCCCGCGACTTCGCGTAGATTAAGTTTTTTGATTCCCGCGGGAACTCTTGAATTTTCCGGGATAAAAAGTAGTTATGTCCTTCCCCGGGAATCGGGATACAACCTATCCCTGTACCAAATTTCATCAAAATCGGTTTAACAGATGGGCCGTGAAAGCGTATTAGTATGGATATGGAAGTATGAAAGTATGGATATGAATGCGAAAGTGTGTCTGTCTGTCCGTCTGCTACGCCTTCACGGCCCCTCTGTTCAACCGATTTTGATGTTTGTTACAGGTATAGGTTGTATCTCGGGGAAGGACAAAGGCTTTTTATCCCGGAAAATTTAGGAGTTGTCGCGGGAATCAAAGGACCTTAATCCACGCGAACGAAGTCGCGGGCATCATTTAGTTTACCATATTTGGGATAAACCAGATTGTCTTACACCTCCTGCCTTGACGACCTCCCTGATGCAGTGGTTAGCGCTGTGGTCTCATAAGTGAGAGGACCCGGGTTGGATTCCCGGCAGGGTCAATTCGGGAATTTATAATTTCTGAATTTCCTCTGGTCTGGCCGTCCGGCAAAGGACGTACAGCTAAACGATTTAGCGTTTCGGTACGATGCCATGTAAAAATCGTCGTCGAGATCGTGTCGGGTATGGCAGTTATATTAAACCTTCTAGGTTTTCTAGGTACCTGCCTTACCCACAACAGGTTTACCCGCTACCATATTAGACTGCATGACATGAGATGAGATGAGGTTTACAAAAATTGCGTTTTTCGAAATTTAACCAATTTAAAGTAAACCTTACTAACTTTTCACAATCAACTGCTGAAGCGTTGTTGGTCCTGGTATCAGGTATCTCTGTGCCGAAGGAGTCAACACACCAGCAACGCCCATGAGCGCACTGTTGAGGCGTGAAAGAGCCATCGGGTTTGCACGTAGGTGCTGGAAGTGCTAGTTTCATGCCATCGACTGTTCCTTCCATCTTCTCGTCGAAATCGCGAAGATATTCGCACACTGTGGAAATACCAAACACTAGAAAATGGAATTTAAATAAATTGCGTAGTTGGACATCAACAACTAAATATGTGTCAGCTTGGCTCATTGGGGGCAAGCAAGGAAGGATTTTATCAGATCCAATTGCCAACACCGCAATTAATGTACCTACCTAATTGGTTGAATTTGACATTCTTGCAACAAATAATTAATTAATCTTATTCCCTTTTCTGTCCATCCATCCATCTATCAGCCTGTATGCATCCACTGCTGGACATATTATATAGGCCTTATCGAGAACGCGCCACCAAACACGATCCACCGCCTTCCTCATCCACCGGCTGTGATTATTGCTAATCGTAAGAGACTGTCTTAAGGGTGCACACTATATCTTTTGTTTGAATAAGTATGTTCACATAATAAAAATAAAAAGACTTACTAGTAGGTGTATCATCAACCCGATCGGTCTGCAGACGCATCTTCGCAGCATCCACGCAAACCGGTCCGCAACTGTCAGTGGAACAGCACATAAGGCCATCGTCACAGACGCCTTCTGGGCAACTGATGGTTGAGTTCACGCTGCATACTGCTTCCGCTTCCGGGCCGCAGGATTCAAAGTTCATCTTGAATAATAACAGTAGCAGTTTAAAACATATTCAATTCAAATATTTTTTATTCGAGTAGACTTTTTACAAGTGCTTTTGAATAGTCGAATGAATGTACCACTGGTTCGGAATGCCGTTCATACCGCGAAGAACTAGTAAGAAACTCAGTGGTTGCTCTTTGGAAAAAAAAATATACAGAAAGATACTTAAGTAACTGCAGAACTAAGCATTGCTGGAGCGAGTCAAATCAATGCTCTTTTAACATTTATATAATCTTCAACAGTATAATAAGTTTTTTTCAGGAGCATTTTTTAAGAATTGCTATTCATAAAAATATGAAAAATTACTATTCATATTCAGCTTGCCACCAGTAGCTAATAACCCATATTTAGTATGCATCATAGCTTTTCCTCGGAGTTGGACTTAATTCATTCCTTCCTTCCTTCCTTATCTGTAGATCCTACATGCCAAATTTCAATTTACTAGGTACATTCTAAACTCAGCGTGGTTTCTTTGAAATGATGAGATCAAAATCTGAGAACAAGCAAATTTTTCTCTATGACAGTTTTAAGTAAAAGGTTTATTATACCTCGAAGACCTCTGATTCTGTAGAGTTGTCCATGAAGCTAGGATCCGGACAACAGACAGCTGCGCCATTTCTTCGTGCTGTTGCACACACGTGCCCGTTTGGACAGTCCAGGATTGTACCGCAGGCTATGACCGAGCCGTCCTCATCGGCTGCTGGCGTGCCTACTTCACATGGATTATCATAGGAAACTTTAGGTCGACCTGGAATCAAGGTAAATTTTACGATTAAGGATAACTAAGAAATATAAGCTTAGAACTTTTAGTTTCTTGTAACGTCTGATTTTGAAAAGGTTTGCATATACGTTAAGCAAAATAGTAATAAACTGCTCCAGTAGGGCGAGCAACGAGTAAAATTATGTCTACCCGTTATCTCTATTTATCTACCGAATGGTTAGTTGTCTCGTTACGTCAAAAGTAGGCATAAAAGTAATATTTTGTATCTGTGGTATTTTTATCTACGGTCTCTTACATGCCGACTATTTTTTTCTCGTAATATACCGGATTTTGTGCATGTTATGGTAAACGAAAAATTTGCCGGCGACAACAACATCTCTCTGTCTCGTCGCGTGATTTCTCATTGTGCGCAATGCTAAGCCTGCTGGACGGATAAAAAAAGAGATATATTATTGAGATTAATCAAAATCTGTACTTACACACAGGATATCCAGTGCACAGTTCGCCGGAACAGTCAGCATCCCGCACTCGAACACATTCTTCTCCGTCAGCGCATGGGAAGCCAGCGCAAGGGTCGTCACATTCGCAAGTCGGGCAACCATCGCCGCCAGTCTTATAGCCGTATTCACAGACCCCAGCGCAGAGAGCCCTAGTGCAAGAGCTCAGACTGCGTCCGCCGGATCTCGCAGCAGGTCGAGGAGTTGGTGAACATCGCACTGAGTCCGATGGACCCATTGAACCGCGGAGTTTGTTCCCATCAGTATCGACGCACCTAAGCATAAGTTATTTGTTTTGAAATTTTGGTTGGATACGCCTCCATACGCTTATAAAACAAGGAACGCCAATGTTAACTACTATAATGTCCCAAATATGGAGCAAATATTTGTAAAAAAGAGAAACCCCGGTCTAAGAGGACACGATCGAAAGCTGCGCCATCAATTGGCGTCAAGAACTCCCTTTAAACACTTTTTGAGCAACAGAGTAGATGCATATGTGGAACAAATTGCCCGAGGATGTGGTGATGTCAACCTCTGTAAATCAGTTCAAGAACAGACTGGATAAGCACCTAAAGCCAAAGCACAAGATTTGATAAAGGCGCATCAGCGAAAGCTGCCTAATCTATTATAAATAATATTACACGCACTTTTGCCATTATGTCCCATTTACTCTCCGAGATGGAGACCTGTAATGACACGTGCTTCATGCAATTCTTTAAATTACCTAGTTAAGTACCTACTTACTGCTGCTGTGGCGTCTAAAACGCAAAATTACTCTTCTCTTATATTAGGTGCCTAGACTTTTTCTTAAAATCTATAAATGACATGACCGGGTACCTACTTCTGGACCAAAATTTCCAATGTAATTTCCAAAAAATATTTAGTAATGACTTTAAAAACTTACCAACAAACCAGTCCATTTCTCGAACATTGCTTCGAAACAAAGGAGCCATCAACACTGCACTGGGGCACGTAGCCTCTACCCTCCCTTTCACTAACGACCAACAGTTCTGCCAGCATTTTCTGTTGGGTACACATGGTAACATTGTGTGGTAGGGTACAGTGTCTCCCGCATTCTCCACCGTCACAGCATTTCTGCATCGAAGGGCATTCCAAGTCATGGGCACAAGGAGTGCCACAGTCAAGGTCTGATGTCGATGGTTTTGGACAAGTACCAGCTTTCTGTAATTCTAGGGATGCGGGGCAACACACTCCGTAGTCGTTTCCTGAAAGGGAACAGGATGTTTTATTTGTTGTGAAAAAATACAGGTATACTACGAAGATACTGCAGAAAAAAAGCAAAAAGAAAAACCCGCTATATGAAATAAGTGATCTAAAACGGATGTTGCGATTACTTCCTTTTCCGTTTGTCACCACAGCCCATACATGCCTCATCAAATATGTACCTAGTACGCATTTTAGTTTAAAAATCAACAAGACTCGGGTGCAGCAAATTGAAGTAATGATCACACGGTTGCCAGAGCTTAGTTAGCACTTAGCACTGATGTGACCTTCTACAATGAGTCCGCTGGAGCTGAAACCTTTTGCACCTCGAGTGGAATATAATGTTATCCACCTCGCGGGGCTTTTGCGTCTCGTGGTAGTTATTCATCATAGCATTTACTGTATAAGCTTTTTCATTGAACAGTTTGATCAAATCTTGGATCGATCCCTACGGAAATGCATATTGTAATACAATGCACAATAATGATTTCATTACGCGTTTCCCTCTAAAGTACTTGGGCCAAACAATGAACAATCGAACAATAAACACCGTCACACCATACCTGACTCAACCAAACATCTATACAGCGGTGGGCAGTTTGGTTTTCCTGGATCCGTGCCGCACAGGACAGGCCTGCTAGTCTCCGAAATCAAGAGTGGTTCTCCAACTGGGCAAATGTTTTGCAAACTACGACCTCTTTTGCCTGGAAAAAAAAAATAAGACTACTTTTACAACGACAATAAGTTAGCTAACGGTTGACAAAGATCTAAACATATTGGATAGAAGCAGGCGTTATTTTGCGGAAGTTCATGATAATGTCGCAACAAAGTTAACTATTAAGAAGAAACACTTAGAATTATTACTACAGCTAGTCTTCAAAAATTATTATTAGAGAAAATAGAACAGAACGGTAAAATTCTCTAATTCTCGAACTTACACGGATTTCTTCCAACTGGCAAGACAAGCTGCTGTCCAAGCCAATGTTCAAGCAGGGGTTCCTGAACTTGCACAATGGACAGTTTCTGTTGTTCAACTCAAAGCCCAAGGGACGTTGACAAATCCATGTAAATAATACCTAGGTACCGTCTATTAAATACTAGCTGATGCCCGCGACTTCGTCCGCGTGGTTGAGGTTTTTTTGATTCCCGCGGGAACTTCTTAATTTTCCGGGATAAAAAGTAGCCTATGTGCTATTCCAGACTATAATCTATCTCTGTGCCAAATTTCATCCAGATCCGTTCATCCGTTGGAGCGTGATTGAGTAACAAACATACATCCATACATACATACATCCATCCATCCAAACTTTCGCATTTATAATATTTATATGGATACCACTTACACGTTGGTACAGGCGGACAAGGCGGCCTCAAACACGGAGTTTCCTCCAACTGGCAAGACAGTTGGCCGGGACAGGTAACGCTCGAGCAGGGGTCTCTGCACTTGCACAATGGACAGCCTCTGTGGTCCAACTCAAAGCCCAGGGGACACAGCATCCGGCAAGTATGGGCAGCACACGGTGCCGAGTTGGTGCAGTTGACTAGACCTGCGGCAGGCGCTCTGGTTCCAGGCACCTGGGAAGTAGTATTTTTTTAAACCGATTTATTTTTAAACTGACAATTTTATAAATGTCGTGTCCCAAAAACTGATCCACGCCTCTGGTGGCCAAAGAGCTGGCGCTTATTTAGCCCAACGGCTTAGCCTTTGCAATTCAACGAGCTAATAGCGCCAGTGTTTTGGGCACCATGCCCATTAACAGTCACTTGGACGGCGTGTATTTTTGCAAAATATATAATTAGTAAGTAATAGTTTTTTTTTGTAATATTTTATCATTTCTTTATTATTTTTTTTGTATCTTTAGTGTATAATAAATTTTTAAACTAAAGAATATATCGCTTACATGTTTACAAATTATATAATAATATGTTTAGGTACTATTCTTATTTGTCTGCTTCGTAACTGAAGGGCGTGTCCGTAGCTAAATGTCTTTGTACCGCTGCTGTTTACTATTGTTAAGCGTTTGTATGCTGGCTTTTCGGAGTTGTCAGTGGAAGGCCAGTGAGTGATTTATACTGGTCGGACCAGCAGCGGCTACATGATCGGCCGCGTGGTCTTTTGCCCTCCACCATGCCTACAACTATAAGTTTATCCAAATTACTGGGCAGGTGTCAGGCAATGCGACCAAATTAATTGAGAATCCTCTGAAGTCTGATGTTGACACGATAGGCACTATACTTAGTGTCCTAGAAACAAGTTTGCAACCATTTGATCCCGTAGGCCGTGATCACTCAAGTAAGATTTCTAGGAGTACGCAGCTAAGTACTCCTAGAAATCTAGCTTTACGCTTAGTTGAAAGGTATGCAAATGTACCTCGAATCCTGCTGCATCCACACACCAGCACGTGCTAACGATCTCATTATCGCACTGTATCTCTTCAAACTCCCCATCTGTGACTTTACACCTCGGTGATCTTAATGAGCGAATGACACCACGTCCGCTCCGAGTGTTTTCCGCTGCAAGTGCGCGCGATATTCGCTCGGACGATAGCTTTATGTTTTCACAACCTGTTAGGGCGAAACCAAAAAGTTTCAATTTTTAACTGCGATATACCTATTTTCACTGCCTCGTTGGTGTAGTGGTTGGCATGTTCGACTGCAACCGACGACGTCCCGGGTTCGAGTCATCGGTCGGGCCATAATTGAGTATTGGGTTTTTCTGACTAGAAGTTCTCAGTACTAGCCCGGAGTTAGGAAGTTGGCGGTGTTTCACCCCCGTGAAGCACGTTAAGCCGTCGGTCCCGGTTATTATCACTAACATGTTAATAGTCGTTAAAGCCCGCCAACCCGCATTAGAGCAGCGTGGTGGGTCTAAGCTCTAATTCCCTCCCTCCTATGAGAGTGGAGGCCTGTGCCCAGCAGTGGGACGTTAATGGGCTGTAGTGGAAGTGGATACCTATTGTAATGTTAATTATAGTAGGTATAATGTTTTCTTTTTCATTTAGATTCTATTGTCTGAAGTACCTAGGTTAATTTTGTCAATTTTATGCTTTTCCAAAAAAATTAATTATTGTACAGAATGGTCCTCTAGCTATAAGTAAAGGCTGCAGCCTGCAGTGCCTTACTTCAAAAAGTTCCTATTTGGAACGAAAAATCTAGTCCGTTGTATAAATAGATCGTAGAATGGCTCAAAATTCGAATACCTACATTCTGAACTGTATTCTTACCAGTATACAGTGGTTCCACGCACGTCCTGCCACAAGAAGTGTTGCAGCAGATCTGTTCGCCGCAGTCGTCGTCTTCGTGACAGGGAGTTGCGCGTGGAGGGCACGCTCCATCTTCGGCGGGACATCGGCCTCTGAGCTCGGCGCTTGCTAAGCAGGTAAGGTTTTTGTAAGTAAAATTGGTTTCTCACTGTTTCACTAAACTTCTTGAGGATAATACATTTTCTAAATATTGTAAGAGGATTACTGATTACAGTCAAGCGCGTGTATTAGGTATCTCTGTGTTTCAGCACGAATACAATTCTGTTGTCAGAAGAATATAACACTAGCCAAGTTGAAGTAGTAAAAACAGGAAGATATGCCTTTATAACTCAATGGCTCAATATGGCATCTGAAATATTGTATCACTTCCGCTTGGCTTTCTTTACACAAACTCCAAGCCCAAGCTTCTTGCTTAGGTTCCTATACTCAAATCTTAAAGGGACTATTTGTCAATATTGTCTTCCTCTTTCTGGATATAACTGGGGATCATGACTCTCTAAGCTTGATTTGACTTATTAAAGCTCGTCTGGCATTGCTTAAAACATGACTAATAGTCTTATAAATAAAATAATACCTTGTTGAATAAACAATAGGCTAGCGCAGAGCAGCGCCGCCCTCACCGCTCGCATCGCCATCGTAGCATCACACGATCTTCCTCTGTAAGAATACCAAAATCAACGGTTATCTTCAAATAGGGAAGTAAGTGAGTACGGCATCATCTTCATGACACCGGCTCACTACGGAGCCCGTGGCAACTGGCACGTAGTATCAGCCTGGCTGTCCAGCGCGGAAATTGCCACAATTCCACGCGGGCAAGTTAGGCAAGCTAGCTTTTAGTTCTATTGTATTGTTTTCAATAAATAATTTAATAATTTAATTTTCAATAAGCACTGCTTACCTATAGAGAAATACGTCATTTAAAAAAATATCCTCAAAAGAATAATTATAAAATACACTTTTCTTTCCTCTCGATCTTAAAAGTTCCTTTTGTAACTTATCTTTGTTAAGGAGAAGAACCATGTGAAAATAGAACAGTGGAACTTTATTTGATAAAATACTTACGCCGATATTATATTCAAAAACAATACAGACAAATGTTGTTTGGCACTGCATGTAACTTTCCAAAAACGGTTCTCTACGTTTAGAGTTCACCTCGAGTCTACGAACGTGAATCATTAAAATAATATGATTGTCGGATCTTCGACCAAAAGCAGTGGTCTCGAGGCCGTTCATCTACTGCTGTGTAATTAGTAATTACACACATCTATTGAGCAATCGGGCGCTATTTTTATAATAATCATACAATTATAGGCGTTGCGCCGAAAGCCAAGTAACTATTTTATACAATCTCTGCGTAATCTACCGAATAGGTATGTTTAAGGAAGGGAAGGGCTATTATTTCTCGATACAGTTTATTTACTTGAAACTTGGGAGTAACAATAATAAATTAGCAACTTTAATAGAACACCAAGAATATAACCTAAGAAAATAAGAACCTAAGAAAATATAGAGGGTATACCTAAGTTTATTTTTATTGGGTTATTTACTTTTATACCGTGTTTTTATGTTATAAAAACGTCTCTATAATGGTTCAGTACTACCTAGTTGTTTTCAACGAGATAATTCACTACTTCAATAAAGGTTTTCAAAATATATTCTTCAAAAAATTAAAAAATAATAAAAATTAAAAAATCCGTCAGAAAATTCGAACTTTTACTTTGTGCCGTTAACTTAGCGGTTATAGGCACATAATGCTTTAAGCGTTAGTTGGATGCTGAATAGGTAGTTTCAGGTTTCAGTCGACCCGACATTACCTAGACTTAACGGCTTAGGATGATTATTGTGTTACCTATTCAATCTGATGTGTGCTAAGTAGATTGCACCAGTGATTTCATTAATTACTAGGCAATGGCATACATCGTAATTCGTAATGTGTGCGGCCTCGCGCTAGTTTGATTTCGAAGCAGGGTTCGCACTGAGCCGCAATTTGCTCACAATTAGGCTAGCTAATAGCTATGATGCTACGGAATTTTAAAAAGGTATCTAGAGGCTGTACAAAGAAATATTATCTAGTGTCTTTGATATCGGCACAGGGTGTCGCCAAATTTTAGCATCCCGCTCGGACAAATTAATAATTAGAGAGAACATTTAACATTTCTAACAGGTGATACCAACACGTAATACCAACTGCAACCATGCAACGAAGACCCACGGCCTTGGCTAGGGGCATTGTGGGGCAATGCCATACCTTGAAATCACAATGCCCTACCTTAAAAATACCAAAAACTAAGATAAATTATTATAATTGTTTGTTTATAGTATGAGATAAAAAAAAATAAAGCGATAGGTACATAAACTTTCCCGAACATACCACAGTTTGTGACATTCATTTCATATTATAATAATTCTTTGTTCTGTGTATAGATGGCATTTGAAGCGCCATCACATGAAGCGATGGGTATATTTAATTTTAATAACGCATTTTTAATAACATGGCGAATCGTAGAATCAGCTGTTTTAAATATTTTTATTATTACATATTTTTATTATTATAATAAGTTTGCAGAAACAATATGATCTAAATGGTATTTTTGGTCGTATCTATTTACTCGTATCACCCCATCCAACAATTAATTACCTACTACCTCACTCTCACTCAGTGGATCTTTATATCCAAATCTGGAAGTTCAACCATCTTGTTCGCTTGTACTTCATCATTGAGGATACCGTACCAGACTAATCTAATCCGTAGGCGTACCTACGGATTAGATTAGTCTGGTGACTCTAGTCCAACCGACCTCCCATTCGTCCCAAGTTCCCAACGTCATCATAAGCCGAGGTCCGAGCCTCACAGGAGGCGCGCTTAGGAAGACGTTGTCCCCCCGATGTCTTCGAGCCGTATATCTAGGGCTCATTTTTTTCACATCTAAAATACCTACTTAGTTGTTGATTTAATTTCATTATACCACATCACTTAAACCTCGTTAACTTGTCTGACATAAAATACTTTAATATTCTAAAAGAAAAACTCGGTGAAACTTTTAAAAATAGCGCGCACAGATCTAAATGATCTACGGCGCGTTGTTGTGTGGTTGTTATAATTGCGTTTTTTTAAATTGGTAATTGGCTAAATGGCTCTAGGTTCTAGCTCTTAACTCCCAGCCTTAATTCAGGCTTTCATTTTTTGATTTATAAAACTTGAAACAATTTTAATAATAAATGACTAATGAAAAAAATGTATACCTACTAATATAGAATGATTTGTGTAGGCAGGTAACCAATAACCATCCAATTATAAAAGATGCGCGTAGGCGTTAGTCCTTACCTTACAATACGAGTATAATAAGATGCGTCCTTAAATTCGAGTATTCGAGAGTACTTATTATATTCCAATAGGTATATAATCACGGATCTCGGAGCCATTCCATTGTTTGCTTGTCATACATAACATTATCTGAGGAGCTTGAATGATATGACGTAATGCTAAGTGGAGTATTGTCATCATGCTAATAACGTGTCGCTTTCTCCTGTTTAAACAATTACCTCATATATCTAGATCATGCCGACTTCATCCGATTAAGAGTACTCTTTGACTTTCTTTAATTAAAAGTAGCATAAAAATCATTCTGTCCCCGGGATACCTATGTAGGCTTCATATACCTACAAGCTTTCTTTGTACCTGACTTATGATAATATCAAATACATATTATATTGTCAAAATCGACTAATCAGATGAACCGTTAAAAGAAGAAAATAAGTAACACTATCCCAATTTTTTTTTTGTTTGAAAGAGCATATAACATTAAATACTAAGGCTTAAAAGTAATTTATTTATTTTCTCGAATGATTTCATCACCCACTTCCTTACCGACTCAAAAACTCCAAACTTTGGAGTGCCTTATGAACTACATAAAGAAAACTTAAGTAAAGGCTTAAGTAAGTACCTACTTAGTGCCGTTCTTGTAAGCAGGCCGCAGAATTAATTAAAAAGGTTCTTTACGTGTTCGGAAACGCTTATGACGCAAACTTCAAAGTGAGTGAACTCTACCACGTTAGTACATAATACCTCAATGATTCTACCGTAGTGACGAGTTGAAGTACCTACCTCGTGACGCAATAACGTGAGCATGCCGAGTGAAAGGCGTGACGCGGCCAGCGTTGCAATGCAACTTTCTTTCCAAATATTGGGAAGGAATCTATAAGGTAAAAACACACAACAGATAAAAAGTTTTGTCCGGCAGAAAAAGTCAACTTTTATACAGAGCAGCACTTAGTACCCTACCGCGACAGGGCGAAACGTGTTTCCCTTATAACGTGGGCGTTTTGTCTTGTCTTGTCCGTACTCTGTAATTTATTTATGCCTTTAGAATAGATAATTCTATATTGTGTGTGTGTATGTGTGTGTGTCTTGGTGTATGTGAGTGGCATTTAAAAAAAATTGTTGTTTGATAGGTATTTCTTATGGATAAGAGATTGACTAATTTCCATTTCAATTCATTTTAAATTTGCTCAGATTGTGTACTGTTGTTGTTGACTAAGCGGCGTTACACAATGCATTTACCACATTAGTGAATAGTGACGTCATAACTTATAATGTATCATTTCAAAGGATCTTCAATAAACTTTTTAGGTTTTCTGAAAGCGTACCCAATCAACTTTTGTTTAGCTACGTTTCTGTCGCCGAGCGTTCAGCGCCATGACAAAAATTTTGACCTCCTCCCTGGCGCAGTGTTGAGCGCTGGTCCCTGATTCGATTCCTGGCAGGGCCAATTTGGGAATTTATAATTTCTGAATTTTCTCTGGTCTGGTCTGGTGGGAGACTTCGGCCGTGGTTTGTTACCACCCTACCGGCAAAGACGTACCGCCAAGCGATTTAGTGTTCCGGTACGATGCCGTGTAGTGTTAGATGGAAAGTTATAAACAATTTATGTATGGTATCACTGCTATGGTTTTGTAGAGTGGCAACCCTGATCTGGGAACTCTATGATTGATCATGTAAGATGACAGCGGTGTCTGTGTGTTGGTGGTGTGTTGGAATTGCTAATTAAAGTATTTAAAATGGATAAACAGTGTTTGGATGTAATAGTAGAAACCACATGTAGAAACCGATACCCCTAGGTATGGGTTTATTAATATAACTGCCATATTCCTAAAAAAAAAAAACCGGCCAAGTGCGAGTCGGACTCGCGCACCGAGGGTTCCGTACAAACCTGTAGTAAGTTTTAAATTATTAAAAAAAAAACTACTTACTAGATCTCGTTCAAACCAATTTTCGGTGGAAGTTTGCATGATAATGTACATCATATATTTTTTTTAGTTTTATCATTCTCTTATTTTAGAAACAGGGGGGGGGGGGGGGGGGGGACACATTTTACCACTTTGGAAGTGTCTCTCGTGCAAACTATTCAGTTTAGAAAAAAATGATATTAGAAACCTCAATATCATTTTTGAAGACCTATCCATAGATACCCCACACTAGGGCTTTCGAATACCGGTTTTTCTCAATACCGGTATTAATACCGGAATGTTTTTTTTCAATACCGGGATCCCGGGATCCCGGTATTGGAAAAAATTTAAAATGTGGTAGATGTTTTTTAACTTAAAATTAGTCTTGTCTGAAGCAAACGGCACCATAAAAAACAGTTTTTTTCATAAAAAAATTTTTTCACCAAATTAACTCAAAAAAGTGCCTTTTCTGCATAAATTCAGTGAAGCAAAGCCGTTAAGTAACTCCTTCACTGAAAAAAATAGCACGAGACTTTTTACTGTTTTGGCACAGTAAAATTTAATACGGTTAAAAAAACTGATTTTTTGTAAAAGTAATTGATTACTGACAGTTCGTTGAAATGGGCAAAAAACAGTAAGAAGCTAATCAGTTGTTTCAATTGTTTGTACATTAATGTTTACTGAAGCAAACGGTTCTTTTTAAGTATTGCCTTTTTTAGAGCTTTACTGATATTGTAGCAGTTATTTTTACTGCTTCAGAACAGTTTTTTTAGAATATAGTTAGGAGCTAAACAGCTATTTTAATTGTTTGAACTTTAAAGTTTACTGAAATAAACAGTTCATACTAAGTATTACTTTCTTACTTACTGTCTTACAAACAGTAAAAATAGTCAACCGGTAAAATCTACTGTTATAACTCAAATGTTTTTTTTTCGGTTACTTGAACTTGTTTGGACAATAGGCTCCATTTTTACTGGCCAAAGCAATGTATATTACCGAAAAAGCAATTAGTTTTACTAATTATTTTTTTCAGTGTTCACTCTATTTTATATCATGCAATATTTTATGAAATTGTACTTTCTTTAAAAAAAATCGCCAAGTAGGTATTGATTTTTAGATTTATTTGTATTTTGAGTATTGAGATAGTTATTTATTTACGCGTTGACTTAATTCTTACGAAACTACCGTTTGATTCATGTATGTATAAGGTGAAAATTACGGACCACGTAATGTTCTGAAACTCCATCACATCATTTTAAATACAATCTTATTAAGTAATACTTATATTATTATCATATAATCAATCAAATATCAATCAGAATATCAACTATATGATTTTTAAAATAGAACTATTTTTGGATGTCGGAAATATATATTTTTAACCTCCATTGAATTTTGAACTTTTAATATAAAGTATATTTGTGACGCATTTTTTCAACGTACACACAAAATTAAATAAATATGGCAGGGAATTTTAAATAATTAGTGAAATTAGTGTCGAAGATTGTAATTTAAACTACTATCGTCGTCGTTCTCTCAACCTATAGACATCCTGGACGTAGGTCTCCTGCATAGATAGCCACAGAGCACGGTCTTGTGCCCCTTGTTTCCAGCGGCTCCCAGCTACACGCTTGAGATCGTCCGTCCAACTAGTGGGGGTCGTCCAACACTGCGCTTCCTGGTGTGAGGCCGCCATTCAAGCACTTTGGGACCCCAACGCCTATCAGTTCTACCAACTATGTGCCCCGCCCATTGCCACTTAAAGCTTGGACTCTTCGAGCTATGTCGGTTACTCTGGTTCGCCTACGGATCTCATTTCTGATTTGATCACGCAGGTATACTCGAAGCATAGCTCTCTCCATTGCCCGCTGAGTGACCCTGAGCCTTCTTATCAGGCCCAAAGTTAGCGACCATTTTTCGGAGCCGTAAGTCATCACTGACATCACACAATGTTCGAAAACTTTCGTCTTCAGGCACTGAGGAATTTTGGACGAGAAGATGTCGCGGAGTTTCCCGAACCCGGCCCAGCCGAGTTGGATTCGGCGCGTTTCTCGAAATTGGACCTACCTAACTGGACTGTATGTCCTAGGTATATGTACTCATCAACAATTTCGAGTGCAGAATTCTCAACTAACACAGGTTGGGGTTGAACGTGTGCATTAGAAATGATCTTTATGCTCATATTCATTTTTAGGCCCACCTGTTGAGGAACTACTAAATGAGTAATAAACGATATTTTTGTAAGAAGTCGATCGAAGTCGAAGAAAACGATAATTTTGTCAAAACACAAATTAATCTAAAATCCAATAGTTATTATTTAAAAGAAAATAATATGTCTTAATAAAATATGCATTAGACTTTATAAATCAGATTTCTGAACTTTTTGAGAGAAATAGAAATGCCAAGCCACAGGGATCTAAATTCAAACACTAATTTTTCCCTCTGAGTGAACAAAACGACTTTTCTTCACTGGTTTTAAGCAATAAAGGCGCTCTTTTTGAGCTAATATGTTTAAGATACAGGTTTTAAACTTAGCCGAATAAAAATCAGTGGCATCTACCAAGAAATATATGCAATAGTCACTGTTTCGTTTATAGTGTCACCAATACCGGTATCCCGGTATTAGACTTTTCAATACCGGTATTGAAAACCGGCGAAAAAAGTCCGGGATCCCGGTATTGGCCAATACCGGGATCCCGGTATTGGCTACCCCACACGTATGGGTTTGATGACAAAAAATTTTTTGACTTTCAGTTCTAAGTATGGGGACCCCCAAAATTTATTGTTTTTTTTCTAGTTTTGTGTGAAAATCTTAATGCGGTTCACAGAATACATCTACTTACCAAGTTTCAACAGTATAGTTCTTATAGTTTCGGAAAAAAGTGGCTGTGACATACGGACGGACACACAGACAGACAGACAGACAGACAGACAGACAGACATGACGAATCTATAAGGGTTCCGTTTTTGCCAAATTTGGCTACGCAACCCTAATAAAAAAGGTTAGCCCCTTAGAATAACTACCTATAGAAGGTATGTTTCCAAACAACGCCTTCTCAAAACGCAAGCTACAAATTCGCTCTAAGTGTGCTGTGTTTACTTGCCCCGTAAACGCAAACATAATATTGCCAGTTTGAATGTTTTCCCCCTAAAAGTTGGGTAAGTAATTGGTTAGGTTAGGTTAGGTTAGGTTAGGACTTCTTCGGACTGCGCGAGCGTCGTACGATGCCATTTATGGCACCAATATATGGCATCGTAAGACTGGCACCAGTAGTTATTCTAAGGTTAGCCCGCTACCATCTTAGATTGCATCATCAATTACCATCAGGTGAGATCGCAGTCAAGGGCTAACTTGTAGTGGAATAAAATAAATCCACCGATGACTTTTTAAAGGACTCCCTACTCCTTTCACTTGTTTGCATTGCCATATCACAGAACAGAGCTGGCTCAGCAAGCTCCATTGACCCGTGCGCTGCGCTTGTTCAACGATTTAGTTCGCGAAAATTCGGGACTGGACTTCTTACACACCCCACCGCTTCAGCTCGCAAAAGAGATAAAAAAAATATTGGAAAATCGTTAACCTTATTATTATAATATGTATATTAGTCAATTTATTATTATAAGCGTATTATGTTTATAATGTAGTCTTATTGGAATGACATTGTTTTTTGTGATCTGTGTAACAAATTAAAATTGTGATTTTTGTTAATTGTAAGCAAGTATATATATTAAGTTTTTTTATTAATTGTCACTCTAATTTTATTCTGTAGCCCGGAGAGACGCATTGGGCAACTGTAAGGTCTCTTCGGGTATGTTAACTAAATAAATAAATAAATAAATGTTTTTTCTCCTTTTTTTTCTCTACTCCTTGTTATTCGGCACAGAGCTTTGAAAGTGAAAATGAACACAAAAAACACATTTGCAGTTGAATTAGAAAGTGAAGTGAGCCGCACTTTTATGGAATACGAAACGAATCTGACACAGCTCCTAAATGGCTCGAAAACAGTTTCACTGCACGACGCGCGTGCAGCGTGACAAAAGCTGCAGGATCACTGACCTTTATACAAGACAATGCTATAAATCTACGTTTATTTTTCTTTTATAGAGACTGCAAGTGGGTTTATTCAACTTATCTGTTAAAATAATGGACGGCAATAATAAAATTAAAAAATTGAGATATATATAGGTAGGTAGAGGTGGTACCTAGACCTACCTATAATAAGTCGACTGTAGAGTGTAGACAGAGTTTATTAATAGGTAAGTCAAACAAGTGGATATAAAGATTAAACTCAGGCAGTGGCGGGCACAGGGTTTGAAGCCAGGCTAGGCATTGGTTAGTTAGAACTTAGAATACATATTATTTAGTATTTACTGACTGTCTTGATAAAAAATGAGCATTGACGTATTTCCACTTGGGTAAGCAGTGCTTTTATGCCTCTATGAACTGCACGCCACTGAACTCAGGTATTGGAAATATGCCTATATACCTATCTAAGATAGGTTTAACATACGGTCTAAGTCAGTGCCGTGTGCGAAGGAAAACTTTTAAAAAAATTGGGGTTGGAAGCTTACATGAGGGTTCTAAGTTTTTGAAGTTAGAGACAGTGGTTAGAGACTTGAAAATCGGCATTTAGGTTATTAGATTTTAATAATAATACCCTGTATGAGCAATATTACGAAAATTCACCCCAAAGGGGGTGAAATGGGGGTTGAAAGTTTGTATGAAAGTCCTATGTTCTTGAAGTTAGACTTATGAAAATCGGCATTTAAAATATTAGTTTTAAATAACAAAAACCTGTTTAAGCAGAATTACAAAAATCGACCCCAAAGGGTGGAGACATTGGGGGTGGAAGCTTGCATGAAGGTTCTGAGTTTTTAAAATTAAAGAGATGAAAATCGGGATTTAGGTTATTACTTATTAGTTTTAAATAATAAAAACCTGCATAAGCAATATAGCCGATATAGGTAGGCCATTTGCAGCGGGAAAATCTCATAAGAAATCAGAAATTGTACGCGGGCGAAGTCGCGGGCGACCTCTCGTTGTAATATATCTAGGTAAACAGTAAATTCAAACAGCGGGACCTAAAATTAACACTAATAATATAAGGTTCGCTGTAGAGTGTAGAGCCGAAAGTTTTCAAAGTGATTTAAACTTTACGCAGCACTGCAGGGGTTCAGAATTTAATGATGGAGTAAACTTTAGAAGCACTTCTTCTCGTAAAGAACTATAGTGAAAAGTTAGTTACGATTTGGTTGGTTTTTTGTATAACGATAGTTCAACTGATGAAAATAGTTAACATTTTGTTAATAAAACGACTCCACACGACTCGCTTTGAGATCGTCGTGGGGGGTCGGCTAATGTAGCCTTCTAAATTCATGCTTTATTTCAGATCAGAGACAATGAATAATAATATTCTCTGCGTAGTCTTTAGCTTTGATTAAGAAAAATCTAGTCTATCTAAACTTAATATTATAAAGAGGTAAAATTTGTTTGTTTGTATGTTTGTAATGGATAAACTCAAAAACTACTGAACCGATTTTACAAATTCTTTCACATAGAGAAAGCTACATTATCAGCGAGTAACATAGGCTATATTTTATTTTCAAAAAAATTAGAGATCCCTACGAAAATTGCAATAATGTGAATGAAGTCGGAAAAAATCGAGACATCTGAAGCTCCGTGGCGTGCGTTGCGTAAATAGTAAAAGTTGTACTCGAAAACAATGTATCGTGGAATTGGACTGGCTATTATTGGGTATGGACTATTATGACGATTAGTGCTACCCGTGCAAAGCCGGGGCGGACCGCTAGTACTTAATATTATAAATGTGAAAGTTTGGATGGATGGATGTTTGTTACTCAATCACGCCAGAACGGCTGAACGGATCTGGATGAAACTTGGCATTTGAAATTTATTACAGTCTGGAATAACACAAAATTATAGTGTTCCCGCGGCAGCCTAAAACCTCAATCCACGTGGACGAAGTCGCGGGCATCAGCTAGTCCATACTAATATTATAAATGCGAAAGTGTAAGTCTGTCTGTCTGTCAGCTGCGCTTTCACGGCCCATCTGTTCAACCGATTTTGATGAAATTTGGTACAGGGATAGGTTGTATCCTGGGGAAGGACATAAGCTACTTTTATCCCGGAAAATCTCGGAAATCCCGCGGGAATCAAAAATCTTAATCTACGCGGACGAAGTCGCGGGCATCAGGTAGTAGTGAATAAATAATACTGCTTCACCTAATACCTATGAGCTCATACTGTTAAAAACATCAATGACTAATATTATTGTATTTATAATGATGATATTCAATTCAAGAGACTTGTAGTTATGTGGTCTTAACATAAGATTTAGCTTAGGCTTATGGATTCAAGTAATTCAATATTCCCATATCAAGCATCAACATTATTATGACAGCTTATAATAAAAATATAATAGTAGATTAGTAGCCAAGGGCTGTAAAGGCATCAATTGCAGCCCGAGATATTTAGGCGCACGAGCGCAGGGAGGGCGCCTATAGTTCGAGGGTGCAATTGATGCTTACACCCGAGCTAACTACTCTGCTTTACATCTCGATTGTGAGGTAAAGTAGGTCCTTATTACCCCCAAATGGAGCTTGTAGGTGACCAATTAGCGCTCTAGGGTAATAATGTAGCTAGAAAAGCCCAAGGGCGGTAAGTAATTAAAAAAAAATACTCTTCACTCTTTCAAAAAGTTCGCGTACATCTAACCATCATACTTTTTTTAATTACTTACCGCCCTAGGGCTTTTCTAGCTACATTATTACCCTAGAGCGCTAAGTGGTCACCTACAAGCTCCATTTGGGGGTAATAAGGACCTACTTACCGAATATGAGAGATGTAAAATATATATTATATTTATTCTCCGAAGATTTCTCTTTCTAATCAACGGAAGCCACATTTCTTGCGAGCTAAGTTTCTCCAATTCTATTGTTGCCAGCGTATCCTAGATATGTACCTACGATTATCAAGAAACGAATACATGATTATCATATGGTATTTTGTTATTAAAAAGGTTAAAGTTCTATAATATTAATTATTATCTTAGGTGTAGCTACAAATAAAACATAAGTATTATTATTATCATCTTAAGTATATTTGGTGCCACCAGTACTACCTAAATAGTGTTTCGTCTCTGTTAGGTTATAGGTTTTGCTCTGATTATTTATTTTAATTAAGTATTAGCATGTGAACGTTAATTAATATATTAATAATTTTATATTCTTTTAAGTGTATAATATATGTTATGAGTTTAAGTATAACATTAGTAACGCTTGTTGCGTTTCGGGTTTAAAATTAATCAAATTGAATACATTAATATGTACCTAAATGACCTACTCTTAATTTTACGCACTATAAAAATACGGTCTCAACTAAAATAGCTATAAAATGATTTTCTTTGTTGGTAGAGATCTACTAATCCTAAAATGAACGAGCCACACTATAGACACAGAATAGTTAATAGTACAGGCTATAAGCATTCGCGTCATGCTTACAATACTTATTTAGTTGGCCAAAAGATCCGGCATGGATTCATATACCTAATCCATGTCTAAACAGACGGCTGAAGTCTTCAGACTTCAGTTCAGCCGTCTGATGTTCCGTCAGCCACCAATAAGGACGTCCAATTTGTTTGTTTGGTTAAACACCTACACTGTGCATGTGAGCGCATGTACATAATATTACAGGATCCGCGCTATTTTTAAGATTAGTCACTAGTAGACCTCTACAAGACTATCTACCGTTTTCAATAATAATATACCTATTGTAACGTCAACATTATAATTAAATATAGAGCCCAAGAGAGCCACAGGGGGTGTGTATCGTGCAGTAGGGTACCTATTTATCCACACAAACTGTTACATAATATTATTAAGTATAGGATAGATATTTTAAGAACCTGCAGAACAGGATCACTCTCGCATCAGCATATGATTATTTCCAGGGATTTCTAAGTAACTTGAACGCTAGAAAATCGTGCGAAACTGTGCGGAACGGACAAAGCACACAACTTTGCCAAAGGAGAAAATAATTCCCTGTTTTCCGAGACACAGTTCTAACTAGTTCGGAAAACAGGTGCACAATAATATTTAATGTATGTCAACTGGATTAGTTTTATCCTAGTTGTAAGGCTATAAATGTTATTTAGTTGTCCCACACTGTAGAATTGAAATAAATTTATCTTTATCTTTAATAAATGGGATATGCATTTTGCATTGTTTTCAATTTAATGCTTGGTATTCGACACAATAAAACTTACATATTATTAACTTATCAGGTGAACAACAGTCGTACCTAAGTAATTTAGATGATTTTCTATTTATACCTACCTACTGGATTTTAAACAGGAATGTGATCGGTGTAGTTATAACTTATCACGCCGCGCTGGTTCCATGCTGAACTGATCAATATGGAATTAGGCACAGAGATAGGTAGCAGAGATAGGGACCTACAAGGAAAAAGGAAATATAACATTTATCCCGGACAATCTTTCCTACGGGATTTTTTAAAACCAAAATAAGAAAACCAACCAAAAAATCTACACGGATAGATCCGTCAGTATCGCTGGTATATTCATACATACCCATACCTAAATGCGAAAGTGTGTAATCCACGTGTAATCTTTCTTTCTGTTACGTTTTCACGGCTCTTCTGTTTATCGCGGGACATATTTTTTTATAATATAATTATCCCGGAAAATAAACCTCACATGAGATTTTCAAAAAATCTAAAACCACAATGACAAAATCACGGACATCAACTAGGTAGTTATATGGTATTAAGTCATGGATCTCTAGCACAGAAATAGGAATCTGGCAATCTGCTTATTACTAAGTCTAGTAGAGGTAGTGTGCAGTCGATGTATGTACCTACTGTATAAAGTCGTTACTATAGTGACTTTGTAGATACGACTATCTTGTAAATTGTTCGAAGACGACGACGCGGACGCCTGGGATCGAGCTTATCGGTGAACAGCGCCTTGAGCGACGCGAAAACTCAAAGACAAGTTAGCTACCGACTTGCTTCGATGATAATAATGTAACTTTCTTTATTAAGTACTTTAATATAGATAAGACAATGTTTAAATGACAACGCTACTATTTATATAATTTACTAGCTTCTACGACTTATTACTTTACTAGGTTTTAAGAGTTGTAAGTATAGAACAAGCCATAAAGACTCTAAAAATGGACTGTAGGCTGCCAGTATAAAGACTATACTAATACCTAAAGAAAGTAATAAGATAAAAAATTCTGAAAGCGAAAGGCTGTTGACCATAGAGCTTGATAGAGTTAGGTTGATTGATTTTGACGAAATTTCCGGAGTCAGACATTATTTACTGCGGAAAATTTAGGATTTCCCAAGGGATTAAAAAAAACACGGAGACGAAATCGCTGACGTAATCTAGAAATCAGATAATGATTTGATTTGTCCATTCGGTGAAAATAGCAAACGTTTGCACGAATAGCTTTTTTACTAATTACTTGCTTAAGTATAGTAGTACCCGCCTTCAAAATTCGTAAAATTTGAAAATATTCAATCGAACGCAGATAAAATAATAATATTTACACTAGCGGCACGCTATGATGGCCGGTTGGACAAACGTTCCGTATTAATTGATAACGACTTTGAAGGAAATAATTGTATTACTTTATTGACGATAGCTATGACGATAGTGATGTGCAGAGATTCATAAATTTAAAAAAACTTAATTGTTTTTTGTTCGAGAATAAATTGACCTATTGTAATGTGTCAACCGGCCATCATAGCGTGCCGCTAGTGAGGTCCACAATAATCGCATTGTCGAAGCGGATACTTTCTCCTTGACTCATGTCGTCATGCGACATACCACTCGAGTGAAACCAGTACGTTTAGAGAGTTTGCAATTATCATGACCATTTTCATTATGAGCGGCAAAGGGTAATAGTTTTAGTTCTTCGCCTTTACACAGTCTTGATGACTTTTGGTTTTGCTCGGTCGTTCACTCAACGGCTTTTTAAAGCATTTAAGCGGTTAAAAGCGACGAAAGCTTCTCTATTTAAAGCCACATCATTAAACTTTTGGGATAACAGCTCTGTCCAGTGTTCCCCGTTAGGTATTTCGTCGAGACATCCCACTTGCGTCTTTGGTGAACTGGAGCCTGCAATCTTTCCTTCCAACAATTATAGTCTTAGGAATAATAAGAAAAATAAGAATTGTAGAAACTCTGTGACTTCTAAATTTCTACTGTATTATATTATTATCTTAAGCCCGGAATTTCGTATTCAGTATGAATTACTTTGCAGCTTGGCTTGTCTTTGTAAATTCTAATGAGCTAATAACCTAGAGGATTATACTCGTAATCTATGAGACATAGCTCGTTTGCTTCCTCATTCTTACGAATTACGATACTAGACGATGCCCACGACTTCTCGTGGAATTACTCGACTGATTGCATAATCACAGATTAAAGATTTAGCATGAAAAGATGTCTAAGTAAGTATTGGTAGGATTTTTGAAAGATTTTTTGAAGCAGCACATCACATCTAGTTATTTTTGCAATACTAATGGTACATTTGTATTGCAACGACACGACGACATATTTATACAGTATAGTACAGTAGTATAGTAACGATACGATACGCTGACGATATTGCGCTAATGTGGTTATATTCAATGCTTACAAATTCCTCATTTGTTTGTACAAACAATATCTTGGTCTCGTGCGAGACGTGACTCGGTTCCATTGCGGTGGCAGCCGCGGTAAACAAAAGTTATGCCCGACGGGCCTGGATTGCGCCCCTGAGCTTTAATGAATGTACGCCTTCTACCACTTCTACTTACATACTTAATTAGTTTACTACGATCTTGTACCACTAGTACCTGGACACGTACCTTTTGAAGTCTTAACCATACCTAAAAATTAAATGATTCTCAAAGTGTAGGCATGATTCCTCCACTCGGCCTTACTGGAGGAAACCCGAGTTAAGGCCGAGGATTACGACTGAGAATATCGTTTTTGAGGTTCCTTTGAGGAGTTACTTAAGGAAGCCTTGAATGAGGTTGAGTCTAAGGGGGTGCTAAGGAAACGACTAAGAATATGGGTGTTTTTTTTTATCCACTAGACGTTAGCCCTTGACTGCGATCTCACCTGATGGTAAGTGATGATGCAGTCTGATAGTAGCGGGCTAAGGCCAGATAAGGGAAAATTCATACATAATAAATTCCCAAGTTGACCCTGCCGGCTGCCGGGGATCGGACCCGGGACTTCCGCGCGTTAAAACAGCAGCGCTCTACACTGCGCCACGGAGGTCGTCAAAAGTTAGTTTACCAGTGTCCTTGAAAAGAAACAAAGGCCGAAGTTTACCTTAGAAACTCTCAATAGTCAAAGAGTCAGAACTCTTTTGTGGCTATTTCTGCAAAGATGCCAACGGCGGTGGAACGAGGTCAAGTGATGCGGCTAAGAAGGTGTTACTCTAAAGTGGTGCTTGGTTGGAGTACTGCGCTGCATACGAGAACGCCTACTTTATTTGAATAAAATCCCTTGTGGAAAAATAATGTCTATCTGTCTGTCCGTCTGCTATGCTTTCACGTCCATGTGTTCAACCGATTTTGATGAAATTTGGTACACGGGTAGGCTGTATCCCGGGGAAGGACATAGGCAACAGTTTTGGCGTGGTTGAGTAACAAACATGTCAATAGATGGCGCTCTGTACAAGTTTATGGATACCGCGAGGTCTCAGTTCGGGGCGAACCACTAGTAATATTAGTATAGTATAGATTTAGATCCATATAAATATTATAAATGCGAAAGTTTGGATGGATGGATGTATGTATGGATGTATGTTTGTTACTCAATCACGCTCCAACGGATGAACGGATCTGGATGAAATTTGGCACAGAGATAGATTATAGTCTGGAATAGCACATAGGCTAAAATTAAAGAGTTCCCGCGGGAACAACCGAAAAACCTCAATCCACGCGGACGAAGTCGCGGGCATCAGCTAGTTAGTCTATATTCTTCATGGTTGATGCTAAAATTAGGTACGCATTTCTTCAAAAAAGCTTGCTGGGATTGGTAATCATAGAATTTGAGTTAAAAATGTGTTCGCTAAAGATGTGGAATGGGGCCGAGTGGACCCGCAAAGAAGGTTGATTGTTATTCCCAAGAGGTTCTGTAATACATTTGGAGTGCCGTCGCGCATTATAATGAGGACAACATAGGTACATATTATGTTACTAAAAAGTTCACTTCAGCCTTTTTTTTAATCCACTACAAGTTAGCCCTTGACTGCAATCTCATCTGATGGTAAGTGATGATGCAGTCTTAGATGGTAGCGAGCTAACCTGTTAGGGGCATGGTAGTTATATTAAACCCATACCCCTATTCGGTTTCTACACTGCATCATACCGGAACGCTAAATTGCTTGGCGGCACGTCTTTGCCGGTAGGGTGGTAACTGGTAACTAGCCACGGCCGAAGCCTCCCACCACGCCAGACTAGGGAAAATTGAGAACAGCTGCTCTGTATGTCTGATGTTTCCTACCCTTGAAGAGCTTCTTACATAATTGCAATCGCACTACAGAATCGAAGGCACTTGTAAACCATAGCGCTCCACTGTCCCAATCTATATTAAATAAATGTATTTATATTAAATAAGTACATATATATAAAAGCGAAATACTACTCATTCACTCACTCACTCACTGACTAATAACGATATCTCAGGAACTTGAAAGCATACAAACTTGATATTTGGAAAGTACTATAGCGTATATAGAAAGCTTGCAGGTTCTAAGTTTTTGAAGTTAAAAACATTTAGGTTATTAGTTTGAAATAATAAAAAGCTGCCGAAGCTATATAGCCGCTATAAGTAGGCCTGCTTGCAGCGGGATAATCTTATAGGAAATCAGAAATTGTACCTGTGATTGTACGCTGACGAAGTCGCGGGCGACATCTAGTAGGTATATATATGCTAGCTAGACTATGGGTATCCACAGAAACCGATGATAATAATATCATTATAATCCTTTCACCTACGTTTTAATCATGCAAGCGTCTATAGCTAGCAGAAATCAACTGCCAATTATAGAAATAGCCTAGTAAAACTCCATTCAGAGCAAATAGCGGGAAAGTCTAGTCTCTTGAATTAGGTGCAAGCGCATTGATTACATTCTTGGACCCGTAAGGCCGAGCTCACACTAGCTGCAATCGGGTACTCCATACGGTTAAGATATGTACTCCTAGACCTAGATGATGCTACTAGAGACTACTAGATGAAGTTAGTCCGCAATCCGCATGCACTGAGAGAAATTTTGTAACGTCTTCTCTTATTAATTATCTCCTTCCAAAAGCGTTTCCTTTAAACGGAGAGCTACGAAATTCTTACTGTAAAATAAAAGAATGGTTCTCTACTTTTAAAAGAAATCCCCGTTGGAAAAAGAAAATCAGAACTCAGAAGGAATATATAGGTTCAGGTTTTCCCATACAAATAATATTAAATCTAAATTAAAAACTAAACATAAGTATCATCTATGTCGCTGCAATTAATTTTTAGATTTTAATGTATCTTGTATAATATTATTTTATTAAATTAGGTACATAATTTGTTCCAATAAATTTTAACAAAATAATATTAATATAAGCGGATTTTTGATTCTGTGGGATATTGAGCTCGGGATTTTCGGGAGTCCTTGGTAATCAGGGGGTCTACTCTCTTTCTCTCAAACGAAACTTCGCAAACGAACGTAATTAGTCGGTTATTAGACCCACTCAAAATCGTTCAATCCAATCGGTCACGAAAATTTTCTATGGATCCGTACTTCGTCTGCGTGTACGAAAACGAAATAGAGAGGAGCATAGAGATAATATTATGTAGGAGAGGAGTTAACGAAATTTCGTTCGTTTGTTTGCGAAGTTTCGTTTTAGAGAAAGAGAGTAGACCCCCAGGAACTCTTAGAAAGCGAAATTACGCGCGCGTTCGGTGTGACTCCCTCCCGGACGGTCGCCGTCGCGCGTTGTATGTGTTACAGGCTTTAGGCGCGTTCAGTGACCGCAGGCGGATGCGGCTGGGAAAATGGTTAGTTAGAGCGGGCAACACCAATGTAGTGTTATTGAGTAACCGTGATTCATTCGTGCTTGAAATGGAAACCTTTTCTTTGAAATTATTCACGACTAGACGATGCCCGCGATTTCGTCCGCGTGGATTAAGTTTTTTTTATTTTTGCGGAAATTCTTGATTTTCCGGGATAAAAAGTAGCTATGTCCTTCCCCGGGATATACCTGTTAACCAGGATTAACCTGTTAGGGGCATGAACACAGATAAGAGCCTTGATTCTCTGATCTGTGGGCATGAACCCTATTAAACCCTATTCGGTTTCTACACGGCATCGTACTGGAACGCTAAATCGCTTGGCGGCACTATTTTGCCGGTAGGGTGGTAACTAGCCACGGCCGAAGCCTCCCACAAGGCCAGACCAGGGAAAATTAGGAAATTATAAATTCCCAAATTGACCCTGCCGGGGATCGAACCCGCAACCTCCGCACAAGACAACAGCGCTCAACACAACACCAGGAAGGTCGTCAAAATTTGTGTATGTAATACACTACAATGTGGCTAATTCTGTAATTAGGCGATTAATAGCTAAGTTACGTATTGAATCTGATTGCGGTATGCGTGCGTGCATCGAGCCGCAACCTAGCCCACCTAGTTACGACTTTAGGTACCGTGGTAACGGACTTCACTGCTGCACAGTTGAGATGCGGTCCAAGACATGGAAGACAGCGTATATATCCGTAGCTATGCCTACATCGTCGTGAACCGCTAGACGTCCACTGTCATGTCATTATTGGCCTCTTGTAGGGACAGCACAGTAAACAGCACGTTCAGAATTACAAAAGAATATGCGATTTGCACGATAGGCCAACTAGAAACCGCCATAGGCTCGTGACTCCATCGCTCCGCCTCAAGAAAGTCCGAAGGTCGTTCGTGGGAATGAGCATTCTATTCTTTAACAAAATTCCACAACCTATTTTAAACTTGCCTTTACACAAGTTTAAAAAGTCCATTATAAGTATGCTTCTGAAAAAAGCTTATTATACTGTTGAAGATTACGTAAATGACAAAGGAGCATGGAATTGAATCGCTCCAGCAATGCTAAGGACAGCGGTTACGTATGTAATTACAAATTAATGAAATTGTATATTATTATTTTTTTCAAAAGAGCAACCGCCGAGTTTTTTGCTGGTTCTTCTCGGTAGGAATGGCATTCCGAACCAGTGGTAGATTAATTCTACTATTCATAAGCACTTGTAAAAAATCTATGTATTTGAATAAAAAACTTTTGAATTAAGAATTTTGAATTTTGACAACCATATAGTACGAGTAAGACCAGCCATACACGGACTGCTCGAGCAGTTAGCCAGTGATCAATATACACGGACCGCTCTAGCAGTCAATAGTCAAAAGCTTGAAGGCGAAGCTACCATTGATAACTGACGCCAATCGCCCGAAGCGGTCGCAACTGCTCGAGCGGTTCCATGTACATGTGTACGTATAGAAGACTGTAGTTCACTATGCAGTCGCAGCTTGAAGCAGTCAATCCTGACTGCTTCAAGCTGTGTGTGTATCTGAGGCCTAAGTACCTATATGGTCGAAGTCAACCGCCTCGTTGGCCTAGTGTTTAGCATGTTCGACTGTTTATCACAAAGTCCCGGGTCAGAAACCAACGACCTCTATTTACATAGACGGGCCCTGTCAAACAAAGAATGTGGACTTATTTAACTAACGCCATCTAGTCTGAAAAGCGGGACAGCACTATGGCGGGGACAAGGACAGACTTATACAGGTGTGGAGGCGCGCTCCACAGGCCGGACGCCCAATTTTTTCTATGAAAGGGCCCATCTAGTGCCTACATATAATTATAATATCGATGTCAGAAACCCATTATTGGATAGAAGCAGGCGTTACTTTGCGGAAGTGCATGTTAATGAAGGAACCCATTACTTATTATTATAGACCGACCTGGGAGTCGATTGAATCCGTAGCTACATGCTAACCACCTAGACCAACGAGGCAGTTAAAGATTTGTGAGAGAATAGATAAAACCAGTAGCTAACGGAATAGCCAGAGGTTGGCTCCAACACGATAACGTGCTATTCGCGATTGATTGTGTTCGCACTTCGCAGCTGTATTCGGTGCCATTACGGCTGCTATTCCGTACATAACACGTTAGAAATACATTCACTTTAATGGAAGCTACAAAGTATAAGTATAATATAAGGTCTTTACCGCATCTTTTTGTAACAAAAGCAGAACTTGAACAAAGTAGATTTTTGAAAGCTTTTTATTCGGATTTTCGACAATTTCAATTACTTATTATTACATTTAAAAAAAAATGGCAAATCTCAATTCCGCGTTCCGAAAAAAACTAAAGAAAAAAAATTTTAGCCAACCGTGTTTCTGAAGCTTGAATATGATGATATGCTTGTACTGAAATATCAAAGTATTGTATTGTTTTCAAATAAAAAGCTTTCAAAAATCGCAAAAATATTCATATGGCTTGTTAAGGCTTGTTAAAGGGTACTATAGCTACAAGCCGATTTGCTCCAGCTTTGATCTGAAAATCCTTTCTAAAGTCGAGTAATTCTCTATACAAAGAGAATAATATATTAGTGATAAGCGCTAAATTTCAATATTCAAGACCCAGTAGTTTAAAGTTAAAAAACTGTTTAGTCTGTAAGTCAGTTTTAACAGTTTTCTACTTTAACTATAAAATACTTAGTCATCATACCTGTAACAAAACAAAATCATCATCATCGTCATTTTAACTTCAATCCATCGTTGGCTCACTACTCAGCACGAGTCCCCTTGCCGAATGAGACGGGTTTGGCCGTAGTCTACCATGTTAGCCAAGTGTGGATTGGCGGACTTTACAAACTTTTGAGAAATATGTTCTTAATAGTGTGTGAATAACTCTTCGGCATGCAGGTTTTCTCATGATGTTTTATTTCCATAACTCAGAAAAATTAGAAGTGCGTGCTCGAGGATGGAACCCCCTACCACCCGAATTGGAGGCCGTCGTCTAAACCACTAGGCTATCACCGCTATAAAATCAATTATTATGGAAATTGGAATTCTTAAAAAAATACTTTTAAATTCGAGCAAAGCACTTTAAGTCCCGCTTGCACAAGGACATTTAGGCCCGCTTGCGTAACATCCTTAAATCGTATTTAAAATCGTCCTAAACGCATTTATACGGTTAAATACAATTAGCGTCTTGCACAACGTAAATTTTTCTGCTAAATACAATTAGCGAACTGTCAAATTTAAACATCCCAGAATGGCTATTTAACGGCGCTAAACGTATTTAAGCTGTTGTCATTGCTGTCAGTTGTGTTATGAATTTAATAACAAATAAAAAAATGTATTTCTCTGTAAAACGTAAAGAGTGGACCAATTTGACGAATATTATTGAGCACACAATGGATTTTTTCGAACTACATTCTGACGACAACGAAGAAATCATAGAATATTATTATAAGTAGACCTCGACAACTCCTAGCAAGAACTGATCTGTTCAACAGTTTTCCAGAAGACTGTGAGAATATTTTCGCCTGGATGCAGAGATCGGTAGAAATAGAAAAGGCTACTTTTCTATAATACTCAGTGTGTAGCTGCTGCTAACCTACCTATCAGTTCTAATTGTTGTGGCTAGATAGCACGGATCAGCACATGATTCAAATATATGGGACAACTGTAAAATAAAACGCATCATAAAAGTCATACAGAAGTATATCCCGCATGAAATAAACGTGTTTGAGTTTGAAGAAAGCACGGGAAAGTGTAGCGCTAGCCACGACCCCCCTAGGTAGATGGGCCGAGTCGCAGGGAGCCGCTGCATCCGTGACACAAGACTGCGGCGTGTGGATGTCCTACAATAAACCTATGTACCGATCTTGATGAAAATTTGCAGAGATAGCTTACATCCTAGGCATAAACATAGGACACTTGATATCCAAGAAAATTAAAGGGTTAAAAAAGAAAGAGAGATTGAAGTTAATTGAAAACAAAATAAATAATAATATTTCTTTTTTGTTCGTCTGCTTGTTTTATTGCATCAGCTTTTTTACATTCTATGATGGAAGAATTAGTTCTATCGTCCTAAACATTACTTTATTTGTTCCTCGCTTTACTAAAATTGGGTCCCCCGACACCTGCTTTGTTGCGTTAAATCCAATTCAGATTATTTTAACCCAATATTTACTAAATTAATTTTAATAAGGCTAAAGTCATTGGGATGTTTTGGACTTTTTCAGTTTGAATTGCGTTTTGAAAAAAATTACGTTTCATTTCATGCGTAGTTGTAATGCAAACACAATTTCCTGTCAATCCATCACAAATGGTATGAAATGGAACGCAATTACTGCTTTACCGACTCGCTAAACCGATTTAGTTAAATGACATCCAAAAGAGCCTCGTGCAAGACGATCATAAATGCGATTAGGATAAACATGTTTACACAATTAAATACATTTAACTAATTTTATTTAGGAGATATTTAAATCAAACGTTACGCAAGTGGGCCTTAAACTGATTTAGTTAAATTTTGTAATGCTGTCCCTTTTTGGCAAATGCATATTGTAGTTGCCAAAAAGGGACAGCAGTCAAATATATTAACTAAATCAATTTAAGCGTCCTTGTGCAAGTGGGCCTTAAAGTCGAGTCTGATTGCAGCCAAGCGCTGGCCTAGGTATACATTTAAAAAAAAAACTAGGTTGATCCATAATATCATCTTCTTGTATGATAAACTTGGAAAGTTCTCAAAAGTTTTTTTACCAAACTGACCGATGTTCTGCACCATTACACATAGCCTGACCCACATTGGACACAATGCGCTGCCAAAAACTTGATGTGCCAGCTCTTTACTTGCGGTTTGATAAATTTATGTGTTGACTTTTGCCTCCACCATAGTGAAAATTACATGAAGCGAGGCGACGCCCTTGATGTTTCGGGCGAGCCAGCTTTGTGGCTAATAAGCTCCCCATTGACAATAAGTCAAAACGAATCGAGTGAAATTAATGGATGCCAAAAATTTTGCCCACTCATCGCATCAGAATATTTATTTTTATCACAAGATAGGCTATAGTCGTTATACGGAAGGACCTGGGAACTTACCGCATTATTATCCTAAAAAAACCGCTGCCATTATTATTAATGTGATTAATGGACTATGGTCACGACCCTCAGGAAAACGACGCAGAGAGAGGCTAGCTTGACGACAATCACGCTTATAAAAAGCAATGATTGGAGCGCGCTTGCCTAGAAAATGCCTATTCACTCTTGTCTTGAAAGTGCTGAAAGTCATGCGTTGCAGGAAACCCGGACGCCGCCACGCCGCCGGTAGGGCATTCGAAACCTTAGCGGTACACGTATTAGAAATGTTCAACAAAAACGTTTCGTACGATTTGATTAATGATTGTACGACATCGACCACTTAAGGATGCCATTGTTCACAGTTTCTTGCAGTTCTGTGGTAGGAACGAGTTTGTGTAGTTCCTGAGCACACCTTCTCCTCAATGAATTCATTTCTCGATCGACGGAGCCACCGAGTAGTATTGCTTGTATGGTCTGTGGACGGAGCCTCCAATGAGATTTCGCACACTCATGGCCTGTGCGGCTTGATGCCATGGTGCACGGATTTCGCACGGGATCTTAATTCAGGCGAATGAAGACGCGGGAAACCCCTAGCTATAAACGACTAGATGATGCCAGCGATGCCATTCGACGCCATGATAAAGGTTTTTTGAGTCCCGCAAGAACTCCTTAATTTCCAAAATAAAAAATAGCCTTTAAGACTCTTATGTACTTCCCCGGAATTACATCTAATTACTTCTATACCATATTTCATCAAAATCGACTGAAAAAATGGCGCATTTAAGCTTAGCAGACAGACAGATAGATACACTTGCGCATTTATAATTTTTGTATGGATTTGTAACACGACCAAAGCACTCAACTGTGTGGATATTGTATTTGCTGAGCAAATATTATATTTATCAAAGCGATGGTCAGCAGAGCGCGGACGCCATTTCCAATGCAATTGGACGAAAGCAAACAGATTGGGATAAATAATTTAGCTTTTACCGGAAAGCTCTCTGCATTAATTGGAAGCCATCGTAGGGAGCAATGAATTGTAGCTAACTTTATTATGGTCAGAGGCACATAAAAGCGAATATGAGTTTGTTTGGTAACGACTTTTGTGGTGAAGTAGGAAAGTATAAATCGGGGGGCACGGCACGTGTCCCTGCCAAGACGAGTAAACAAACAACATATTACATTACTTTCACTTAGCTAGAGGCTAACTTAAACGGTATAGCGCTACTTCTTGGAGGAGCACAAAATTACCGACCCGCTACCACCGATTTTGTGAGAAGCTTGCAAAACTTGTTTAAACTTTACAAAGCGAAGGAAATAAATAAGGATTATAAAGTAACCTAGTTACTTGTGAGTTTGATCAATATCTATATATTGTTTGTTGGGACTTTGCTTAGAAGTTTGGGGCATTATAATATTGACATTTTGCGAACACTCGGAATTTCACAGTTAGAACTGAAAAATTTGTTGTAAAAATGGCATCAAGGTGTATGCTTCTATTTAGCTATCTGAACCGGTCAAGCAGCACGAAACGAATTGACCTTAGCAGCGCCTGAGAAAGCCTACCTACGAGTACCTACATGAAATAAATGGAGTAGAGTTGATATTATGTGATTCGTCAATAAGTGTAGTGTACCTACCTAAATTGAATAAATATTTATGACTTATGATTTGCCAAATGAGGGATTATGGGAAGATAAAAATATTGCTTTTGTATACTGCTTATTAAAATATACACTAGAATTAAAATGCCAAAATAAAAGTTTAAACCAGGAATTTACCACGCTAAAGAGAGAAAAATTTAATTTTGTGTGCCAACAAAGAGACTATAGTTCGCAAAGGTAAATACATCGACCTAAAATTTTAACCGACCCACATTAACCTGCGTCACTGTCACGGAGGATGGACAAAACAAGTAAGAATTGGGTCGGCTCATAAACTTTTACAGTGCGAACGGTGCCCCAAACGACCCATTCGTATACTGTTCCTTTTAAGTATACCCGACTAAGTACCCAAGGGTTAAGTAAGACGGCAGGGGGGAAGAAGGCGACGATATTCTCACCTTCTCCCGCCACAGAAGAAATGGAACTTATCCAACTTTTAAAAAGACCAACATTGGCCCCGAGGAACAGGGTTGGAAACTCCGCGAACTTTTGAAAACCTCCCTGGTGCAGCGGTGAGCGCTGTGGGCTTAGTCCCGGAAGTCCCGGGATCAATTCGGGAATTTATGATTTTCTCTGGTCTAGACTGGTGGGAGGCTTTGGCCGTGGCAAGTTAACATCCAACCGGCTAAGACGTGCCGCCAAGCGATTCCCGTACGATACCGTGGGCGGCCTAACAGGTTGACCCGCTATTAGCTTAGTCTGCATCATCACTTACCAGTTACCACCACGTGAGATCGCAGTCAAGGACTAACTTGTAGTACCTAGAATAAAAAAACTCCGGGCTAAATGAGAATTTATTCACGGAAAAACCCTAACTAACCGTAATCTATTTTTTGGGAACTGGCTCGACTCCAGGACCTAGTAATTGGCAGTCGAACATACAAACCACTCTAGACTAGACCCACGACTAAATTACCCCTTTATTATATCCATAGCGACAGCCTTTCATTCAAATAAGACTAATTCATCGGTGAATTCATCCCATCCAACAGGCTTAGCTATCTGCAGAGAACCGTACCTCAGGCACTATAATATTAAATCGAACCTGACGTTCAACACTGCAGGTTGATTCACTAGAAGCTAGACACGAAAGTTAGATTAGGTACCTATCTACGACATGTGAAAGTTGATTCTTTGTTTGGCTAAAACTGTATTAATCAATGATCTTTTGTGGTATAAATTAATCATTTCACATCCAAAACCTATAACTATTTTGCATCTTATAATTTCTCCAATAGATAAATGAATCCTAAAATATTTTGGAAAATCGTAGTGCCCAAGTTATTTTTTTTTATTAGCCAAAACTGTATGATAATTCTGATATAATTTTCATTTATACCAAGCCACTAAGTTTTGCCACCAACTTCATCGATTTAGTTTTTTTTATCGTGTTGGAATCTTTCCTTTTTTCTCATAGAAATTGATTGAGTCCAGCTATACTAGAAGTAGGAAAACAGACACATTTTATCATAAGTTTGGTACTAATAGTATAAACAGTAAAAAGTATCGACAATCCTACCTAGCATTATTTCGTACGAACTTGCAGCGCAATAAAATTAGTAGTTCTATTAATTAATTTTTGAAAAAATAATATCTCAGCTTCATTTGTCTGAATACGAAAATTAAGAAGTACCTACTAATGATGTAATTGAAGTCGTTACGAAAAAACTGATAACTGATAACTTCTTGATATTAATTATTCTCTTTTCCGCCGAAAATCCTTTGCGATGTCACGTAATATATCAAACGCAGAACGCTTAAAAGGTTTCCCTTGGAAGTTGGCAGTCCCCCGCCTATTCGTATTTTGTTTCTCTTGTGAAACTGTTTTACATTAAGGTTCTTTATTCTGGCGATGGACAAAAGATCCTTTGGAAAGTGGCCAGTGAATAAAATATAAACATGTGATGTGAAAACAGTGTAGGTGAAATATTTTAAGGATAATAAAATTACTTCTTTTACGTAGAGAAAAATACCACTGATAAAAAATATTTGTTTTACGTTCATTGATGTAGAATTTTAGTAGGTAGTACTCATTCTATTTCAATGTTTAGGTACATTACTTTTGACGTAACGAGACAAGACATGTGTTACCATGTTAGCTACGGTATTCAAATAGAGATAACGCGAAAAAATGGGTAGACATAATTTAGACAGCGTCAGACCAATGCGACGGCTATATCTACGCTACGTCCGCAGGGTCTCGTCCCTCTGATCTGGGGTCACGGGAGTGACCCCGCCAAAGCGAGCCAAAGGAAACGGGGCACTACCTACCTTTTCTCGAAGCGTTTCGTCGGATTTTCGAACCCTCATAGCTTAGGTCCAGATGATGCTAGAAAGCTGAAATTTTCAGGATAAGGTGTTGTTGGCAAACTTACCAAATATACCAAGTATAAATTTTCTAGCATATATAGTTTCAGATTTATTGATACCTGAAATACGTCGATTTCGTGACTGACTCACTGACCGTCATCAACATGAAAAAGGTACTTCCTGAAGTGCTAGAAGGCTGAAATTTGGTATGTAGGCTAGAATTTGCATATAAACAACAGGAAAATTAAGAAATCTGAAACTTTTCCCCTCCAACCCCTCCTATAGGGGGTGCAAATCTGACAGCATTTCCTCGTATTTTAGAACAGTCATAACTTCGGTACGGATGATGGTAGAAAGCTTTAATTTTCAGGATAACATGTCGTTGGCACATTTATTAAACATACTAAGTTTCAATTATCTAGCATTTATGGTTTCAGATTTATTGATACCTGAAATACGTACTTTTGGGGGTTTTTTACTTTTACTAAATCACATGAAACACGAAACCTCTAGGGTACTTCCTAAAGTCCTAGAAAGCTGAAATTTGGTACGTAGACTAGGAATTGCACATAAAAAATGGAATAATTAAGAAATCTGAAACTTTCTTTTTCCAACCCCTCTTATTGGGGGTGCATATTTGACAGCGTTTCCACGTATTTGCTAACCGTCATAGCTTCAGTCCGGATGATGCTGGAAAGCTGAAATTTTCAGGATAAGATGCTGTTGGCCAACTTATTAAACATACCAAGTATCAATTGTCTAGCATTTATAGTTTCAGATTTATCGATAACTGAAATACATCGGTTTCGTAATTTAGCCTTATATTAATCGCTGATGAAAATCAAAACCTCTAGGGTAGGTACTTCCCAAAGCCCTAGAAAGCTGAAATTTGGTATGTGGGCTAGGAATTTCATATAAATAATGGGAAAATTAAGAAATCAGGAACTTTTCCCTTCCAACCCCTCCTATAGGGGGTGCATAATAGCTGCACAGTCGGTACTAAAAGAAATATGTGCAAAATGCCGTATACATACATAATACCGTACATAAATAATATATATATAAAATTCATGACTCAGGTACAAATGTTCTGAATACAAACATTATGCCCCTAGCAGAATTCGAACCCGCGACCTCTCCCTCAACAGTCATGGTCTGTATAACCAATCGGCCAAACAGGTCGCACATAATAATCACGTAATCTTGTCATTTTTATTCTCATTATTTTCATTTTATTACTGAAAAATTATAAAATACCTATAAGTACTTACAACATAAAATATTTTTCAGAGGTAAATATACCTATAGTAATCATTGGCGAAGAGTCCACGTATGACCCGGCATCCCTTTAGGAATTGTTCAATAAGTAATCAACGATATTTTCGTCTAACCCTGTTCTTCGAACTAAACACTGTTCATTGGTTTGAATTAAATTAACGCGTGACAATTTATAGAAAAGTAGATGATGCCCGCGACTTCGTCTGCGTGGATTAAGGTTTTTGATTCCAGCGGGAACTGTTTAATTTTCCGGGATAAAAAGTAGCCAATGTCCTTCCCCGGGATACAAACTATCCCTGTAAATTTCATCAAAATCGGTTGAAAAGATGGGCCGTGAAAGCGCAGCAGACAGACAGACACACTTTCGTATTTATAATATTATATGGATCTAAACTAATATTAAAAAGAGGAAAGATTTAACCGTCAAGTTTGCTGTGGATAAAATAAAAAAAAACTCAACCGATTTTAAAAATTCTTCACGTAGGTTCATTCCAGTGCTAATGTAAAATCTTATGTGCTGCTCAGTGCCCACTGGCTTTAGTGGGTAAAAAATAATGGACTATTATCATGATTAGTGCTAGCCTTGCGAAGCGGGGCGGGTCGCTAATCAACAATAAGCAGATATAAACCGGCTGGCCCATACAACCAAATATCTTTAATACTGAGCACCAGACTCGAAAATAAGAACTAACTTAAGTATGTATGGATTTGCCGCTCATTACATACATATACAGCAAACCCACAAAGAAAAGAGGCAACGATAGAGAGTGGGCAATGAAAAAAGGAATAACTGTAGTGCGAGAAATAGAGTCCAAAAAATTAAAAAATCTAGTGCGCCTGCCAAAAAGAAATGAAATCCCACCAAAACCATTTCATGGATAGGCTGCCAAAACTCGCATACAAGTCCAAATCATAATGCTTTCACTGTTAAAAAGTTATGAGATCTCTAGTAGAGCCAAGCCCCTAGTTGAGCTCCGATTTGTGCTGCGCATCATCATAGCCCATGGGGCCAGTTCCAAGTCCAAAGTGTACAGGTTTAAGTACTTTTGGCTGTACCACATTTACTACATAGAAGTCCTGACTCTATAAACTCTACATCTTGATAAAAAGATGTGGCTTGGCTGTTTCGTGATCCAATCAATCATTTAATGTTCGTGGAATAGGTATAGTTTGTGCGAGAATCACGAAACGGCCAAGCCACATCTTTTTATCAAGATGTAGTTTATAGAGTCAGGACTTCTATGTAGTAAATGTGGTACAGCCAAAAGTACTTAAACCTGTACACTTTGGACTTGGAACTGGCCCCATGGGCTATGATGATGCGCAGCACAAATCGGAGCTCAACTAGGGGCTTGGCTCTACTAGAGATCTCATAACTTTTTAACAGTGAAAGCATTATGATTTGGACTTGTATGCGAGTTTTGGCAGCCTATCCATGAAATGGTTTTGGTGGGTCTTACTTACCAGTAATTATGAGTTTAACCCTGTTTCCAGTCGATTCACGAAGTGTACGAAGAATTTTTACAGCACTCGGACTTCCCCCGTTTTGCCCTTTACAGCGACATAACAGAATAATCATCTCGTGGTCTTTTTACATTTCGTACCCAAAATATTTACCTAACCAAGTTCGGGCCCTTTCTTTGAACCGACATAATTAATATTATTGACGTTAATTGTAAGTTCTTTCTCTATACAGTGTTTCTGCGTTTACTGTCTGCAATAAAGCAAATTCTATTCTAACCGAAAAATAGACGCGACAGTCGTCAGTACACGCCTTCTTTAAAATCGCAACCAAAAGAATGAGTATAAGGTATATAGACAAGGGTAAGCGTAAATTCGGAGTAAGATAATATAAACACAGGAGTAACAGGGTTTTAAATTAGTCTTAGCGGCTATTTTACCTGAACTTTCCTTAATCGTACCAGCTATACTATAATCTGATATACAAGCTTGTTTGCATGAGGTCAGTAGGCCAGGCGGATGCGAGTGAAACCAGGCCGCAAATACTAACTCGTTATATTGTGCCTTAGAAAATTGCGTTTCTCCTGAATCAGGCCTTTCACCGAAACCTATAGGTAGATATTTTATGAAACTCCAATTGATTTTTACATAACTTAAGAATATTATGATTCGCCTTGTTTTGACTCTACCAAAGGGCGCAAATGTTTCGTAGAGAAGAAAAAGAATACGTATTTAACGAATTATTTCGATGTAGTATGTTTGTTACTAAATCGCGCCAGAACGGCTGTACGGATCTATTAGAGAATAGAGATATGTACCTACCTATTACGAGTCTGTGGCTAACACGCTTATGCTACTTTTTATCCCGGAAAGTTAAATTCCCGCGGGAGCCAAAAAACCCTTAAAACACGCGGACAAAGTAAACCTTGCAACGTTACTAACTTAGTAACATATTTAGTAATACGCTTAGTAATACGAAACAAGCTATGAAACGTCGTTGTTCCCAGAATGAAAACAGCTCTACATGAAAGTTTCCAAGAGCTTTCATTGCATTTCACTCTGTTAAATCATGCAGAATCCCGAATAGGTCTTAGTGCTTAGTTAAAGCTCATCGGGATGGAAATGTGACCCGTTTTCAGTTGAATGTTGTAGTCCCACACGTCTATGGCTTTTACCAATAATAGGTAGTTATATGACCTAACTTAACAATCTTTTATGTCTTTTTAAATCATTAGATATCGTTTGGAGAATTCCGCAGATATATATACATCCAAAAATTATGTAACGTTTTGAGAAACAGTTACACAATGAAATATATACTTAATTTAGAGTTTTGTGGTTATTCTAAGTACAATAAAAGAGAAACTTCTGTTTGAAAAAGATTTGTGTGGTGTGGTGTTGTGGCAGTGCGAATTGCTGGCTATGGGCGGTGCTTAGCGCAACCTTCACGTGCAAGCTATAGTAGACGTTGTACTCGTATCACACAGATTTGTCTGTTTTGGTGGATTATCTTGGACTTCTGCAAAGTAACGCCTGCTTCTATCGAAAAGATAAATCAATTTACTTAACTATACTCATAATATGTAAAAATGAATGAACTCGGCAATTTTTTTTTCGTATGTTCCTGACGGCACACGGAGTTTTAATTTAAAAAAAAATTGCGTGGACAAATGGATGTTTTACTGATCTGGATGAAATTTGGCACAGAGATAGATTATAGTCTGGAATAACACATAGGCTACTTTTATCCCGGAAAATTAAAGAGTTCCCGCGGAAACCGAAAAACTATAATCGACACGAACGAAGTCGCGGGCATCAGCTAGTATAAAATAGAGATGTTCACAAAGACGATGATTTATGGTGCGCCCTAGTAATCTAATGAACTAACCGTGGTTTCATGGTGGAATGTCACGCGATAGTTAAGGAATTAATGTCAAAGGAAAATTTATAGCGACCCAAGAAAGTTCTTAATAGGATAATAATAATTTACTGATGAAACTATTCTAAGTACCTACAGTACCTACTTACCTTTGTAATCTTCGAGCTGTTTAAATTGAGTTGTATTCGTTGTATAGTAATTGAATTGTACCTATTGAGTCTCAATTTTAATATGTTGAGTTGAACTAAGTATGATTAAATAAACGTATCGATCGATAAATAAAGATTTTCATTGTTTTCTTGTTTCATCAACCTAGGAGGCTAGGACAGACATAATTGGGAAATGGTTCGAATAAGAAAATAGTAAGGTTCTTGCTTATCCAAAATTGTATCGATCTTCTAATACCTAGCCCATCTATTTATAACCAAGCTTAAATATACCAAAATTAAGTACCTAAGTCATTTATTAATTGAATCGCATTATTTTGCACACAATAGAATTTTGGAAATATCCTATTATTGTCTATCTGCCTGATATATAATTACTCTGTATAGTTCAAAGACTCTTACAGCTTAAAAGCATTAAAAGGAAAAAGGAAAGCTATTTTGGCACGCTGTCGAAATTTCCGCAGTTTAACAATTAATTAAATAAACTTTATATACAGTGTGAGCCGACCTTCCAAAATGTTTTCGATAATTAAGCTCTTGCTGAAACGTTGCGCCAAATTATCGATATCGATATAGGTACAACCAACCTACATAGAATAGCATACGTAGCATAGATTATGTTTACGTACTAAATAAATCGCTAAAACCATGCTAAAACGAATCAAATGTGTGTAGTGTAGTTAAAGTGTATCTAAAGTGAGCTCTGTTATATACTTGGATAAAAATAAAGTTAAAATTAAACCATCATGATAAAAAACTAAGAATTTTATAAACTTCGTACTTACGATTCATTTGAACTATATCGTAGGTACAATCAGTTCGCCGTGTCATCCTACGAGTACATCGACCAATGTGTAAACCTTCTAAATGTTAAATAATTCACATTTTTGTACTTAAATCGATAATATTACATTATCGACATTAGACATTATACATTTATCTCAAACATCAAAGTGTTTTGTGCATTTGAACAATATAATCAACGTGAAGGTAGTAAGTAGAATAAAATAACAAAAAACGCTGTTTCGGACACTTGGGACAATAAGTGCCGTAATGATAAATTCAGTATGAACTATTGCTTAGAACTAAACCTGACATCGGATAAAATACCTACTCATAGCGTGAACACGAATAGTTTTGCTGCAGTGTATGGGTGCCTAGAAGATTGCAAAATACTAAGCTAGAGGACACTAATTAGTATAATTATTATTAATTTTTATTATTATTTTTCTACTTGGAAACTAATAGACGTATAGTTGTAGTTTAATTCAGGTTGTCTCGATTGGCCAATGCCATATACCTACCCATAAAATTTGATATTCCTTAACTTTAAACACGAGCCTACTTTCTTTCTCAAAAAGAGCACCATTTGTACCTTGGGCTGACCGATTACCGAAATAACTTTCTAGGTACATTAATTTTATCTATATAACAGCAGTAATATTAGAAATTTAAAATGTCTCAACCAAGTACTTCAAGCCGTGGGAGGAGAGACCCTAAAACTAAAAAAAAAAGATGAACCGATTAGAAAAAAAGTGCTGACACGTGCTACTGAACTTGCAAGTCAGTCGGACGCAAGCGATAGCGACCCACAGACAGCAAACACTAGTAAATCGAGTCGGACATCTATGGGAGACGGCGCTTTCCAAGTACTGGCAACCCTACCAGCTACAGCAAATCGCCTTTACCAGGAAGCCAAGGAGAAAATGGAACAATCTGGAGACACAAAAACTGAAATAAAAGAACTAGTTCTAAATAACTTAGCCGCATTATACGAGATCGTATTACGTCTAAGCGAGTCTAGGCAGACAGTCCAATTGCAACTGGAAAAGGCACGAAACCAGACCACAGTTCAACTGCTAGGGAAGGAACGTGAATATGCAGGGCGCCTCGTTGAACTGGCAGAGGGGGTCAAGGCAGTTGACGTGAGATCCCCGGTTAATGAAATACTAAGCGAAGTTAAGTCACTAAGACAGCTGGTTGTATTTGATGTGTTGGACCAGTTGGGAAACCAACAGCAGCATGTGCCTCTCTCGGAGGATATCCAAGCAACGATGAAAAAGTTACATGAAACCAGTAGTAAACTCGAGAATATTTATGAGGAAAGTAAAAAGCAGACCACGTATGCAGAAATAGCAGCGACCCCCAAAATAAAACCTGTCATTCCACACACAAATCACACAATTATAGTGTCATCTAAAGACGAAAAAGATTCAAGTGAAGAAGTACTTAAAAAGATAAGAGGAGCTGCGAATGCTAGATCGTCTGGGGTAAGGGTCGAAAGGGTTAGGAAGGCCAAAAATCAGAAAGTTGTAATTAGTTGTGAATCTAAAGATGACTTAACTCAACTTAAAGCAAAGCTAAAAACAAACGAACAACTTAAAATCGAGGAAGCTAAGAACAAAGATCCACTAATTATTATACAAAACGTGCTGGCCTACAACACAGACGAGGATATAGTAGCTTCAATAAGAAGTCAAAATAGAGACGCATTAAATGGCATCCAGGAACAAGATTATAGGGTAGTACCCAAATACCGCCGTAAAGCCCGAAATCCACATGAGTGTCACATTGTGTTGCAAGTTTCACCAAAGGTGTGGCAAAACCTTACTACACTAGGGCGCGTACACATAGATCTACAGCGTTGTCCTGTGTATGACCAGTCCCCATTGGTGCAGTGCACTAGATGCCTAGGGTTTGGGCACAGTCGAAAGCTATGCAAAGAAACCGCCGATAGATGCAGCCACTGTGCAGGACCGCATCTTAGAACTGACTGTCCCGCATGGGTAGTCAACGACATAGCGTGTTGCAGAAATTGCCATGAAGCAAAGATGGACAGAAATGACCACAACGCATTTGACCGAGAATGCCCAATCAGGAAAAAGTGGGACACAATAGCGCGGTCTAGTGTATCATATTGCTAAGGTTAAAAAAGAGGTGGACATAGCGATAGCTCAGGCGAATCTTCAGAGGAAAAGGCTAGCTACACAGGAACTTCTGAAGGAAGCAGTGTGTAGGGGTGTTGGCATCTCCTTAGTACAGGAACCGTACGTGGGCGGTGAAGGTATAGTAAAACAATATACAGGTGTAAAAATAATCCAAAAAACCCAAAATAGAAGCAAGTCCGTAAAGGCTGCGATAATAGTGCACGATGATAGAATAATTATTAGCGAAGATCCCACGGTAACTACTGAAAATATAGCTTATGTTGCTATTAAAACAAAAAAGAAGGTACTACACTTTATATCGGTCTATTTTGAACCGGATCAACCCTTGGAGCCATATCTGAATCACCTGAAAACATTATTGGAAAAAGTAAAACCTAACAATGTAATTATTGGGGGTGATGTTAACGCCTGGAGTCCTTGGTGGGGAAGCTACGAAGAGAACGCCAGGGGAACGGAAATAGCCTCATTCCTCAATGAATTTGATCTCCACATATTAAATGTTGGAGACGAGCCCACATTTGAAACGGTCAGGAATGGCAGAGTGTTTAGTAGTAGAGTCGACATCACAGCGTGTGGAGTAGACTTGCTAGATAAGATGGATGATTGGATGGTCGACAGGGGATTTACCAGCTCGGATCATAATACTATTACATACAGAATCAAATTAGAAAAACAAATACATGATCCCAAAATTACCACAACGAGAAAATATAATACAAAAAAAGCTAAATGGAATATTTTTAAAGAAGTGTTTAGCAAGTCAATAAAAGAAGCCAATATAAGTAAAGAAATTGTAAATAACGTAGACACAAAAGAAGGAATAGAGGAAATAGTAGCTACATATACGACATGCATGTCCAAAGCCTGTGAAAAAGCAATTCCAAAGCGAAAAACAAAGAACTCATTCCAGTTACCGTGGTGGACCACCGAACTAGAATCCCTGAAAAGGGATATGACTACTAAAAAAAGAAGGATAAAAAGTGCGGCTCCATCTCGACGACCTTTTGTAGTGAAGGAATATGTTGAAGCCAAAGTCAAGTACGAAGAAGAAGCTGGAAATGCACAAACGAAAAGTTGGATAGAGTTCTGTTCGAAGCAGGATAGGGAGAGCCTGTGGGATGGGATCTACAGAGTGCTAAGATCTACGAGCAAAAGGACAGATGATAAGCCAATGATCAAGGATGGAATAACGTTAAATCCCATAGACTCTGCCAATCTTATAACAACCACATTCTTCCCAGATGATGATATCCAAGAAGATTCGCCTGAGCATACGGAGATTAGAGCCTCAGTAATAGCACGAAATGAAGATGATAGCGATACGAATGACCCACCCTTTACATTGATTGAACTAGATCAAGTCATAAAAAGCTTTAATCCGAAAAAAGCACCCGGGCCCGACGGATTTACGGCGGACATCTGTGCAGCGGCTATAAACCATGATCCTCACATGTTCCTCTGTATTGTCAATAAATGTTTACAACTGGCACATTTTCCAGATAGTTGGAAAATAGCTACGATTATAGTATTAAGGAAACCAGGCAAATCAGACTACAATCATCCAAAGTCTTATAGACCGATCGGGCTCCTATCTATCCTTGGAAAAATTCTCGAAAAGTTGCTAGTGGTGCGTCTGAGGTGGCATATGTTACCTAAACTAAATCCGAGACAGTATGGCTTCGTCCCCCAGCGCTGCACGGAGGACGCCCTCTACGATCTGGTAAATTATGTAAGAGAAAAGATTAAAGAAAAAGATATAGTGCTTTTAATATCATTAGACATAGAGGGTGCCTTCGACAGCGCTTGGTGGCCGGCCATACAAAACCAATTGATTGAGAAAAAATGCCCCTACAATTTAAGGCATCTTATCAATAGTTACCTACGAAGTAGAAAAGTACAGGTGTCTTATGCCGGGGAACAGTGTACAAAACAGACAACAAAAGGATGTGTCCAGGGTTCGATAGGAGGCCCGATATTTTGGAACATAGTCCTGAATCCACTGCTTGATGCCATGGACGAACATGGAGTTTACTGCCAGGCTTTCGCTGATGATGTCGTCTTAGTTTTTTCAGGAAAAACTTCACAAGAAATCCAAAGTAGTGCAAATAGTATCCTCGCCTATATTAGCACATGGGGATTCAAAAATAAATTAAAATTCGCTGCCCACAAAACGAATGCAATGGTATTAACCAAAAAAATTAAATACGACATTCCCCAGCTAAATATGAATGGACTAGATATAACACTTGTAGACGAAATTAAAATTTTAGGACTTACTATAGATTCTAAATTGAGCTTTAAAAATCATATTTCTAATGTTGCAAAAAAAGCGCTAAATATTTATAAACAATTAGCTAGAGCTGCAAAAGTAAACTGGGGCCTGAACCCTGAGGTGACGAGGACGATATACCTTGCAGTCATAGAACCCATAGTCTTATATGCGGCAAGCGTGTGGGCAAAAGCAGCCAACAAAGTGAGCGTTACGAAGCAGCTTAACACAATACAGAGAGGATTCGCACAAAAAATTTGCAGATCGTATAGAACGGTCTCATTACACTCCGCAATCCTATTAGCAGGTCTCATTCCATTGGATCTCAGAGTCAGAGAACAGGCTATATTGTACGAAACCAAAAGAGGTAAGCCTTTCATATTCCTTCCCGATGACCGGGAAATAGAGTGGAAAGTCAGTTTCTTGGAAGCAGAACACCCTGCACGTAGATTAAATGTCGATTACACCTGCCTTGATAATTTAGAACCCAAAACAATAGAAGATCACCAGGTTAAAGGTTTGCTTCTGTTTACCGATGGCAGCAAAATCAATGGGAAGGTAGGTGCTGCGATAACAGTATGGAAAGACGGTGTAGAGGTACAAACAATAAAACTTAAACTAGAATCGTACTGCACAGTTTTTCAAGCTGAACTGTATGCCCTGGAAAGAGCGGTGGAACTGGTAGCAAAAAGAGGGGAGAAGGAAATCTGCGTATTAAGTGATTCCAGATCCTCATTAGACCTGTTGCGGAACTTTAATTCTACCCACCCACTTATGCATGAAATAAGGAGAAATCTGGCTGCACTGCAGGATCAGGGGAAACAAATAAAATTTTACTGGATTAAAGCCCACATAGGAGTTGAAGGAAATGAGAGAGCTGACTACCTTGCCAAACAAGCAGCGCTTTACAAGAGAACAGCAGCAGATTATAAGGCATGCCCATTATCCTACATTAAACATATACTTAGGACAGACTCAATACAACAGTGGCAAGAAAGATATACAAATGGCACAACCGCTAGTACAACAAAAATGTATATGCCAGATGTACGACAAGCATATAAAATAACTAGGAAGGCAAAATTCGATCATATAATGGTGCAAGTTCTGACGGGACATGGTGGATTTTCTTACTACCTACATAGGTTTAAAATCAAGGATAGCCCAGCGTGCAAATGTGACCCAGAAGTAGTAGAGGATATAGCACATCTATTAACTGAATGTCCCCGATTTGAAAAATTAAGAAATGATTTAGAAATAGAACTAGGAATTAATGTACAAATAGAAAGTCTGAACAAACTTATAAGCGAAACAAAAAATAGACCTAAATTCGTAAAATTTAGTACACGCATAGCAAAAGTAATAATAAAAGAAAATAAATAGTTAAGTTTAGTTATAAAATTGTATCTAAAATAAAAAGTAGTCATCGTAAGAAAATAGTAATGCTATAAATAATAATAATAATACACAATACTAAGTTATTGTGCAGTTGTAAATACTAATAAAGTTCTCTAAGTGAAATTTATCTAAGAAAAGGCTCTAATTTTTGTGGAAAACACATAAAAATGAAAGACCAATGAAAAAAGCAGTTTCAGGATAGCAACTGTTCATAATATAATGAACAATCGCTTATCAAAAGTCAGCAAACAAACAAGTTAGAAAAGGGACGTAAGATAGATTTAAGAAATATTTATTGTTTAGAATATAGCTTATTACTAATTAGAATACATGGACGTTATTTTAATAACAGGATGGTGAACATCCTAAATTTAATATTATTATTAAATTTAATATTTAAAAAAAAAAAAAAAAATTATATTTATATAGAAATAATCATAACAAAGATGTAGCTTGTAATCATGTAATGTATGTGTAGGTAAGTGTCCTGGACGAACTGTACGCACGTGTGCAGTAAGTAACAACATTTTATAGCAAAAAGAAAAGGTAAAATAAAAAAAAAAAAAAAAAAAATGCCATTCATAGTACCGACCTAGAACAGTCTCCGATCGCCATGTCGGAGGAAAAAAGGAAGGAACACATTTAAAAAAAAAAAAAAAACCTACATAGAACCTACCTACCTATTTTGTTCAGGTAATTTCAATTGCGAATATGCTTTGTTCGTAGTAATTTTCTAAAATTCCCGTGTAAAATGATGGAGCACAAAATGTGGTATCGATTACTTATTAATATTTTGTTTCATTGCTTACAATATGGTTTGATTTTGGTTTTTGAAATTTCTCAGGGAACTCTTTGATTTGCCGGGGTTGAAAAACTCCTTCCCCGGGATGTTACCTATCTAGGTATCTATCTACCTACGTATTTTTCGTTAATATGGGATGATGCGCATTATCATGTTGATCCGTTGCTGCGTGATTGAAGGACAAATCAACAAACAAACACATTTTCGCATTTATAATATTAGTATGATTTTTAACTATCTGTAGGAAAGTTTATTATGTATTTTTTTCAGTTAATTGCATCAAACTAGGTTGTACAAGGTATAAGGGTTCGATGACTTTGGACCAAAATTTTACTTCTACTTAGGTACGAAATTTTGCCCTGCAGGTTATGATATTCTCTTTGGCAGATAATTTCATATTATGAAATTTGCTCTAATTTAGTTCTCTTATAAGTATTTTCGTACTTAAGTAAGTTTCACTATAGAAATTGATAAAAATAGCTATGTGAAATTGGAGTTTCTTTTTCGTTTTCTTGGTGATTTATTAGAGGGGATGCTGCGTTGCTTTCCTACTTCCATGCCAAAAAGGAAAACATATAGGTACGTCTTATACTTACTTATAAAACGAAATGGTACAAAGTAAGTACACTACGTATACTTTACGCCGACGCGTTGTACCTACCTACCTAGTAGGATTCTGCCCATTGGTTACAGAAAAAGGCTACTAGAGTAGGTACACCTAACTACCTAGTAGCAGAATGCTAGTTAGGATTCTGCTACTAGGTATGTTAGGTGCGATTTGTCCTTACTATAAAAATATATTGGATAGATAGATAGATACTTACTATAAAACCTACTCATATCGTTTCATTAGGTCGGGTCATCCGTCTTATCAGATTAGGCTAGGTCATGTCTTATACCCATTACCCACTACGCTGGCCGGGTACGGTTTGGCAGATTTTCACACACCTTATAGAACATTATGGTGAACTCTGAGACGTGTAGGTATCCTCGTGATGTTTTTTCTTTCACTGCTATTATAAAAAATTTAACTTGCTATAATAGTAAGTTAAAATTTAATTGCTTAACGCAAATAGCTCCCAAATAGAGATGAGATTTTAGAGATGCCTGCCCAGAGATTGAACCCCGGACACCTATAGGTATAAGGTGGTATAAGTAAGTATTTCTAAACCAGGCTTTTAACGCTATTTAAGTAGTAGTAGTAGTAGTAGTAATTAGGTTCAATTCTTGGATCTATCCAACGCCTGCTTCTAAGCAGGCGTTACTTTGCGGAAGTCCATGAAAATGAAGGAACTAGAAATTTAATTCGCTATAATCCGCAACAGTAGGCAAATCTATGTGGTAGTCAGTGTATCTTGCACTTCTTGCGTACGATATTCACCACACCACATAAATCTTCCAAATTATTATTCTCAACGTACGTTTCACTCCGACACCGCAGCATCTTCAGGAGATGATTTGGAAGATGTATGTGGTGTGGTGAATATCGCAAGCTGCAAGTGCAAGATACACTGTACCACATAGATTTGCCTACTGTTGCAGATTATAGCGAATTAAATTTCTAGTTCCTTCTTTAAGTTCAATTCAACACAATTAGATACAGTTTAGAGATACTAGATTAAAACATTTACAATTTTCACCTAATAACTCAAACAGTCAACACGGCAGTTTAACGATCTATTGTCACTCTCTTTTATATGGGTGACACAGGCATCGTCAGCAGTGTGAGAAGAAGTGCCGGGCGTGAGAATTAGTAAAGGAGATATTCTGTTCCGCCTCGTGCATTGTCTGTGTTTGCTCAAGCGTTGTTAGCGTATCAAATCTAGGTAGAGTTCCGGGCATATTGTTTGGAACACGCCTTTGACCACAGAACACCCTTTGAATCTCTTTGTTTACGACCAATTTACTTATACCGGGGCTGTAGGAGTCAGGATTCGCGATTTATATTCTTCTTCTATAGACTATAATATAGTAAAGAATAAGACCCTAATTGGGAGACACGAGTGGTAAGTATGTTGTAATTACGGCTTCCCCTCCTCAAATAAAAATAAAAATAAAAATAAAAATATTTTTGTACAACATTCTTTGCAAATAAATGATTATTTATTTATTTATTTATTTATTTCCTCTTTTAATATAGGTACCTTCAAATCAAGAGTGAATAGGCATCTTCTATAGGCAAGCGCGCTCCACCTTAGGCTGCATCACCACTTGCAAGCAAGTCTGATTGCAGCCAAGCGCATGGCCTATACATTTAAAAAAAAAAAAAAAGACAATAAAGATATGCTATGCAATGGATAGAGCTTTACCCGAATTGATTTAATCAGAAATTAGTAATAGGTAAGTCACTCATGAGGTGACGATGGAGACAGATATGTTAGGGCCTATAGAAGCTGTTGATTGCTCTACTTGATAGAATCCATCCATACTAATTCCATACTAATATTATAAAGGCGAAAGTGTGTCTGTCTGTCTGCTACGAGAATTACAAAACCTATATCATTAAGGGCATCATCTAGTCAGAAATAAGTAGATCCGTAAAACAATTAGAGCAACCGATATAATAGCTCCTCGAGTTTCTGCGAAGCTCTGGCAACATTGATTACCTACATATTTACCTGCAAATATTCACAGCCTTTCACTAGACTGGGCACAGAGCTCGGGGGACGGATTAAATTTGGACACAGATATGAAATAATGGATCTTACAGTGGGGGTCCCGGCCCAAGGTGCTCTAATGGTGATTCAGCAGTGTTGACGACTACGAGAGTATACGCAATTACTAACACTGGATAAGTCGGTTTACTAAAACTTATGGACCTTTGGAGCCTGAATAATAAAAGATTCGTTCATTCTGAGAGGAGAAATGAAAAGGGAATGAGGAAAATTTCCAAGCGCTAGATCGATAATTAAACTGTTCTGATGTTCGGAACCGAGTTATATAATAATTATGAAAGCAGGAATAGTACATTGTTACCCTAGGGATGAAAGTAACTTATTTAGTCCCGAGACGGGGTTTGGCGCCCGAGCGTAGCGAGGGGGCCTATAGTTCGAGGGACTAAATAAGTCTCTCATCCCGAGGTAAACACTGTGCTTTTCATTACGAATATAAGGAAAGTCAAAATAAAAAGTCTATGAATCAGTTGTCTTTACTTTATGAATAACGTCTATCTTTCTTCTTGTCTATGGATGCACTCGGGTATTAAATAAAAAAAAAAAAAGTCGTGTTTCATTTGAACTCCAATAAAAATTCAGTTGAAAACGATTCTCCCTAGGGCTGAAAAGTATTACTTTCAACCCGCTTCTCAGGCAACTTCAAACCTACTTTCCGTGTATGAGTAATGAAAAATTAATTTTGTGTGGGTAAGTATGGCTCGTATAATTTAATTTGCAGATGGGGTGAAATAAATTATCCGACCCGACGTTGTATTTGAGAAGGGCATTAGAATACTAAATGCTTAATTACTTCATTCAGAGACCCACAGAGAGACCCATTTGAATATTATAAGAGCCACCGGAGACGACCGCTTTTGTGTGAGACCGATATTTTTATCCATGTAGTTGGTAGTAACAACGGCCGACTACCGGTGTCCCATTTTACACTGACTGACCAATGACTGACTGACTGAGTTTTCGGGATTAGTGCTTGGTTGCTCGTAGTAGACTAAGGTGTCAGAAATTATCTTTTTGTAGCGCTTGGCGTGTCAACCCGACCTACTGAAGCCTTTGGTGAGATAGAGAAGATCAAAGTGTGCTTTTCGCTCGAAGTTTTGGTCAGAAAAAAAGTCTCTTCGGTGTTCTGGTGACTCAAAAACTGCGAAATCCCTTTTCTTAATTAAAAAAAATAAATTTGTTAGGTAGGTAGATCCTTTTCTTAATTTAAAAAAAAAAATTGTTAGTTACTTTTCTTTAATTTAAAAAAAAATGTTGTTTTTCTTTAATTAAAAAAAAAATAGTTCTTAATGTACAAGTAGGCATGTTTTTGTACGTCTCATATTCAAAAGAAACAATAACGTCGAGTTCTCGACGGCGGCGACGCATGTGTGCCCAACACTTCACGCGACGACGCGACGAAACAAAAATGACAATGACACTCAAGTATGCGAACGCATTGTTATTGTAGATTGACGCCCGTTCTACAGAAATAACCGTCATGTATCCTGATATAATACTACACACCAAGGCTCATAACTAATTCATATTTTGATACATTGCAATAATATCAAATGTTATATTTTTACTCACGGTAAGTTACTTACTTATTTAGAAGGTATACCTACCTACTCACTGTTTTTCTAGCACTTATTAAATCGACTCCTCTGTAGATGTTGTATAGATTCTTCTACTTTTTATTAGTTACCCATAGCTACTTGCACTTCCGTTGTGCTCAGGTCATCCTGAGACATATTCTGGTTATACACTGAGAGAAATTTCCGAAGTATTTTTAGGGTTCCGTACCCAAAGGGTAAAAACGAGACCCTATTACTAAGACTCCGCTGTCTGTCTGTCTGTCTGTCTGTCTGTCTCCAGGCTGTATCTCATAAACCGTGATAGCTAGAAAGCTGAAATTTTCACAAATGATGTATTTCCGTTGCCGCTATAACAACAAATACTAAAAATTAAAAAAATATATAATATATTAAGGGGGGTCCCCATACAATAAACGTGTTTTTTTCGTATTTTTTTGCTCAATATTAAAAACGGTAACAGATAGACGGTTCAAATTTTCACAGAATATTAACTTGTATATTACCTTTCAAAATAAATAATTAAATATCAATAAAGTAAATATTAAAGGGGGGCTCCCATACAACAAACGTAATTTTTATTTTTAATACGTCATAAATCGTAAAACTTACAGGTTTGTACGGAACCCTCGGTGCGCGAGTCCGACTCGCACTTGGCCGGTTTTTTATTACAACTTTTAGGAACTGCGTTGTGCACGCTACGTAGTAAGTAGTAACATGGCATAACTGCCGCTTTTCAAGTTGATAGGACGCGTTGGAGCTACGCGACGTTGATTGTAATCGCCGAAATGATCTAAAACGTGGTGCAGCCTGACATAAAAAGAAAAGTCTTCGCGGCTTTCGTCATGTATTAAATTACATAAGCTCATAAATGTTGTTTACTTTTTCTTAAATAATAGAGACAGCAGAAAGCAAATAAACAATGGCTACGGGGATGGTTCTGCTGAATGGGCGTTTCTTCATTGGACGGCCCGGCCCGGCACCGGCACCGACACCGACAGTATTCAACGACACGACACCGGCACCTACATTCTTCATTGACCGACACCGACACCGACAAGCTGCGAACCGCGTGAGCCAAGAGCGATGGCAATTGGCAGCGTATAACAAATTGACGACCTCCGTGGCTCAACGTGCGGAGGTCCCGGGTTCGATCCCCGGCAGGGTCAATTTGGGAATTTATAATTTCTGAATTTTCCCTGGTTTGGCCTGGTGGGACTGGGAGGCTTTGGCCGTGGCTAGTTACCATCCTACCGGCAAAGACGTGCCGCCAAGCGATTTAGCGTTCCGGTACGATGCCGTGTAGAATCCGAATAGGAGTATGGGTTTTCATAATAACTGCCATGCCCTAACAGGTTAGCCCGCTACCATCTTAGACTGCATCGTCACTTACCATCAGGTGAGATCGCAGTCAAGGGCTAACTTGTAGTGGATAAAAAAAAATTATATTTCTTGTATTTATTATATTTGAGACGCAAAAAAAGAACTACCTATCAGTAAATGGTTTTGGGCGCATCCAATTATAAAAGTAAGATATTTAGACGGCGCGGCGTGTATTACAATTTATTTGAAAAACTAACCAATAACCCGAATAAGTTTTTCAATTATTTCCGTATGAGTAAAGCAGCTTTGATTATTTAATAATGAACTTGATCGAAAAATGCAAATGAATTGTGTACTAGAGCGACGGGGGCGCGGGGCGGGGTCACTGATCACGCCACTCGCACGCCCACATGGACGTTTGTATGCGTACACAACACATGCGCAACGATGCCGGCCCGACACCAGTGGGAGACTTGCTGCCGACGACATGCCGGCGCCGGCGCTGACATGTCGGTGCCGGGCCGGCCCAGTGAGACAGCGTGCTATACAACTTCATACAATTATGCGTCCACTAATGTCGGTGTCGGTGCCGGGCCGGGGCCGGGCCGTGCAATGAAGAAGCGCCCAATGATATTATAATCATATTTTTAATTAATTTTAGACGTAGTAAAAGATATTTTCCGACTTTGCGACGGAGGATTACATAATTAAACTAGCGGACGCCCGCGACTTCGTTCGCGTGGCATAAGTTTTTAATTCCCACAGCCACTCCTTAATTTTCCGGGATAAAAAGAAGCCTATGTCACTGCTCCTCCTCCTCATCTATACCCATAAAAAATCACGTCGATCCGTTGCTCTGTTGCCGCGTGAGTGAAGGACAAACTCTCTATTTAACGTCCTTGGGGATAGAAATTACAAAAATTGTGAAATACGTACTTCATAATTTTAAACCGGAAGCCCAAATACCAAGTTTCATGGCTATAACTTGAAAAACGACGGACTTTCATACAAACTTTCAACCCCTATTTTACCCCTTTGGGGGTAGAATTTCGAAAAATCCTTTCTTAGTGGATACCTACTCTTTACAAAGAACACACCCTCCAAATTTCATGCCTCTAGGACCAGCGGTTTAGGCTGTGCGTTGATATATAAGTCAGTCAGTCAGTCAGTCAGGACAAGTTGAATTTTATATATATAGATAACAAATCTTGATTTTTTAAAATACAATATATATACCTAATAAATTAATTAAAACAATAATTATATTTTTCGAAGTAGATTAGGTACTTTTTGTTTGGGTAAACTTTTGTCCTTTGATAATTAATTGAGTTACTTAAGTAGAGTGAAATAGGTATACTTTTACTTTTAGTGAAAAGGACATCATTCATTTTGGTCCAAAAGTAAAAAGTGCCGGCCAAAAAATTTTTTTACTGTATTTCGCTATGAACATGTCCACCTAAACATTTTTTATTATTACACCGAAGCTGTAGAACGATTGCCCTTGGTTTTATTTATGTTTAAAAATCTATATTTTTCGATTAGGTAGGTATGTGTAATGTTTCTAAGCAATTTTTTTGGCCGGCACTTTCACTTTTGGACCAAAAATGTATGAATCGTGGATGATGTCCTTTACGATTTACTTTTTAATGACAATTAAATTAGGTATAGAGATGATCTCATTTATTTACTTACAGTCTTTTCATTAGAAATGGGAATACCTACCTGATCAAAAGTAACATGAGAACGTGTTTCCGGTTGATCGATAGTAGGTACCTAACTCAATAGAGGCTTTAGCAACGCTTTCGTATTAATCACAGATTATTCGTGTTTAAGTATCTTTCCGACTTCTCCTTTTGAATAGAACCAACATCGCATCTAAGAATATTGATGAATGCTGAATTACGGTATTTGGAAATAGCGGTGGTAGACTTAGGGCTCAGTGGTTTAGATGTCGACCTATTCGTGGGGTTTGATCCTCGTTCACGCACTTCTAACAATTCAGATATACTAATGTGTGATAACCAATTAAATATCACTTGGTTTAACAGTAACCATCTTGAGAAAAATCTTCCGCATGCCCGTAAGATTTTTATTACGTGTTCTAGAAATGCTTTCAAATAATAATATTATTATAAAGTCTACTTACCTAGGCAAAGGTCTACCTAGTTGTTATAAGGCCTACTTAGCGTCGTCGATTTTTTTCAAAAATTGCTTTACTGTTGACTGCAGGGTAGGTATTTAGCTAAGAATTTTCTTTAAACAATATCGAATAATAACTACAAGCGACTTAATCCACATGGATTTTGTTTTTCGTGGGAACTGTATGATTTTCCGGAAAAAAAAATTACATAGGTATATCTCTAGATGCAAGCTAACTCTTTTCATGAAGATCGATTAATTAACACTGACATGGACATTTTCGCATCATCGTCATAATCATCGCAGTAATTTTATAATTGGTATTAAAAATATATTATAGAAGTAGAATAGGTACGGCCGATCGTAAAAAATCGTAATAATATTTTTTTCAACACACTTGCTCATAAAGTGGCTCTAAGTTCATCGCAATTAGGCACATAATGACACCTATAATCAAACTGTGACTTTTTCATTACTATTATCCACTAGTGAGTTATAGAGTTTTTTTAATTTTATTGGTTGAGTTGCTTTGTTCTTAAAAAAGTTTCGATACAAAAAGATCGTTCAATAGTACAAATAAATTAATGTACCTACCTATTGCTTGCTCATTTCATGCAACTTCGTATTTAAATAGATAATTTCAACTTGTACGTGTTTAGTGTTTACTAAATAAAACTTTCACTCAAATATAACTTTTGTTTTTTCTGTAATATCTAAAGAAAACTTAAAATTCCCCTTAATGTACGTGGCTAAAACGCTATCCGCGAAAACCCAAAAAAAAAGAAACCTCATCTTTTAGTCTATGGCCGATCGCCATTGTAAGATGCGCGCGCATAGGAAAACTTTTTAATTATTCCCGCCATTGCGAAAATTTTTTCACAACTCATTTTCACTCTTGAAATTACAGTTATTTATTAATTAAAATGTCTACAAGTACTAAGTTATTACTAAGTTATTACTAAGTTAGTACTTAATTATTTATGAAGAAAATTATTTAAGTTGTACACCGCCCGATATAAGATGTGATTACTACCTGAAAACTCCAAGGAAAAATATCTATTAGCGTACCAAAATTTCATACAATGGCAAAACAACAAGTATACGCAGTCTTTTTCAGAAAATGTGTTCATGGCGTACTTTAAAGAATCTTCTAAGTTCAAAATAGCTCTTTGTGGTATATAATTACTCAATGTTAAAAAGTAAAGGCCGAACAAAGAATGGAGTGGACTTAAAAACATACTCTAATTTGTCAGCTTATATCTAAAGAGATTATCCGATGGATTTAGAAGCAAGAAATCAAAGGTTTTATCGTCTGACGATATTGAAAAATGTATAAAAAATGCTCCAGATAGCCTTCAGCCTGTGTTGTGTGTTGAACTTAATTATTGTTTCTTTTTTCCAGGTTGCTTTAATATTTAGTGTAACTGGTGCTAGTAGGATACAAGAATTAACAAAATTATATAACTGTAAAAGACGTAGAGAACCATGGCCCGATGCTTTTAGTGAAGATACCTATCACGAAAAATAAAATACCGAGGTCATTCACTATACACGGTCCATTCTATGAGATTGCTAAGAATTGTTTCTCTAAATAAACTTTTTATCTACTAAGTAAATAAAATTATTTTTTAGTATTATTTTCTTCACAAGTATGTTGAAAAACGTCGTATGATACACGTGTGTATTGATGATTACCGTCCTCGGCTATCTTAAGACCCTCACCTAACGGCTCGGGCCTCAATGGCGCCTCAGCGGCTATCACCAACATTACACACTTGTACCATAATGTACTATTTATACGCAAGAAAACACATAATCTCTATTGGAGACGTCTAGTTTTTATGGTTTTATTTCAACATTTATTTAAGAAATATTGGTGTGGCGTGTCAAGGAAATATACCGCGCGACGCGACGTTTAGGTAGGTAACTGCAAGAGCTAGCTAGCGCTCTGAGTAAATTTTGGTTGTCACTAGCGAGCCATTCCAAGTGACGGTTTCAGAGTGTATTTCATTTAAAATTGCTTTATTCCTTGGTATATTCTTGTATTTAGTACCTATGCCTACTTTATTATTGGTAACCTTTACAAGGTTTGTCTCGGAGAATTAACAAATATTCTGTACTGTAGCCAGCTTTAGTTAGACCTTTAGACCGCTTATGAGTTTCTTGCCGGTTCTTCTCAGTAGAATCAGCTTTCCGAACCGGTGGTAGATTCTTACGACTTATCATAAGTGACACTAGTGGTCCTACATGAAATAAATCATTTTCATTTTCATTTATGCTACATACAGGTTTTTTTTACGAAACGATCCTAAAGAACCAAACGAAATGATATTTGCATAAAGAATAGAAGCAAAAATGATCATAAAATGTTAAAACAGTTAATCTTACCGAGGTACTTTTTTTCAATTAAGTTCAAAACTTCCCTTTTCATGCTTACGACGCTGTAAGTAGGTACCTACCTACCTAGTTAGTTATTGGCGGATAAAATGTTTGTGAAACTTTTTTCAAACCAGTTTGCCGTAGTTTGAAAGGCAGTTACAGCAATTTTATTTCAGTTAACGGTTAATTAATAATTTTCCTATCCATTTTCTAGCTTATATTAGTTTTCTCATATTGGAACTTTTAATATTTCCACTTCAGTAAGTAATACTACTTTACAGTGTTATATTTACTCTATTTTGCTTTGTGAATGCATTTTGTTTTTTTTTAATTATCTTATGACTGCGGATTTAGCTTTTTCAACCCCGAAACGTTTTGGTTTTCCGAGAAGCTATGTCACACTGATCAGTTATCTTCTTGCCGCGTTGTCTTCTTGTTGCTTGAGATTGAATCCTACAAACAAACACACTTTCGCATTTTTAACTATAGCGTTATAAGGTAGGGTGGGTGATTAACGCCCGCTGTCTATCTACGCCCGGTTAGCAAAAAACACACTAAATATAGTGTGAGTCTGTTAACACTCCACGCATGCATAGAATGAACCAATAAGAAAGCGCAGGGCGAACGGCGGCTCGCTCGCGCCACTGTTGTGGCAGTGTGATGCCACGTTCCAGCAGGGTTGGTCACGTCCCAAGTTGTTATAATAAGTGCCACGACGAAATCGTAATAAATAACATGTATTTTTTTGCGTTTTGTGTATACTTTATGGTAAGAAATGGTTCAAAATGAACTTATTTTACTATTGCTTGAATGTTTTGTGTCGGTGTCTATGTTTTTATCCAAAAACGTGTAATTTTTGTCAGTGTCAGATAATAACGCCGGCTGGTTAATAACGCCCTGTAAAATGACGGTTGGGCGCTATTAGCCTGCATGGGCTAATAGCGCCCATGATGAATGGGCTGATGAATGTATGTAATGTAGGACATAGGATAGGAAAAAGAAAGTATAAGCCTAGTGTTATATCTAAAATGATTAGAATATTCTCTAGGTAGGTACTTAATAGAAAGAATTGCCAAACCACTTTGTATTAGTAAAAAATCTTTGTTATTATACTTACTATCTCCGGGCGTCATTACCCGCTGTCAGTTTAATTGCGCCCAATATACATTAAAAAATTATCTTAATTCAGCCTTAAAACGGTTAATATGCAAAGTGCTCTTGATATGTTATATGAAAAATCTCAAAAATTGCCATATATATGACTAAATACAAATATACCATGTGATGTTAGGTGTATTGTTAACCCTCTACTGCATATGAGCCCATATATGGTATGGCGATTTTATTGTTGTTTTATTTCCAAACAAATAATAACTAAGCCATTCCTCCTTCCTAAATCAATGTTTTGGTTAATTAGCAATAACGAAACGCAATAAGTTTGTATAGGGTTTGATGCCATTTAGAAATAATGTCACTTTTGTGCGAGTAGTCGGTGAAACAAAAGACGAGTGCCTAAGAGACATTTTTGAGTATCGAAAACTACAACAAAACGTAAGTATTTGTAAATAAAAAAAATAGATTTATAAAGTGAATACCGCCTTCTTTACCTATCAATAATAATTATCTAACTTCTTACAGATTTCCTATTATTTTCATCCACTTTTATGTCGATACCATATATGGGCTCATATGCAGTACGACGAAAATACGTTTGGACATATATGGTATCGTATGCACTCAGACTTATTTTCATCAAGAATAAAAAAAATCAAGTGCTATTATGTTTTCGCTTTTTTCCCATTCCCTTGTCCATAACACCATTGTTTTTTTTTTGGCTTTTGTTTGGCAGAATGGACACTGCTCGCTTTTATGGTAAAAACAAATACGCTAATCCTATTCCGGGTGATGGTTGTCTAAGTGACGATGAGGAGTTGGATTCCGATAGCAAAGTACCTTCAATACCTGTCCCAGTCAGAAGACCCATTATAATACCTGAAAATATTCCTCTAGCAAGACTTGTCAAGGAAAAAAAGTGACTAAGAAGCCTCACAAAACGTCAGCAACTAAGACGGAATGGAAATCCAAACATCTGGATCCATACAGACAATCCTGACAACTTCACCTTCACGGGCGATATTGAGCTTCCTTCATGCATTGTGGAGCTGAATACACCAGCTGAATTCTTTAAATTTCTTTTCAAATTGTCTTGTTACATTCCACGACTAATAATAATAAATATTACTTTTGTTTATCTCAGATAATGTTCCTTTTCTACTTTGTTATTTTTTTGTTTGACTGCATACGATGCCATATATGTCCAAGCGAGTTTTTGTCTTAGTGCATACGAGCCCATATATGGTATCGCAGTTTTTTTTCTACATTAAACAACTTTTTTATTTTTTTTCGATTTATTTGTCTTAATCATACTTAAATAAAGCAATATCCACAAAAAAAAAATTTTTTTTCATCTCCTTAATAATTCATGCAGTAGAGGGTTAAATTGAACAAAGTTGGTCTTTAATTTTGATTTTATCTCTTTATTTTTAGTGTAATTATGATTACGCGAAGTGGGATTTCGATTGTGAGATTATTTTTTATTATTGTGAGCTTATTTTTGTAATAAAAGCCTAGTTTATGAAACGGGCGTCAATAGACACATATCTTTTAATAACGCCCAAATTAGAGTTTTTTAAAAAGCTGGATAGACATGTGTAATAAGAGTAAAACTCATTATAAGGCGTTATTATTTTGTTTACCAATTAAAAAACCATTGCTTAGAACATTGTTTGTTTTCATTATCATGCAAATACCAGAACTTTCTGAAATTAAAGTTAGGTGGGCGTTAATCAGCCACAGTACCTTAGTCATTGAATTACTATGTACGGATTTTACATTTTTAAATATGGAAAAAAAAACAAAAATCAAGGTATTTAGTCCTACTTAAACTTACTCATTCTTTAATCTGATAGTCGTATAAAAACTCGCGACTACATTCTTGCACACTCAGGTCTCGGATTGCAATTCCTTTAGCGACATTCACCATTGATGTTGAATTTTAGTATGACATTCACACTAGCGCGTATTATGACTCACGTACGCTTGCAACATCATGATTGCAATCGCAATTCGCAAGTCGCAACTCGCAACGTGCATCGAAAACTTGTCTAGACTATTGTGACATTAATGGCACACCAAATGGATGGCGTAGAGTTTTAGATTCACAATAATTCATTTCTTCCAAGTTCCAGATATTAGGTACATTGAGAGAAAGTTCCTAATAATCCTTCTGATTTCCTCGTTCCTAAAGCGTTTCCCTTCCCGCTTTTGGTAAGAATTTTGCAGTTTTTGAGTCCCCAAAACACCGAAGAGACGTTAGTTTTTTTTGGTACTAACTATAGGAGTGTTCTGAGGAGCTATATAAATAACTAGCTGATGCCCGCGACTTCGTCCGCGTGGATATACCAAGTTTCATCGAAATAACTTGAGAAATGACGGACTTTTATACAAACTTTCAACCTCTATTTCACCCCTTTGGGGGTGGAATTTTGAAAAATTGTGAAACACGTATGTTTTCATTTCTAACCCGCTGCTCATATAACAAGTTTCATGGATATAACTTGAGAAATGAAGGACTTTCAAACAAACTTTCAACCCCTATTTCACCCCTTCGGGGGTAAAATTTACAAAAACTGTAACACTTATTTCTTCATTTTCAACCAGTAGCTTGTATACCAAGTTTAATCGATATCACTTGAGAAATGACGGACTTTCATACAAACTTTCACCCCCTATTTCACCCCCTTAGGGGTGGAATTTTGAAAAACTGTGACACACGTACTTCTTTATTTTTTACCGTAAGCCAAAATAAAAAGTTTCGTTGATATAACTTGTAAAACATCTTGAGAAACGAAGGACTTTCATACCAACTTTCATCCCCTATTTCACCCTTTTGGGGGTCGAATTTTCAAAAACTGTGAAACACGTATGTCTCCATTTTCAACCCGCAGCTCATATATCAAGTTTCATGGTTATAACTTGAGAAATTAAGGACTTTCATACAAACTTTCAACCCCTATTTCACCCCTTCGGGGGTAGAATTTCGGGATAAAAAGTATTCTATGTCCTACCTCGTAGTAAGGGCTCAAATCGTGAAAAGTTTCGTTTGAATTCATTCAGTAGTTTCGGCGTGATGCGCGGCCAAGATACAGACAGACAGACAGACAGACAGACAAAAATGAAAAAAATTACAGATTTGGCTTCAGTATCGAATAATGAGTGACCTCCAAAAAAAATTTTCAAAATATCTTCAATGTACAGAATTGGACATGTTACAGTTTTATTATAAGTATAGATATAGATAGATCTATTAAGTAAGAAAGTCATACCGACGTCTCTATTTTCTGATCGCACATTGCGTCGTTGAAACAAAACGTCGTGTTATTTATCTATACTTATTGTAAAAAAAAACAATTTGGGAGGCAATCAAGAAAGGATATTCTTCCGTCTGAAAGGAAAACAAACATACGGAGAAAAATCTGAAGGAATGTCCAGTATGTTATACATAGATAAATGTCTGATGCTGTGCCGCAAATCGCAATATACTTAAATTCAATTAGTAAAACGGGATTCTAGAAAAATATAGCTTACTGTAACCTATACCCGACTTTAGTGATCATTTTTCTGTTCAATAATTATTTGCCTGAGTGACTATTTTTCAGTGGAATTGCAATCGATGGTTACATATGTTTTATTTCAATCAATTCAATTAGGAAAATCAGATTCCTGAAAAATATAGTTCTTAGCGTAACCTACCCGACTTTAGTAATCATTTTTCCGTTCAATAATTTCCCTGAGCGACTATTTTTCAATGGAATTGTAATCGACCTAAATAGGAATGTCTATAAGGAATCGCTAAATGTTCGTTGTTAGCGAAATTCCATTATTAGATTTATTAGCTAGGTACTTATGAATTGGCGAACGCTTTTAACTAGAGGTGAGCATTAAAAGTTATAACATTTAATTTAACACAATATTTTTTTTTAACTTTTAACTTTGTTAATAAATATTGAGATGTTCGTTAAAAGTTATAACTGTATCCCGTATAGATTTATTGACAACGATCGTTGTGTCTTTTACAGTAAATTGCATAGAAGTTTAGGTGGCTGCCAGACGATGGCGCTGTTACAACATTCGGCCAACAGCCACTTATCATGTACTGCTTTACCTATTTGTTATTTTTATAATACAAGGAATTGTGAGCCTTATCTCAATAAAAATAACTTTTTATTATTGAATTTACGTAAAAATAACTTTTTAACGTTTAATGATTTCAAGCAAACGTAAACCATTATCAAACTTCAGTTGTTATTGAAATGTGTTATGAATGTTATACCTATTCATTTAATGGAAGTAAAATATTTAGTTTTTAAGCATAAAGTTGTAAAGTGTAACCTTAGTTTAACACGAGTTCAAGGCGGAGTATTTAATGCCGCAATTTGGAACTATTTTGAAGTGCTGAACTCGATCAACTTAAAAACACTTTTCAATTTCAAACCTATTTCATATTGATGTTTTTAAATGTAAAACAACTCAAAAAAACGTTTGATTTCCGAATCCAGTTGCATCTTTGCAGTAGGTAAGTAGGCCTATTAAGTTATAAAAAATATAACATTCATTCCATTTAACTTTTAACGAAACGAATTATTATATATAACATTAAAATTTGACAACTTTTGAAAATTTGTTATCCTTAAAAGTTATAATTATAACTTTTAATTTAACGTGTTGATTTTTTATAACAATAACGTTTTAACAATTAATCTTTTATAACATTTAATCACAACTCTACTTTTAACGCATGTTTAGCTTATCATTATGATCTTATAATGACTAGGGCTTGCAGTATCGATACCATTCCAAGAACCGGGAATTTTTTGTCCGATACTGGCACGGAACCGGGAATTCCCGAGACTTTCGATACTTTCGATACTGCCATATAAAATTACGGTAACAGGAATAGGAAAGGGCATAAAATGTGAAATAAAAATCTTACTACTCAAAACTAGTTTTTAATTTCTAACATAAATAAATCACTATAAGTAGGTAGGTAGGCATTAAAACTACTTAATAAAATATTATGAACCTCAAAGACAAATCAAAAGTCAAAGTTTAGCCTTTAAACAAAAAGTCAACAAATTATTAATAATCTAAATCGAAAGTAAGCCTTCACTCTCGTGCTTATTATATAACCTCTAATAATATTTAAAATTTAGCCTCACTAGTCTGCCAGTTTCCTTCCATCATTCTTTTTGTGTAAATTATGAAAATTTCAAGCCAAACAACATTCAGAATCTTCTCTTATTAATAACAATATTAGCGTACCAAAAAAAAAACATAGCTAGCACTTTTTAATATTTATTGACAGAGCTTGCATTTTGCTTCATTTTGACCTCGCAGGAAGTAATGCCAAACAGACGACATAGCGCCGGATTTACTTGTAAAATCTTCAAAACTCATAGCGGAAGGATTTTTAATTTTCCTGCAAAAGTTATTTATTAATATGATGTGCTTAATATCCTGTCGCTATTAAAAACGAGAATTTAATTAAGAAAGTAACTATAATGCAAATAGGGTATTTAGTTTTTCTCTTTCAATAACAATTTCTTATTGTAATAAGGGTTCACTTAAATATTGCTTTTCAAAGTATGTATAACTAGCTGATGCCCGCGACTTCGTCCGCGTGGATCGAGGTTTTTCGTTTCCCGCGGGAACTCCTTAATTTTCCGGGATAAAAGTAGCCTATGTGTTATTTCAGACTAAAATCTATCTCTGTGCCAAATTTTATCCAGATCCGTTCAGCCGTTGGGGCGTGATTGAGTAACAAACATCCATCCATACATCCATACATCCATGCAAACTTTCGCATTTATAATATTTATTTGATATTTGATAAAAAGTATTGGTCATTTAAAATTATGAACTTACCGATCTTATAATGATTTTTCGAAACCGTCGCTCAAAGTCGCCGCTTGTGCTCTTAATGACGTGATATCCAGTCACTTCACAGTTCAATAACAAGTAACGAGAGACTAGACCAATATATTCAAACAAAACAAGTGATTTGACCAATTTCAACATAAACAAACGTTTCGGTGCGTATTAAATTACAAAAAGTTAATGCAGTAAGCATATACAATGCGAATATTTTAATTTACTCAAGATTTTCGAATAGTCTCGAAAGTATCGAAAGTACCGGACCTCTCTCGTGGAGAACCGGGACTGAATATATTCAAAAGTCTCGGGAAATCCCGATACTTTTGATACTGATATTTCCCGGGAGCATGCCCTAATAATGACTAATGGTTACCTACTACACCTATAGGTATCCAAACGAATATTATGAATGCGAAAGTCTGTCTGTCGGTCTGTCTTTCTGTAAGGTACCTTTCAACATTTCTTTAAACGATTTTGACGAAATTTGATACAGAGATAGTTTATTATCCCGGGGACGAACATGGGACATTTTCATACTGGAAAATCGAAGAGCTCTTTGAATTTCCGGGCCACTTCCGGGCATTCTGTAAAACCTAAACTAACTCGGACGAAATCGTGACTCGTGGGCATAATATAGGTACTTGACGGTTAGGTATTTGAAAACTCATATCCATACTTCGATACTAATGTTATAAATGTGGAAGTGTGTCTGTCTGTCCGTCCGTCCGTCTGTCTGTCTGTATGTCTGTCTGTCGGTCTGTCTGCTAAGCTTTCCCGGCCCATCTTTTCAACCGATTTCGACGAAATTTGGTACAGAGGTAGGTTGTATCCCGGGGAAGGACATAGGTTTTTACTTTTTACCCCGGGAAATTAGGGAGTTCCCCCGGGAATCGAAAAACTTTAATCCACGCGGACGAAGTCGCGGGCATCATCTAGTCTAGTTAATTATAAACAATACCAGTAATTAAGAAAGACGAGTTATTGCCTATTTTCAACTGTATTGATATATAGTATGGGCATATGGGTTTTAATGGCCAGTAGGTACCTAGTAGGTACCTACTGGCCCTACTACCTAAAACCCAAAAAAATACCGTAGGTACTACCTACGGTATTTTTCCACCGAAGTGGACGTTTCAGTTTTTCGCGGACAAAGTCGCGGGCATCAGCTAGTAGATGTATATTAATTATTATAACATAAGGTACATAACACAAACTACTACAAGCTTTCATTAGTGTCCAAATACGTGCACAGCCCAAAAATACCTTTAATAATATCCTATCAGCTAATATTTTATGAAGGAAAAAGAAAATATCTTTTTCATAGAAAATTATTTCTTTATTTCCCTTGACATACCTACCTACCTAATCACTAATCAATTTTGGTACATTTTCCCTCGGTAATCACTGTAGGTAGGTACGTTTTATCTTGAAATTGTCCTTTGTTCCTAAAATATTCGGGAGAACATTTAGGTATTTGATGAATAAATTTAAGGAGGGTATTTATTACCCGAAGATGCCTGAAATCACAGATGTAGTACTACATCTGTGCCTGAAATACTTTATCGGATTATACCCGAGTTGTCCGAATAATTCTACCTATTTGGTACAGAAAATATGGATTAGAAATTCGGGGAAATTATTCTAAAGCATTAATTCTCTTGCTCGAGGGTGTTGTAGTGACAGATTGATATTCTACTAGAGGATGCTCGCGACTTCGTTCGCGTGGCATAAGTTTTTTTAATTCCCACAGGTAGGTACTCCTTAATTTTCCAGGATAAATCCTATATCACTCTCCAGGTCCTCAACTAGGTATACCCATGCAAAAATCACGTCGATCTTTTTAACCAATTCCAAAAAAGGAGGAGGTTCTCAATTCGGCGCGTATTTTTTTTAAGTATATCAAATCGAACTTTAATTATTTCTGCATATGGGACACTCGCATCGTTCGTGTATCTATTACTTAAAATAAAACTGTAACAGGTCCAATTCTGTACATTGAAGATATTTTGAAAGATTTTTTTGGAGGGCACTCATTATTCGATACTGAAGCCAAATCTGTAATTTTTTTCAGTTTTGTCTGTCTGTCTGTCTGTCTGTCTGTCTGTATCTTGGCCGCGCATCACGCCGAAACTACTGAATGAATTCAAACGAAACTTGGCACGATTTGAGCCCATACTACGAGGTAGGACATAGGATACTTTTTATTCCGAAATTCTACCCCCGAAGGGGTGAAATAGGGCTTGAGAGTTTGTATGAACGTCCTTAATTTCTTAAGTTATAGCCATGAAACTTGATATATGAGCTGCGGGTTGAAAATGAAAACATATGTGTTTCACAGTTTTTCAAAATTCCACCCCCGAAGGGGTGAAATAGGGGTTGAGAGTTTGTATGAAAGTCCTTAATTTCTCAAGGTATAGCCATGAAACAGCATTTGGGCTTTCGTTAAAATATGAAGAAGTACGTGTTTCACCATTATAGGGGGATTATACCGTGGGATAGTAATATAGGCTACTTTTTATCCTGGAAAATTAACTGAAAAACTTATTCCACGCGGACGAAGTCGCGGGTATCAGCTATAAAGAATATACATACATACATACATACATAGGCTACTTTTTATCCCGGAAAATTAATGAGTTCCCGCGGGAATCGAAAAAACTTAGTCCACGCGGACGAAGTCGCGGGCATCAGCTAGTTGTTTATATAACGGTTTACATAAAGCTAAAATATTCGGCTTCACTCTGTAGGTATGTTGGGTCAAAGATAATAATAGGTATTTAATAGTCTAATTTCTGGTAGTATGCTGACCTTATAACATCTTGTTTATGGGTGAATTTCCCAACAGCAAAATTTATGCGGCATGGATGAAATCGGTAGTGCAGAACGTTACTATACAGTTCTAATATTTTTTTCTAGGTAGAAGAGGTAGTTACCTATGTGCGAGGCATTAAATATTTCTTGTTTATGATTACAGTTTTTAAAACAATAATGGTAAAGCTCCGAATTTTTCATTTCGGTTGCTGTCACTGCAACATGTTTCTGTGTAATTTTCCTCATAAAACATAAAATATTGGTTACTAAGGTTTAAGGCTACCTTTATTTTAATCATGAATAGTGATAGTATAATCCCAAAGTATTTTTTTAATAATATCTACCCAGTTTAATAACAGGAAAGTAAAAATGCATGTGTCACTGAAAGTTCTTTAATTTCGGTGACAAAAAGTTTATCAAGTATATTTTTGCTTAAAACAACTCTAGCTCCCCCCGCGTGCGCTTAAAACTTACGCAACTGTGGCCTCTAGATGCTGATCGTGGGAGGACGTGCGCTGCTTGCCTGCGTGTTCCCGCAAAACACATAAGTATGTCATATCGGTGACATGGAACCCATTTCTTTTCATTTCCGTGTATAGGTATAACTTGTCTTGCAATAAGCTAGTAAATTTATCTAAGTATTCATGAATGGGCAATGGTACTACGCTCATTTGTGTAGTATTCCTTACATCCTCTAATAAATAGTTTTCTCGTAATGCTAATTCTTTTCCTTGATTTTAATTTCAGTGTTTTCATTTCGGTTGATTCGGTGGCCTAAACTGACCACCGAAATGACAAAATACTCACCGAAATGATAAAAATTCTCATTTCGGTGAGTTTTTATCATTTCGGTGTATAATTGTTTCATTTCGGTGGATGTTTTTATCATTTCGGTTGATTATTATTTCATTCCGGTGAAAATCCAAACTAGGAGGTGAATATTTCACAATCTTTGAATACATTTTGCTAATGTGTCTCCAAGACCTGTACTTTTGTGCGATTTATTGTAAACTAGCTGATACCCGCGGCTTCGTCCGCGTGAAATAAGTTTTTTTAAATTCCCACGGGAACTCCTCAATTTTCCGGGATAAAAAGTAGCCTATGTCACTCTCCAGGTCTTCAACTATACTCATGCAAAAAATCACGTCGATCCGTTTCTCCGTTGCAGCGTGATTGAAGGACAAACCAACAAACCAATAAACCAACAAACAAACACACTTTCGCATATGTTTTCAACCGACTATAACGAGATTTGATTAAATAATAGGTCTTTATCTATGAAATTGCCGTTTTGTATGGAATAAGGGAAAGTACATATTTTTTCAAACTTTCTTATTTCTGTTATTCGAAGTAATCACCTATGCAATCGACGCATCTTTGCCAACGCATTGGCAGTTTATTGATGCCCGTCTTGTAAAAATCAGCTGGACGAGATGCAACAAACTCTTCAAAGGCATTTTGTACTGCCTCTAGGGAATTGAATTTTTTACCCACTAAAAAGTTGTCTAAATTTTGTAAAAATTATTAGTCGGTAGGTGCAAGGTCTGGTGAGTATGGCGGATGAGGGAGAGCTTCCAACCCCAGCTCTTGCAGCTTGGAGACTGTCGGTTGCGCAGTATGGGGTCGCGCGTTGTCGCGTAGGAGCAGTGGGGACGACCGATTGACCAAAGCTGGTTGCAGATGTGCAAGCTTCTCCATCATTCTCTCCAGTTCTTCACAGTACACATCTGCAGTAATGCTCATGCCGTTTTGTAAAAAACTGTGGTGAATCACACCCGCACTAGACCACCAAACAGTGACCATCACCTTTTTAGGGGTCATTTTTGGTTTAGGGCATTGCTTTGGTGCTGAACCAGGATCTAACCAATTTCCTGAGCGCTTTCGATTGCCGAACAGAATCCATTTTTCGTCGCACGTAAGTCGTAACAATTCGTTTCAAAATTCCTTCATTTCTTTGCCTGTTGAGCAGCGCAAGGCAGGTCTCGACGCGTACGTTGCGCTGGCGATTGTTAAGGTCGTGGGGCACCCATCTATCAAGCTTTTTTACCTTGCCAATTTGTCGCAAATGGATCAATATTGTTTTGATGCTTACATCAAAAGCTGCTGCTAGCTCAGCTGTAGATTGAGTTTCGTCAGCTTCCACAATCGCCTTTAATTCATTATTGTTGACCAAACTCTCCGGACGACCACGAGCTTCATTTTTCAAGTCAAAATTTCCAGAACGGAACCGGGAAAACCAATAACGGGTTGTGCGTTCGTTTGTACTGTTCTCTCCTTAAACGTTTTTGATATTACGTGACGTGTGTGTCGCGGTGGTGCCACGACGGAACTCATATTCCATAATTACACGAATTTTTAAAGTATCCATTATGACGAAAAATGTTGAAATGTAATGAAAATACAACGCTAATCAAAAAACAAAAGACTGAGTTTGTAAAAAGAATGTCATGGTTTTAAAACAAAATTAATTTGAATTTAGAATACAGAGCAATTACAAACTTTTTTTTATTTGAAATGACCAGTACTGAAGAAAGGCAATTTCATAGGTAAAGACCTAATACGATTTATTTATTTTAAAGTACCAGGTGAATGCAAAGTTGAAACGCGATACCAACTATAATTGACATATTTTTTTTAGAATGCCGAGGCTAGCATTGACTGCAGATGAAAGAAAGGAAAGAAGAAGATTATATGAGCAGAGAAGAAAAGAAAGAATGCTTGTATTCGTTTTCGGTGGATTTTAATTTCGGTGGATAGGTTTTATCATTTCGGTGGCTAGTTATTTCATATCGGTGAACGAATTTTTCATTTCAGTGGCATCACAAATTTAAACACGATTTCTCATTAGTTTATTATGGTATATTTTGATGGCATTAAATAAGTGCATGAAGAATATCAAGAAGTACAATAAACTATTGTTTAAATTTGAGAAAACTTGATAATTCGAAAGTTCACCGAAATTAAACAAAAAAACGCCTTTGTTGAAATTGACCCTTATATTCTATAGTTACTCTATACTAATATTATAAATGCGAAAGTTTGGATGGATGTTTGTTACTCAATCACGCCAGAACGGCTGAACGGATATAGATGAAATTTGGCACAGATATAGATTACAGTCTGAAATAACACATAGGCCAATTTTTATCCCGGAAAATTAAAGAGTTCCCGCGGAAACCAAAAACCACTAATCCAATCACCAATTATTATAAATTAACAATTAGTACAAATTCGTAGCTACAAACTACTACTACTCGTAGAAAGAACTTCACTTTTAATTTGTAACTTTTCTTCATTCTTTGGCTTTCTTTTGAAACTGAACTGGTTTTTGATGCAGGCCAACGCTTTTATGTTGATTTGACTTGCAGAATCGGAATACCTACCTATATAAATGTGACCCAGATAATTATTACCTACCTATTATTATTATTTTAGAGGTAAGTAAGTAAAAGAATATAGGTAGTAAAAGGTACCCCGCTGAAATCCTTTTATTGAAAATAGATAAGTATCTACATAGTAAAAAACATGTATTATAAATTTTCTTGAAGAATGTCTATGATTTCCATGTGAAATGAACTTTTCTTAAAATAACATCTACTTACTCGTAATATTTAAAAGGAGGTAGGAGTTAGGACCTAGGTATTTCTTGACCTTCAGAGTCGACACGCCAAATGCAAATTAGTAAGAAAAGCAAGGTTAATAGGTGGTTTACAATAGCAAATCACGCATTACTTATTTACACTTTTTTAACCTACTTCAAAAAAGGAGGAGGTTCTCAATTCGACTGTATGTTTTTTTTTTACATTTTGTATTTTCGTTACGCGATCATTCTGCCAATTTATGAATCAATTTTGACGATTCTCTTTTTGTTTGGTAGACCATACTTCATAAAGAACATGTCCCAGTTCAGTATGGAGGGTGGTTTTTTTATTCCGAGTGTCAATGAACCAGGGTACCAATCATGTAAGAATGTCCGATCAAAACGTTAAAGTTCGTCGTCAAAGTTTATAAACCATAACGGCATTAAATTAGAGCTCAATTTCGTGTATCCATTCTTATACGTTCGAGTATCGTTCATACCTAAACGTATAAGAATGGGCAGACGAAATTGAGCTCTAATTCAATGCAGTTATGGTTTATTTTACTTTGACAAAAATCTTAAACGTTTGATGAACAATTCTTACGTAATAGGGGGGCTGAACCAAACTGCCATCACGTGAAAGAGAAAAAAATATAACGTTAAACGCCATATAAATAATAATTTTAGAAAACCCCGTTTTTTTAAAAATTAATTATGAAAAATATCGTTTGTAGAAAATATTTTTCGATGGATGGCAACACTAAAACTTGGGTAATGCGCATTAATTGTGATTATTAATATTCCATTTCGATAAACTACCCATTTTCCACTACATAGGTAGTACTTACAACATTATAAGATTAATAAATAATAATTGAGTATTTGAGACATTCGTAAAATAATTAATAAACAACAATTAAAAATCACCAATAAACTAAGACAAAACTGACAGTGACATTTGACAATCACCCAATGACTTAAGTGACAAAAAAAACAAGTTTTTTTTTTTACTGTTGATAAGATTCAGACAAAGATCTAAAAAAGCCACAAAATAAAAATAAAAATTTTCTCCAAATTGGGGTCCTTTAAAAATGTGTAAATAATTCTAAAAGCCATATTTTAGGATCTCTATTCACGTGTATTAAAATCATCTTGGTTCATGTTCAAGTCCTTTAACGAAATTGATTTAGCGCTTTTTGAGAAAATCAACAAAAAACAAAATATATAAACCTACCCAGATAATGTTTTTTACTTTTTAGTTTAAGTTGGTACTTATAGGTATAGTTTTGAAGTCGGTTTTTCTTTTAGATGAAAGCAAATAATTATTGGGTAAATAAGTTGCTTTCTAATTGCATTAATAGTTAGTTTGAGCCTAAAAGCTGTGCAGTGCTAAAAGCTAATTTAGTAAGTTTGATACAGCTTTCTTTATTAGCCCCATACGCAAACAGTTATAGTTAGTATAAGTTGAACGTGTGTATTTGTCTATGGTATTGTAGCTCCTAAACGGGTGAACCAACTTTGATTTGGTTTTTTTTGTTTGAACTTTGTTTGACTCAAGATCGAGAGTGTTCTTAGCTATGATTCAAGAAAATCTGTTAAGCCGTTTGCAGACCATCATCTCTATCCCAAATCCCAATTGATGTAGGAATGTGAGCAACTTCCACAGACTCTGACAGGTCTGATTCCACAGGATTTAAATTTTTAAATTAATTTTTATATTTCATTTCCGTACCACTTAATAATCGATCGAACATGAGCGATTTCTTTAGTAGGTACCTTTTTGATTAATATAAATTAAGTAAGTATATATTTTTCTTATTATAAGTACGAGTATAAAATAAATAAAAACAATTAATTCTGTCACACAATGTACTGATCAAGTGGACATTAATAATTAATCATACCGCATATTGTTAAGTGTACGGGCACGAAACTAGCGGTAGTGGGGCGACGGCGGTAGCGGGGCGATGCGACTAGTCGGAGAGCTGGCGACGAATTTCGGGAACAATTTGAAAGAGGTCTGGTAATACTTTATAACCGACAAAAACGTCTGGGATTTATTTTTTCGAATTCTTTAAGTATAAAATTTAAAGATAAAAAAATCAAGTTGCCAAAAAAATATTTTTTCGGATTTTTTTTGAAAATTTTATATGCTGCGCAGTAGCGAAATAACCGCAAACGCTCTACCAGACTGGCAGAACTGGATTCGCCAATGAACGAAATTATATTTTTCCACAATTTCAGATTGCCTAAAAAGACCTTCCCGAAATTCGTCGCCAGCTCTCGAATTCCATCGCCCCGTTGTCGCCGTCGCTCGGCCGTCGCTCATTTCGTGCCCGCACACTTAAGTCTGCAGGCGTGACCACGCGATAAAAGTAACATGCCGCCGGACTTTCACATTTTCGCTCCACAAGCGAAATCGCAGCGAATACATGTACGGAGTAGAAAAATCAGAAAAAAATCCAAATAAACTCCCACAGATAAAAATAAAATATTTAAAAATAGAACACACCTCCGCAAAAATACGTTCGGCTCCAGATTTACTCGTGCAAATCCTGTATAGCACAACACTGCCACTTTTCTCACTCGCGAATTTTCGCGCGTATCAAAACTTCGATCAACACGTGCTCCACGCTCCACAGTCTAGCGAAGACTGGTTAGTGAAGCCAAGTTGGCGTTCGGCTCAGAACAAGGCCATGCAAAACGTTGCTCCCATTTCCCCCCAGTGGAAAGTCGTATCCGTGATAGCGCAGGTGTGGGAGAAAGCACCCAAAAAACTGATATCTGACTCATTCGGATGATTCTTTGCTTGACTTTGGTCATGGAAAGTGACCGGACCGGTTTTTGGCGCCGGATTTCGTCGAAATTGAAAGGTTATAAAGAATCGAAGCTCCTTTGGAAACCAAGCTAATGTCAATTAAGGTAGGAACAATTAGTATCTTTCGTTTCATGAAAAGTTTTACAGCCAAACTCATTTAATTAAGTTTAGAGGCAGTGATAAAGACTTCAGCCTCCTTTTCGGGTAGTTGAACTTACTTACTTTGATGATGAAAAAAATCATCGTGTGGAAACCTGGAGAGTTATACCTCGTAACGTTCGCATGAATGTGTGAATCGGCACTTGACCAAAGTGAAAGACTATAAAGCCAAATCCTTCTCAGTCTGTTAAGAGAGAGAAAGAAATGATGATGAATGAGCTCAAAATATTACCTTTACCAGTACCTATTACCTCACAGACTTCTCGGAAAAAAGAGGCCTTGTTCACTTCTAAACTTGTACCTATCCTATAAGATTATTAATATCTTAAGAGTTGATACAAAATGTAATTATGACATAGCATCAGGACCGCTATGCAAAACTTGGGCCGTCGATATTATGTTCTATTGAACAAAAAATTACATTTTCAAGAGATATTGATAAAGCTCTTATGCGATGTCTATTTATTTAGTCCGCCTACGCGTTCATTTTGTGTATACAGGGTGTTATTTAGTCAGCTGTCTGTAAAGGAGAAGTTTGATGTTCAACTTGGTTTGAAAAAGAGGCCTATCTTATTTTTCTTTCTGATTTTTTGCAGTTTTTATTTTATTTAGAATCGATATCCGCAATTTAGAAATCCTAATTTAATATTACTTATTCTTTTTAGGGTTCCGTACCAAAATGGCAAAAATGGAACCCTTATGGTGCGACTTTCTCCGTCCGTCCGTCCATCCGTCACAGTCGATTATTTCAGTATAACTATTAAAGCTATCGACATGAAATTTGGAATAGTTGTGTATAATAGTGGCCTAACATCATTAAAATAAAAAGAAATCGAAAATTATTTTTAGTTTAATTTAAAACAACTATACTGAGTGGGATATCATATGAAAGGGCTATACTTCTACATTCTAAAACAGATTTTTTTTATGCATAATAGTTTTTGATTTATCGGGTACCGTCCCCCCCCCCCTTATCTCCGAAGTTTACCAATTGAAAAATCTGAAATAATTATGGTCAATAGAAGCTTATGTATATTTTACAGGAAAAATAAAACCAACGCTCTAACTAGCATAGTTTTTTTATATTAACAATAAACCTCTACAAACAAAGTTAGTTTTGCGGTTCATTAAATTCATTAATCGTAAAGCTTACTAGTTTGTACGGAACCCTCGGTGCGCGAGTCCGACTCGCACTTGGCCGGTTTTATTTTAAGGTTTATTAACCGCTGTAGGTACCTAATTAGGTAAAATATTAATATAATATCTCACATCAACCAAAACATTTTCACAATATGTACAATAATTATAACGTAATCTTTCTAATCTATACTTCTATACTAATATTCTAAATGCGAAAGTTTGGGTGGATCAGATGGATGTTTGTTACTCAATCACGCCATGAACGGCTCAACGGATCTGGATGAAATTAATGGCACAGAGATAGATTTATAGTCTTGAATAACACATAGGCTACTTTTTATCCCGGAAAATAATAGAATTCCCGCGGTAACCAAAAATCTCAATCCACGCGGACGAAGTCGTGGACATCAGCTAGCTCTCTATAATATTTCATCACCATGTAAACACGTTACCATCCCGGTTAATTCCCTTTCCCGGGAACGTCTCACGAAATTTCCCTCGCATTTTCTGTAGGATTAAGGTTATATTCACACCAGACTCACAAATTGCGACGCACTCAACAATATACCTAGATGTATACAGCTGCTGTTGGTCCTACGGGCTACGGATAAAAATAACTTTGACCTTGAAGCTGCGCAGTAGGTGATTTATCCATCTACCAGCTGATGCCCGCGACTTCGTCCGCGTTGTTTACGTTTTTTCGATTCCCGCGGGAACTCCTTAATTTTCCGGGATAAAATGTTGCCTATTTCACTCTCCAGGGACCTCAACTATACCCATGCCAAAAATCACGTCGATCCGTTGCTCCGTTGTGGCGTGATTGAAGGACAAACCAAAAAACAAACACACTTTCGCATTTATAATAATATTAATATGAAGTATGATTCAGGGGCACGAAGTAAGGACTAACTTCAAGAAATAAAGTGCGGCAACTATACGCAGATAGCTCCAGCCTCCACCGTACTGTCAACGTACACAACCCGTGCCTGAGTTAAAAAAGGAAAAAAGTCAGCAGGCAGCGGCTATACTTAGCTGCTCTGGACCCTGTCCTATGTCAAAGATAATTATACTTACGACGCAACGCGACGCGACATTATTAATGTCCTCCCGACCGGATTTCGGCCACGGCGTCCTATCTCCAGAGAGATTAGCCATCTGCGCGGGAGATATTATAGTGCACAAGTGTGTGCGCATACACTGGTGCACTCTCTGTTCCTTTACTCTAATAGCCCGGTGGGACGGAAAATCCGACACGACCGGAGAGAGATCAGGCGCAGGACCGTCGGCTTTACGTGCTCTCCGAGGCACGGGGGTGAAACACCTCCAACTTCCTTACTCCGGGCTAGTACTGAGAATTTCTTGTCAGAAAAACCCAATACTTGCTATGGCCCGACCCGGGAATCGAACCCAGGACCTCGTCGGCCGCAGTCGAACATGCTAACCACTAGACCAACGAGGCAGTAGAAACAGTAGCTGACCCTTCACGTGGCCTAAAACGTTCTCGCAAAGGTTGTCGCGTAGATAAGTTTGCATTTTTCAATGCTGTCGCTTTCGTCGCTCACCTAGGACAACACCAGCTGTGAACCTGCCCCCCGATTGTATAAGGAAATCGTAATCGTAATCGTTTGTCTTACGTATAGTTCGAATTGTTTAAGGAGTTCATAATATATGCCTGCACGTCAAAAAGCATGTATACACTCCTAAAACAGTTCGAGTAATACGTTTTCAACTGTCAAATGATTACGATGTGCTTAGACAATTGGGCCTCTGGTGTGTACGGAGCTTTAGAGATAGATCGTGTCTTCGGTTATTTCTCAAAGCGTAGGTAGGTACAAAAGGATTTTCTTCCATTATTATTTTGATGCTCTCTTTTATAACCTTAATTAATATATTTGTGGGTTAAAAATGGGCGACGGATTTACCTACCTATGTGATGCGAAACATAAAAGAATGTACCTACATACGTAAATATGTTTAACAAACTTTTCCCACTAGTAGGTATTTTGAGTTTTTTGAGAAGATAAAAAATCGGGAGTTTTCCTCAGTTTTCAGAAAATGGAATTTATAAAAAGTTTAAGACACAATCTTATAGAATTGTAGGATTATGTAGTCGTAGTTTATTATGTAAATCATTTTGGTGGTACATTACTATACCTACTAATTATTAATAGGCAATGATATTTGAATGCTTAGGTCACTAGGTATAACAATATTAACATTGATGCCCATGTCCCACATCCGCGCAGAGTTAGGTTTTTCAAAATTCCATGGGAACTCTATGGAATGTAAGCTCGTAGTCACTCTACGAGTCTTTTTGTAACTAAGACGACCTCCGTGGCGCAGTGTGTAGCTGTTGTCTTAACGTGCGGAGGTCCCGGGTTCGATCCCCGGCAGGGTCAATTTGGAAATTTATAATTTCTGAATTTTCCCTGGTCTGGCCTGGTGGGAGGCTTCAGCCGTGGCTAGCTACCACCCTACCGGCAAAGACGTGCCGCCAAGCGATTTAGCATTCCGATACGATGCCGTGTAGAAACCGAATAGGGGTATGGGTTTAATATTATAACTGCCATGCCCCTAACAGGTTAGCCCGCTACCATCTTAGACTGCATCATCACTTACCATCAGGTGAGATCAAGGGCTAACTTGTAGTAGAAGGTAGTGTTTAAAAAAAAAAAAACTAAGACGTGTAAAAAATTACTATAGTAATGCAAAATATCCCTTGCTCCACTGTGACGTGATTGAAGTACAAACCAACATACAAACTTTCGCATGGGTAATGATTACCTATAGACATCGATTGAATTGAAGCTCTATCCACAGAAATCTCCTCGGTAGCATGATCGCATTATAATATTGGTAGATATAAAGCCACCACCACCATCACCACCACTGCAGCCCATTAACGTCCCACTGCTGGTCAGAGGCCTCCACTCTCATAGGAGAGAGGTAATTAGAGCTTAGACCAACCACGCTGCTCTAATGCGGGTTGGCGGGCTTTAACGACTATTATCATGTTAGTGATAATACCTAACCGACGGCTTAACGTGCTCTCCGAAGCACGGGGGTGAAACACCGCCAACTTCCTAACTCCAGGCTAGTACTGAAAATTTCTAGTCAGAAAAGCCCAATACTCAATTATGGCCCAACCCGGGACTCGAAACCCGGGATCGTCGGCCGCAGTCGAACATGCCAACCACTAGATCAACGAGGCAGCGAGAATATAAAACCATTCAGGACCAAATAATATTGTAATTTCTTATACTTCATCGCTCAGGCTATGGACATAGCTTTCCGCATTTTGGTAGATATTTATGGCTTACTTCCACTTCCCGTTTCGCTCGATCGTTCGTTCCGCGCAAAATGTCGGATCAATTTCCTTCCCAGTTTTTCTACAAAGCTATGTTAAAGGGTCATCCAAAGGGCGGAAGAACCAATTTCCATAAAACTTGCAAGTCTTGTGACAATCAGCCCCTTTATCATTATTAGATTTTCATGTACTTAATAGCCCAGTCCAGTGTAACAGAACAACTTGGAGCGACATCGTCCATAGAAAGATTATTGGTGGAAGAGGTCACGACCCTCAGCAATGGGAAATACGACGCAGAGAGAGAGAGACTAGCCCAGTAAGTAAGGCTGACCTCACTAGTTTGTCCTTTGACCTCAATCTCTAGAATGTCACCAATGTATTTAGGTAAGGTATTAGGTAATTATAAGGAATACTTACCTTTTTTTAGTTTTTTCACCCCATGATTGACGGGATGCATTTGCAAATCTGAAGTGGCGAAGTGATAGCACAGAATAGGTAATAGTAGGTGATAGTTCTGTAGAGCATTATATATGCCTAGTTCAAAAACCCGTTAGACTTTGCGGTCGTATAATGCGAATGGGACAATTAATACGACCGAACCGTATAGCCACGTAGGTACTAAGTTCTATTAATTTACTGAAAACTCCAAACGTTACAGTAAATCTTATATTAAGCTAGCCAAAAATGTGTTGTAGGATGGAAATTAGCCACGGCCGAACCCTCCCAACTGCCTCGTTGGTCTAGTGGTTATCATGTTCGACTAAGGCTGACGAGGTCCCGGGTTCGAATCCTGGGTCGGGCCATAATTAAGTGTTGGGTTTTTCTGATTAGAAATTCTTAGTACTAGCTCTGAGTTAGGAAGTTGGCGGTTTCACCCCCGTGCCTCGGAGAGCACGTTAAGCCGTCGGTCCCGGTTATTATCACTAACATGATAATAGTCGTTAAAGCCCGCCAAAAGCGGTATTGGAGCAGCGTGGTGGGTCTAAGCTCTAATTCCCCTCTCCTATGAGGGTGGAGGCTTGTGCCCAGCAGTGGGACGTTAATGGGCTGTAGTGGTGGTGGTGATGGAACCCTTACAAGTCCCACTAGATAAACAAATTAAATAGGCAGTTATAAAGACGTTATATGTATAGCAGTACACCGACCCCAATATGTAATTCAACCATGGGAAAACTGTAAATGTCGGCCAAACATTATTTAGAAATCCGCTTGTGGTCGAAGTACTGTATTACGCCTCGACTAAACCAGATCATGGTCGGCAGTGTGCATCGCTAGTCGATTTATTCAATGGCAATTTTTGTAAATAAGTAACTAACAAAGCGGTGGAACTCAGCACTTACTTGAATATTCTCGAGCATATCGTGTTTTTCCAATATCAAATAGACTGACGTTAGCTGATGATGCACGCAACTTCATTTGCGTGGATTGAGGTTTTAAAAGTCCCCGGGTAACTCTTCAATTTTCCGGGAAGAAAAAAAGCCTATATAACTCTCATATGCTAAAATCGCGTTGATCATTTTCTCGATTGCGGCGTGACCAAAACAGACAAACAGACGGACGGACAGTCAGTCGGACAGACACAAGAAAAGGCAGGCAGACAGACAGAGCTTCTTCCTGGTGGGAAGCTTCAGGAAGCACGGCAGACCGTGGTTACTTACCACTCTACCGGCAAAGACGTACCGCCAAGCGATTTAGCGTTCCGGTACGATGCCGTGTAGAAACCGGCTAGGGGTATGGGTTTAATATAACTGCCAAGTGCCATACCTCTAACAGGTTAGCCCGCTACCATCTGACTGCATCATCACTTACCATTAGGTGAGATCGCAATCAAGGGCTAACTTGTAGTGGAATAAAAATATTTAAAAAAGTAATGTAACTACATTACATTAAAGCAGTTAAAACAGACAGACAGACAGACAGACAGACAGACAGACATGACGAATCTATAAGGGTTCCGTTTTTGCCAAATTTGGCTACGGAACCTAAAAGTGCACAAATCGTCGCGCTTCGTATCAAAGTAGAGAATATAATGCCCAAAGAATTGTCTCATAACAAAGTTGTTTACGAGGATCATTTTGTTAACGTCGCGTCGCTCTGGTTGTCAGGGATAAGTATCATATTTTGCAGCTTTCGCTTAGACTTTGTTTTAAGTTTATCACAACTAAACAGCAACCTATACTTTTTTCAGAATATTTAAAGTACTACCACAGAATAGGTAATAGTACCTAGATACAATCCTACTAACGAAGTAACGACCGCCCGTGGGAATTTCGAAAATTGAGTCAGTGTCATTGTGCTTCAAAAGGATTTGTATTTTCCTGAAAAACCACCTGAAAAGAAACTCAATTCTGAAAGTTTGAAAATCACGCCAGAACGGCTAACAAGATGTGGATAAAATTTGGCACTAAAGTATGGAATAACACATAGTCTACTTTTTATTCCGAAAATTTTAAGAGTTTCCGCGGGAACCGAAAACCTCAATTCACGCGGACGGAGTCGCGGGCATCAGATAGTGTTCAAAATTCTTTGTAGCAAAACGCATCCAATCGATCTAAGTAGGGATTGGTAGTTGGAATCCGACACACAATTGATGGCACCCCAAGGATCCTCTTCGTCTAATCCAATTTGTCTCCGCCTGTCCTCGCTGACAGCTCCCACCGTATCCAACTACTTACGTTGATCGAACATCATTTCGTCTGCACGATAAAAGCCGATAAGTAGGTACTAGAAATATTATCAGCAAAATGAATTTTCAGTTCTATCTTTTCATCACCTGTTGATACACACGTTCAGCTGTGAATTCTTCAATTTTGGACTTGGATTTCAATTTCAATTTATTTATTTAAAGTATGTAGGATGTATACACTATACAGGTGTCGCAGGTATGCAGGACATTATGTTAAGTACGTCATGTTTTGACGCTACCACCGGTTCGGTGAAATAACAATAAGGATACTTGTGGTCCGTGAAACCTATTATATTGTGTTCTGTGGTGAAACCCGTTCCCCGTTACCCGTTTCCGTGGTATAGATACACATTTAGATACTAGCTGATGCCCGCGACTTCGTCCGCGTGGATTGAGGTTTTTCGGTTCCCGCGGGAACTCTTTAATTTTCCGGGATAAAAAGTAGCCTATGTGCTATTCCAGACTATAATCTATCTCTGTGCCAAATTTCATCCAGATCCGTTCAGTAGTTACGGCGTGAAAGCGGAACAAACATACAAACAAACTCATTTTCCCATTTATAATAATAAGAGGATTTGACACAATAGACAGACACATTTTTACATGAATAATATTAGAACTTATTAAATTTCCGGAATAAAATGTAGCCAGCCCCATTTGCGCAAGTCCGTTTTAAACGTGTTTAAGTTAAATTTTCTGTCCTTTTTACAATGACCTTCTATGAAGGTCATTGCCTTTTTATGACAACCCCGTAATAAATTTATCAAAATGTGACAGCATCAGCATCTGTTTAGGTACTGTAGTGCCTTAATGTTCATTAAAGGTATGTAAGCTTTCTTCATTCCAAATTTCAGCCATATCGGTCCAGTCATTGTGGCGTGAAGGAGTAACAAGCATTCGAACTTTCACATTTATAAAGTAAAGTAGGAAGTAAGTAGGATTAATACTTAATAGGTGGATGTTCATAATATATATCTCAACATTCCACGTTTAATGAAGGGTACGTATAGCTAACTATCGTACAGAAGATTATACCTAATCTATTATGTAAAGCTTAATAGCTACACCTACACTACCTGCAATTTGATGTTACGTTACTGAGCTCACAGCATGTTATAATTATTAACTCTCATTTACATACACTAAGACTCACTTCCTTCTCCATATTATACTCGTGCACGCTAGAAAATGCGGCTCAACCCACATGGATGCCCCTTTGCTCGCTTGTGAGTTGTGACATATCTTGTAACAAATTGCCCCAAATAAAAAAACAATAGAAGCCCTACGCCCGCCGCCGGCCTACATCCACACTGACTGACTGCATAGAAAAGTCTTTATAATATCACATCAACAATTATTCACGTATACGAATTACGTACACTTACGCGAAAAAATGCATGGACCCTGTACTTCATTCTGTCAAACATTATTTGATCATTTGATCAATTTTATCGGCAACTGAAAAATCTAAAAAACGTTCGATCCGATCACGTGCACATTGTATCATAATGGACAGTCGATTTCTTTGGCAGATAATGTTGAGGAAAAGCGAGCACGTGAAAAGAAAATTGTTTAAAAGTATAGTTAGATAGAGCGGAATTAAAAAAGAAAAAGCGGTGATGGTCTAGTGGTTAACAAGCGGAATTTGGCATGGACTTAGGTACATATTTCACATATTTCAAATTTGGTTTTTATGTCGTGACTCAAGTCGAATGGCGAGCTTTTAGATTCTCGCCGATGAGCCCCAAAGCTTTCAAAGCTAGTACCGAGTACGCTTTAATATCTTAAACATCGTCGTGTGGAAACTTGCATGGCTGAGAGTTCTCCATATTCATCTCTACGAGTTGTGATAGGTGGAAAGAAAAACCATTCTTACACAACGGGGGATACGTTGGCACTTGGCAGGGACTCGTAGCCCCTTAACGTTCTCAGAAATGTAATAATATCACAGAATACCTACTTAGGTAATAATGAAAATGAAAATGAAAATATTTATTCAGCGTAACTGTAACTTACATAGATATAATACCTTTTTAACGACTTATACATCTTACAGGTCACAAATTAATGTTTTGCTATCAACTACACTAAGCGCTGCTTGTTGTTGTAGTTGACTTGACTGCTTACTGAGCTGAATAATATGGAGTTTGTCGCTGCATGTTTGTCTTTGCAGCACTGCGTGACTGCAAACCTTACTGCACTCTTTATTTTGAGTAGGTTGTGATACAGCTATACTGTGATAGCTAATCTGCTTGTTTGTGTGGTAACTTTGATACTATACTTACTTAAATGAAAATATTTTTTTAAAATATAATATAGGCTAGCGCTGTGGCTAGCGCTTGGCTGTAATCAGACTTACTTACTTGCAAGTGGTGATGCAGCAGGTGGAGCGCGCCTAAGGTGGAACTAAAATGAATGTGTTATGCATATGGCGAAGCGAGTCTTTTAGGTAAGTATGACGTGTTTTTAGGGTTCCGTAAACCCTTATAGATTCGTCATGTCTGTCTGTCTGTCTGTCTGTCTGTCTGTGTGTCCGTCCGTATGTCACAGCCACTTTTTTCCGAAACTATAAGAACTATACTGTTGAAACTTGGTAAGTAGATGTATTCTGTGAACCGCATTAAGATTGTCACACAAAACTAGGAAAAAAACAATAAATTTTGGGGGTCCCCATACTTAGATCAGAAACTCAAAAAAATTTTTTTCATCAAACCCATACGTGTGGGGTATCTATGGATAGGTCTTCAAAAATGATATTGAGGTTTCTAATATTATTTTTTTCTAAGCTGAATAGTTTGCGCAAGAGACACTTCCAAAGTGGTAAAATGTGTGTCCCCCCCCCTGTAACTTCTAAAATAAGAGAATGATAAAACTAAAAAAAATATATGATGTACATTACTATGCAAACTTCCACGGAAAATTGGTTTGAACGAGATCTAAGTAGTAAGTAGTTTTTTTTAATAATTTAAAACTTACTACAGGTTTGTACGGAACCCTCGGTGCGCGAGTCCAACTCGCACTTGGCCGGTTTTTTTTTAATTTAGAGGAAAAATGCCTGCATACTCAAGTATTTTTCGTTAGGTACCAAAAATAGATTTTCATTATAAGTATGGCCTTAAATACAAAAATAGCAAGTTCCACAGACCCAGATTGCGTGCGGGTTACCCCTAGTTGCCAACTCATCACCTATTTCGGTCGCCGCACACAGGTGGAAAATTGAAAAGCATTTGCCAAAATTATATTAATGAAAATTATTTTAAAAAATACAGTGGCTATCCAACATGTACGCGGAGGACCCTCGAACACTCGGTCACACAGACAGACAGACAGACAGACAGACGGAGAAAGTCGCACCATAAGGGTTCCATTTTTACCATTTTGGTACGGAACCCTAAAAACAATTTAACGAGTAAGTAACTGTCGTACGTAATACGGGCACGAAAGCACGAAGTTAGTCTTAAATCAATTACCTATATAGGTTAGTTAATTCTTGTTTTGAAGTTTGGAAACGCAAGGAAGTGTGGATTACGAAAAGGGACTGCACTTTTTCAAAAAGTATGGAAACCGTGTACCTATGTATAGTTTAATCAGTTTTTTTTTTGTCCAGAGCTTTTAACAATTTCCCTTATGTGCAGCGCCGGCTGTAATTTCCTTTCCCACTTACACGTATCATGTCGAGTTAGCACATTTTGTAACGACGTGTTCAAGGGCATAGGAAGAGATTAAGCCATAATTTGAATTTCAGAATGTGAAAGTATTAATTTTTAGATCTTTGGTAAGAGGGTATGCCGCATGACGTGGTATTTCTGAGAGTTCATGAAAAATTTAAAACAAAACATTCATCGCTTTGATGCAAAAGCTAACGACTCTTTGGAATTTTCACGTAAAGTTTCCTTAAAATGAAACTAAATCAAATAATTGAATGAATATAAATTTTTAAAATGAAAGTAGGTACTAAATTATGTAAGTTCGCCGTTCCATTTGGATAGTAATATAGTAAGTTTTGTAATAAATTGTTCCAAACTTCCATCCTTTCTGTCGCCACTACTTACTTGGTTGTCGCTAGACAAAATGCTTGCCCGATGCCGATGCAAGTTACTCTGCTGTTTTTAAAACTGAAAGAACGATATAAAAAAATAACTTGATGTTAAAACTTCTAGTAATCAGGTTGCTTATAGACTAATTACATAACTACTAACTAAACATTAACCTGCAGAATAGGACGAGTAGTAGGTAAGGTCAGTTTTCAGCCAATGTTCTCCCAATTTTCCAAATAATTTATCGGTTGGAAATTTTCCCGGCTACTTTTTGAGATAAGTAGGTAGCTTTCCGATTATTTTCCAGTGTTTTCCAGCCACTTGCCTGGCACTTGTTTTTGGCAATTTTTCGGTCAAGTTCTCCTGCCAGTTTTTCAAACAATTTTCCAGCCACTTTAACTGCAGTTTTCACTCATTTTTCCTGCAGGATCTACAGCTAGTTTTCCTACCACTTTTACATCAAGTGTTCGGGTTATTTTCCAGGTGCTAATTTACAGTACCTAAGTTATCCGCGTAATTTGTTTTATACTTAGACATTTTCCCAAATGAATGGATAAGGAATTCCTATTGATTTATTCAGAAGTGTCTGAATTAAGATAATAATTCCTTATCCAGCCAAAGACAGAACTACACAGATTTAAGAAAAGATGGTATCATAATTTTGAGGAACGAATGACCTAGCTGTGACAACACATAGCAGTCGATTGCGATTGTTAAGCAACGTTGACCCAAGTCGATAACTGGATGGGTGACCGAATTTTTCATTTCCTCCGTGCCTCGGAGTGCACGTTAAGCCATCGGTCCCGGTTATTATCACTAATATCTGATAATAATCGTAACAAACCTAAGAGTTTAAATACTCTTAGTCGACGTGGGAACCCACCGCATTAATATCCCAAAAAAACTCCTAGTTACCATTAAGTGATTAATGGAATGGGGTCACGACCCTCAGCAATGAGGAATACGACGCACAGAGAGGTACTAGATCATAATTTAGCCCCTAGCCCCTGAGGAACCTTGAAGCCAACCAAGAGTTTTCGAAACGCAGATTCCCACTACTTAAATTTAGCTTATTTCAGGTAAGTAGAATACAATTATTATTACTCTACTAATACTCAATAATATCTAATATATACTCAAGGCCATCAGCGTCCATACATAGGTATACGAAGAGAAAACCTGGTGTCTACAGCATATTACGTTTCTAGTAGCTGTAAGCGGGCAAATACACCGGATTTGAAATTTGTGTCATGACTATCGCATTACGATTCAGGCCTTGTAAAGTATACCGTACCGATGAATGAGTGGCATTGGGCATTCCCACTTGTTGAACCTATTGTTTTGTAATAACGCGTGAAAAGGATCTTTGGAGAAGGTTGTGGGGTTACTCATGGGTTTTAGACTGTAGTAGAAATCTAATTTAAGAGTTGTCTATCTTTAAATCTATCAGTGTATTGCAATCATCATAAACAACCACCGGCCCATCAGTATAGGCACAGGTCTTCTCTCAGAATGAGAAGAGTTTAGGTCTTAGATTTAGGAAGACTCTGGTGAAATGCAGATCGACAGAATTCACTCACCTTCGAAAACAACGAAGAAGAATAACTAAGAAGTTGTTCATAATGAACAAGTTTCAGGAATGCTGGTTTCCAAAATATTTCTTACGATATTTATAGTATTTGCCTCCAACAGTTTTACTGTCAAGAAATTTTAAGCCTCCCACCAGGCCAGATCAGGGAAAATTCAGAAATTATAAGTTCCCAAATTGACCCTGCCATCCCTGTTCATCATTTCATCCCTGTTCTGCTGAGATCACGTAAGGCTATTCAGTCCTGCACCTGATCTCCTTCAAGTCGTGTTAAATTGCAGATTGTTGCTACTGAACTACGAGTAGAGCAGATGGCTAACCTCTGGCTCTGTGAAGATTTGCTACCATACTTAGCCGAAATTCGGCCCACCACCACTACAGCCCTTTATCGTCCCACTGCTGGGCACAGGCCTCTATTCATAGGAGAGAGGGAGTTAGAGCTTAAACCCACCACGCTGCTCCAATGCGGGTTGGCGGGCGAAATTCGGTCGGAAGACATTATTATTAGTAAGGAATCTATAACTATTAGTAATACAAAAGCAACAGCTTTAAACATTGGTTTCATGGAATATTAATATATACTTCCGTAAACCTTAATAACCGCATGTCGATCTGGATCTGCTGATGCGTGGATTTGATCGTCAGTGCAATGCTTTGGATAATACCCAGTTTACAAACACAGTTGTCTGTTGTAGTTAGGTAAGTCTAAGTACTTACCAGTTTACAAACAGTACCTAATTACAAAGTTACAGTACACTACATCTAACCTTATCTCCATAAAATACAGCTGGATTTGCAGTGAAACCTGTATTATAAAATTGTAATAACTTTGGATTGTTGTTGCTTAAAAATTTCGACGTAGTTTTTCGTCAGTTTCTTTGCCAGTTATACAAGAAAGTATAACGATTATATATACATATATAATGTAGGTAGGTAAATGTAGGTAGTAAACTGCATTTTTTTTAGTTATATAGATAAAGAAAAAGCTTCGCTTTAGGGCTCCGTATTAATAAAATGCCCGTATGAAGTAGGGCGCCACTGGAAATGAGTGAAGACTGCCCAGTGCCAATCCTATATCAGTCAATTGACTCTTTAGCCCAAAAATCATGATCATCTCATGAGCCTATATTAATGACGTTGAAGAACAGCTTAATACAATTATTCTACTAACAGTACGAACGAGGTGTAGTACCTACTTCTTTTGTAATGCCTGTGCAAATAACTACAGAGCGGACGAACTACACGGAGAAATTGAGGAACCTGAGGAACCTCGTCGTCGATTTTTAGGGTTCCGTACCAAAATGGTAAAAATTGAACCCTTATGGTGCGACTTTCTCCGTCCGTCCGTCCGTCCGTCCGTCCGTCTGTCACAGTCGATTATTTCAGTAACTATTAAAGCTATCGACATGAAATTTGGAATAGTTGTGTATAATAGTGGCCTAACATCATTAATTATTTATTAATTATTAATTATTTTTAGTTAAAAAAGGGGGAAAATCGGGGGTTTGAAATTTCAAAGTATGATAACTATACTGAGTGGGATATCATATGAAAGGGCTATACCTACTTCTACATTCTAAAACAGATTTTTATTTATTTTTATGCATAATAGTTTTTGATTTATCGGGCAAAATGTCGAAAAAAATACCGTTCCCCCCCCTTATCTCCGAAGTTTACCAATTGAAAAATCTGAAATAATTATGGTCAATAGAAGCTTATGTATATTTTACAGGAAAAATAAAACCAACGCTCTAACTAGCATAGTTTTTTTTATATTAACAATAAACCTCTACAAACAAAGTTAGTTTTGCGGTTCATTAAATTCATTAACCGTAAAGCTTACTACAGGTTGGTACGGAACCCTCGGTGCGCGAGTCCGACTCGCACTTGGCCGGTTTTATTTAAAACTAAAACTCTCATGTACATTCTTTTAACATTACACACCAAATAAATATTAAAAATGCGAAAGTTTGGATGGATGTATGAATGTTTGTTACTCAATCACGCCCCAATGGCAGAACGGATCTGGATGAAATTTGGCACAGAGAATACATCATAGTCTTGAATAGCACATAGGCTATTTTTTATCCCGGAAAATTAAAGAGTTGGAACCAAAAACCTCAATCCACGCGGACGAAGTCGCGGTCATCAGCTACCTCTGATGCTACCTCCAGCTACCACCACCAGCTACCTCCTTCAGTAGGTACCTATTGAAAGTTCCCATGGGTAATTTAAAAACCCAGGTAAATCCGGGCGGACAAGGTCGCGGGCATCATCTTAGTATAGCAATCACTCACTAGTCACTGCCTACGAACTCAATCTTATTTCATCATGAACGTTCGGCTCACTACTATAAGCACGAGTCTCCGCTCAAAATGGTTTTTAGACTATAGTCCACCACGCTGGCCAGGTGTGAATTGGAAGACTTCACAAACCTTTGATAATATTATGGAGAATTCCAGGCATGCAGGTTTACAGGGTTACAGGTATGCAGGCATGACGTTTTCCTTGACCGTGATAGTAAGTGATATTTTACTGAAGCGTGCAAAAGTTCTTTTTATCCACTAGGTACAAGTTAGCCTCTGACCTCTCTATCACGATCTCACCTGATGATAAGTGATGATACAGTCTGAGGCTGAGATCTATAAAGCATACTTTGACTTGGCTCAGACTTTACTTAGAGTTAAAACGAGATGGACATATGTGAGTAACATAAATCTATCTCGTTTTAACAATGTCTTAAGTCTAAGCAAAGTCAAAGTTCGCTTTGTAGATCTCACCCTAAGATGGCAGCGGGCTAACCTGGTAGGGGCATGGGAGTTATATCGGTTTCTACACAGCATCGTACCGGAACGCTAAATCGCTTGGCCGCATGGCTTTGCCGGTCGGATGGTAACTAGCCACAGCCAAAGCCTCCCACCAGGCCATACCAGGGAAAATTCAGAAATTATAAATTCCCAAATTGACCCTGCCAGTAATCGAACCCGGGACCTCCGCACGTTAAGACAACAGTGCTCAACACTGCGCCACGGAGGTCGTCACCGTCAAGTCAAGTGGTGTTTAAAATGAGCCCTCTAAAAGGGAAAACCCACTGCGGACAAAAAGTTTTGTTTGGCGGATAAAAAGATCACGCGTGTGCTTATACATATACCTACTTACAAGTTACAACTGCTCACACTATCGCGAGAAGACAAAATGTTTTCAACACAATGTTGTCAAGTCAAATTTCGAGCGGACATATTTTGTTTTGTTCGGTCCGTAGATACCTACTTCAACGTTCATTTTATCGTTTGCTTAAACTAATAATTACAATAACTGCAAAAATTTAAGTTATCCTGTTCGTAGTTTTTGCCCTAAATTAACGTTCGCAATATATTCAATAAACTATCTGCAAATGCAAGTTATTTCCATCTCTTATTTTTCGGGCTGTGCGCCAACACGTTAAAATGATAACGCCTGCTCGGCGCCGCTGATTTTAGATCTTGAATCTTCGGTTTCTTCTTGCCATTGCATTTTTTACAGGCGCTTTGGAGCGATAAAAAATATATTTTGTTTTTTTAAATTTGCAAGGAAAAAAATTATCTCTATTTAATATAGTAGTCGTTACACGTATATTGTAACTTGAATTTATTTAGATTTGTTTGGAAAGTTCGTCCTTATGAACTGAGTCCATATGTGATCAGTGATTCTACCATTGTAAAATATTATGCAGTACCTATATAAGGTGCCTCTGCTGACTACACCTTGAAGACGATAAAATTGACCGAGGACTGATCTTAATCTGGATTGCAACACTCTTTCGCTATTGGCAAAAATCCATTGCTGCAGCAAGTACACCATAAATCCAGCCAATCACAAGGATGATTGTGATCGTAATATTGATTGATGCAGCATTTGCGCAATAGGGCTACTGCCCCTACGGGTCCATCAGGGTGGTTGCTCCAGCGCGCACCGCGAGAGAAATATTTTATTTTTTATTCTTATTACACTACAAGTTAGCCCTTGACTGCAATCTGACCTGATGGTACCTAACTTGGTAAGTGATGATGCAGCCTAAGATGGTAGCGGGCTAACCTGTTAGGGGTATGGCAGTCATATTAAACCAATACTTACCCCTAATCGGTTTCTACGTACGACATTGACGAAGTACGAGATAATTTCCGTAATTTTACACTTGTGCGAGTTTGACCCTACTGAAGCATCCTTAAACCTGGAAGAAAAAAGTAGGTATACTTACTTACTACTTACTTACTTAAGGTAGTAGGTACTTACTACCTTTTTAGGAACTTAAATCATTTTAAATCGACAATCTACATCCAACATGGAGAAGGTTTTCAATAATTCGGGTTGTATTTTTTTATAAAGAAAAAGATAGATAAAATCATTAGATAAAATTTAGTCAACACTTTCGGGTTTGAAGTGCTCTTCAACTGAGTTAGGACCCCAAATTTTATCAGTTCCTTGAACTATGTGCCCCACCCAACGCCAGTTCAGCTTAGTGACTCGCTGAGCTCAACGCCAGTTCAGTTTAGTGACTCGCTGAGCTCAACGCCAGTTCAGCTTAGTGACTCGCTGAGCTCAACGCCAGTTCAGTTTAGTGACTCGCTGAGCTCAACGCCAGTTCAGCTTAGTGACTCGCTGAGCTCAACGCCAGTTCAGTTTAGAGACTCGCTGAGTTCAACGCCAGTTCAGCTTAGTGACTCGCTGAGCTCAACGCCAGTTCAGTTTAGTGACTCGCTGAGCTTTGTCGACATCTTTTTACCCACGACGGAACGGAGACGGTTTATGTGTTTGCCCTAAAAGGCGTTTGTTTGTTTGTAAATTGTATGTTTGTGCACTTTTTTGTTACCACTTTCCGAAATCTACTGGACCGATTATCATGCGGTTTTTTTGCATTAGATATGAATACCTTGTGAGAAGGTTCGTATATATTGCTTTTTCGTCAACTGAGGATTTAATGCGAGAGGTCTCCATACAACAGACCGCCCCGTTTCCTAGACTAGAAGTTATCTTGTTGTTGTTGTAAGTTGTTTTTATGGAGTCACGTGTGTATATCTAGATCTTTCGTTAAAATTTACTTAAATCTATAAACAAATGACGTCCGCTCGCTTGAGCCAGTTTGATTTGCGTTTAAATTGATTTGATTGAGTAGTGTGCAGTCGTGCTCCCTACTCGAGACGCAACGGGTATCATTCCAAGACAGCGAGAACAATATAATACTGAAATGAAAAGACTGGTAACTTTGCTGGCCCTCGCCTCTTTGGCTTCTGGTATGTAAATTCATGCTTCTAAACTTAATATTTTTATTTTATTTTTTATACACTACAAGTTGGCCCTTGACTGCAATCTCACCTAATGGTAAGTGATGATGCAATCTAAGATGGTAGCGGGCTAACCTGTTAGGGGCATGGCAGTTATATTAAACCCACTAAACCCATACCCCTATTCGGTTTCTACACGGCAACGTATCTACCGGAACGCTAAATCGCTTGGCGGCACGTCTTTGCCGGTAGCTAACCACGGCCGAAGCCTCCCACCAGGTATTATAGGTAAATGCGAAAGTTTGTCAGTAGGTATGTTTGTCTGCTACGCTTTCACGGATAGACCCAACCCCCGGCTGTTCAACCAATTTTGTCAAAATTTGGAACAAACTCTAGCTAAGTTACATCCCAGGGAAGGGCATATAGGCTTTTTATCCTGGAAATTCAAAGAGTTTCTCTGAGGATGCACCCTATATCTGTACCAAATTTAGTCAAAATCGATTGAACAGATGGACCATTAAAACGTATCAGACAGATACTTAGACAACCATTACTGTCACGCTCTCCTTACCTTTTCGCCATATATGACTTAACTTTATATGACTGACTTCGTTTTGTTTCAGGATTACAATACAATGGTCTCCGGGGTGAGTACGAAAATTTCATTCTCAAAACAAACATTTATGCTTCGGCAGATAATCAAACGATGCTTATTTAAAACTTTTATATCTTCAAAGAGCTTTATTATAATGGTATATTTTATACTTAGGCCACGTAAATACAACATGCTAAGGAAGAAACTCGTCCAGTTGGTCAACACACATTATATATTATGCCACGACCACACGGCATATTCAAACTGGCACTATTATTATACCCTGCATACCCCCTCAGGGCAGGTTTTGGCTAGATGCGAGCTTAATTGCGAGTAAATGGGAGTACTAATTATCCCCAGGTTCACTTGCTAGGGTAATTTTCTGAAAATTCTCCATTGATGGTCTTTACTATAGAGCAAACTTACATGTAAACTGCAAAGCCTCAAAAAGATCCAGCCATTTGAGCTGTCATGATCCAATTCCTTTTTTTTATCAAAAAAAATTACGAACGTGTTGAAAAAAAGTGAGGGACAGGATAGCTCTTATCTCTATTAGAGCTATACTTCTCTGACTTTGCAATGGGAGAAGGCTGTAATCGAAGAAGAATAAGTTTCTTCTTTTATGTAGAAAGATAAACTAAGTATATTATCTACTTTCAGTTAAGTTCGGGTGGTCAGATGCCCTAGCAGATAAGGAGTACTTCTACAAGCTGCCACGGACGCTGGTTCAAGCGGAGAGCGAAGGTTGGCGTAGAACTGAGCGACCTCCAGGTCCTCTAGAAGAACTGCGGTTATACTGCTCGCCAGGGAAATATGTCTGTCCGTTGTATGATCCATCTGGATTCGTCGCTGGAATACAACTTGCTGTAAGTATTAGCTTTGTTTTTGTTGGGGGGAAAACACTTTCTCTACTCAGTAGAAGTTACAATCTGTTACATTTACTTCAAAGATCTAAAAAAACTAGTATATCTATACGCATGGAACTGGAAAACCAAGATAAAAGTAATTTCAATGTAACTATCATCAGATTATCGCAAATTTTATAAAATTTATTCGTCACGAAGGAACAAATTGCTTTCGTCATTGGTCAGAAATCACAATGCAATCGTTTATCTAATTTATCTGAATGACATGGTCGGAAGCTACTCCGCTCATAAATATGAATTCAACGATTGTGCTGATATTCTGGAAAGATCTCCGACTGCAAGTTGCTTACCTTATAATTAAGGGAATTTTTAACGCAAAGTAACATAGAGCCCTTTTCTGCCATTGCACCTGGTGGTATTTATGTAGCTTGACGCACCTTTAGAACTTACTCCTTTCCAGCTAGCCTGAAAAGGGTGTGGCAGATTTCTGTTTTGGTTAAACATCAGGGTAGGTAAAGAATTTTAATCAATCAATCAATTTATTAAATCTATTTTGTTTTTACTAGCTGATGCCCGTGACTTGGTCCGCGTGGATTGAGGTGTTTTGGTTCCCGCGGGAACTCGTTAATTCTCCGGGATAAAAAAGGCTACTTTAATCTAATCCAAACTATAATAATCTATGTCTGTGCAAAATTTCATGCAGATCCGTTCAGCCGTTCTGGCGTGATTGAGTAAAAAACATCCATACATCCATCCATCCATCCATCAAAACTTTCGCATTTATAATATTACCTACCACAGAATAAGTACCTAATATTGATATTACTTAGTTCAGATTGATTCTGGTTTAATAATAATTTATCTTAACATTTATTGAAAACAACACAATAGAACTGGTTTTGTTTGACTAGAATATATTTATCCTCAATTTGTCTTTATTTCTCTCTTACTTACAAAAAAAATTCAGCCATCTTTCATTTGAAATGGATTAGGTACCTACATCATTTTCGTAATATCAGCACCCCGCTAACTCAGGTGATGTGGGATTTCGATGATTTCAGTTATAATGAATCAGATTGTACCTAGCAGTTGTTTAATTGTGGACAATTTGTGGGCACCTAAGAAGGTTCTTGTGGGCACCGCCTGTCAGGTGGGCAATCATTGCGGGCACTCAGATTGCACTTGTGAGTTTTACGCACATTACACTTACGAAATCTAGACACTTTAAACTGTCTTGTAGTGCCCATTTTCACCAACGATGCCTATATTTTTTAAAGTGAAAACTTCTTTAGCCGCGTTGAACACTTTTTGGTAGGGGGTAAACTTGTGGATTAGGTAGGTACCGTGGGGGAAAACATGCTCGCATTGTTACGAAGACAAGGTCTTAAATATAAATACCTATACTAAAATAAAACGATTTTTTGCCAATTTCTTTTTTGTGAAAATTTAGGGAACACTTATTAGGTAAGCCCAATAGGTGACAATTAGATGTAGTAATAAGTGAAAACTGTCACATAATATAGGTATACCTCCTTACTGGATATTGGTTTTAGGTGTTCCTAATGTTAAGGTGTTGGTGAAAACGGGCGTACGTCGTGTATCTTTTGCAAATGTTAAGTTAAGTAAGTTACTGACATATTAAGCGATATTTACTTACTTGTGAAAATGACTTAGGTTAAAACGTGGTTTTAAGATAATGTTGGTTCCAGTTCCCGGCAGACGAGCTGATCACTCCAACGTTCAAGCCTGAGAAGTGGTTTACGAAGTGGAGCGTGCCAGCGTCTGACGGCGAACCTGCGAAGGAGTACTTGGCAATCACGCAATACTTGGTATCTGAAGGTATCCTAACCACTTTTATACACTACTAGATGACCCGGCGAACTTTGTTCCGCCTTAGAGGCAATAAATGAGCAGATTATGGATTTTATTAAGTTCAATAATTGGCATGGTATTATTAATGATAGATAATATCGGCACAATAAGCTAATAGAAACTCGAAACAAACACATCAACCGGACAACTTAAAAATTTCAATTTTTTGTTTTGCTGTCAGTTGCGTTTTGTTATACCACGTTTTATGTCACGTTCTACGGGAACGGGATAAAAAGTATCCTATGTCCGTCTCCTGGTTGTAAGCTACTTCCCCACAAATTTTCAGCCAAATCGGTTCTGCCGTTCTTGAGTTATAAATAGTGTAACTAACACGACTTTCTTTTATACATATAGATTATTGCTTATGAACAGCCTGTCTGTGTCCTGAGAGGGCACTACCACGCCTTCCCGCTATTAGTTGGATTATTTCTTGTAAAAGTTGTTTTGTGTAATCAAAACATTGGTTGGACGACAGTGAAGCGAGGTTTACTGAGAAACCAATCGCGCGGCAACGCAAGATACAATTCTGCCCCAAATCAAATCGGCAACTCCATAATAAACGTCTAAACCTGCATCTATACTAATATTTTAAATGCAAAAGTGTGTCTGTCTTTTAAGCTTTCACGGCTCATCTCTTCAAACGATTTTGATGAAATTTGGTGCATTTTTATCCCGGAAAAATAGAGTTCCCGCGGGAATCAAAAAAACTTAATCCACGCGGATGAAGTAGCCGGCATTGTCTAGTTTAGAATAAAAGTTTGTATGTAATACTGAATTGTGACATCACCAACATTTGACACACTTTTTTACTTTGACCGATACTATATTTTTAAATATAGGTACAGTACATTATATAGACCTACATAATATGAAAAAAAAAATTTTTTTTGATAAGAATGCAACATCCCTATTCATACTAATAAGTACCTAGTTACTAAAAAGATGCTGGATAGGTAAATCTATTAGATACTATTATTGTAAATAAGTTTGGATGGAGAGATGGATATGGAGGGATGGATGGATGGATGGATTTATGGATGGATGGATGGATGTTTGTTACTCAATCACGCAAGAACGGCTGAACCGATCTGGACGAAATTTGGCACAGAGATAGATTATAATCTAGAATATCACATAGGCTACTTTTTATCCCTGAAAATTAAAAAGTTCCCGCGCGAACCATAAAACCGGCATCGGGAATTTTTTGGGAAACCATTCCCAGGCGAAGGGTTGTCAATCTTCCTGTTTTTAATTTCCAGAATCCTTGGCAGCAGGCGCGGGGCCACAAGTGGAGAATGGTGCCACTCTGCAAGATGGCGGCGTGTGGGTCAGCGATCCCGACGGACAGCTCATGCGCATCCCAAGCACCGAAGCCGAACTAAATACCACACTGTTCAAGAAACAGAACTGCGTACCTAATATGGGTAAGATTATGATGGTGTAAAATGTAGGTGTACTCGGTGAGGGGAAGACAGCAGTCGCAGGGAGCCGCTGGATCTAGGTCGTAGGCGGCGCAAGCTTGACCGCGGCGTGTGGAAGTCCTTGTAAGAGGCGATCCCCGGGATTCTCTTACTTTTCGGAATTATATGTGGGTTGTAATAAATCAAATTTCCGAGAGTTTTTCATAATGTTCTCAATGGTGTGTGAAGTCTGCCAATCCGCACTTGGCCATCGTGGACCGTGGTGGATTATTATATGGCCAATTTCTATTACTGTCACATGCAGGTATCGTTAACAAGCCGGATGGTTTTGCGAGGCGGTGGAAAAGCTAAACTTTGGTCCTTTGTCCTTAAATTGTCTTCTGTTTGTTGTCCAGGAACTCACTACCATTACAACATGTCGCGGGACACGCTCTGCGAAAACTTATTTCCCTGGTTCGCAGTCACGAACAAGGGCTATCTAATGGGCGTCGGCCTACAGATCTTCGGCAAGCTCACCAAGCCACCCCAAGACAGGGACTGGTTCGAGAGCTATAAGGGCAGAATGATAGCTGAGGTAAAGCTTTTTCTAAATTTTAACTTATTTTTAGGGTTCCGTAACCAAATTTGGCAAAAACGGAACCCTTGTAGATTCGTCATGTCTGTCTGTCTGTCTGTCTGTCTGTGTGTCCGTCCGTATGTCACAGCCACTTTTTTCCGAAACTAGAAGAACTATACTGTTGAAACTTGGTAAGTAGATGTATTCTGTGAACCGCATTAAGATTTTCACACAAAACTAGAAAAAACAATAAATTTTGGGGGTCCCCATACTTAGAACTGAAACTCAAAAAATTTTTTTTCATCAAATCAATCATCAATCTGTGGATAGGTCTTCAAAAATGATATTGAGGTTTTTAATATAATTTTTTTCTAAACTGAATAGTTTGCACGAGAGACACTTCCAAAGTGGTAAAATGTGTGTCCCCCCCCCTGTAACTTCTAAAATAAGAGAATGATAAAACTAAAAAAAATATATGATGTACATTATCATGCAAACTTCCACCGAAAATTGGTTTGAACGAGATCTAGTAAGTAGTTTTTTTTTTAATAATTTAAAACTTACTACAGATTTGTACGGAACCCTCGGTGCGCGAGTCCAACTCGCACTTGGCCGGTTTTTTTACATTCGTAATTAAACCTTAATGCTTTAGTTTTAAGGTTTATGTTTTAATTTTTTTTAATTAATTTAAATATTCGTTTTCACATCTATCGGCAGTCCCTATGACTGCCAATTTTTTTTTTTAATTAATTACCTATAGCTTGTTTGTTTCAGTCGACTATTCCGCTTGCACCGGAGTGCCTCTATCACTACGCAGACACCTATCCGGTGTTCAGTCTCCACATATACTACATCGACGATCCATGGAATATAAAGTGCCAGTAAAGTATTGTTCATTTTATTAATACCAAGACGATTCACAAGATTCTGCTTTGTTCTAATGATTTAACCTACTTACTTATTAATAACTTCATATTCTTAAGATTTTAACCGAGATGCAAAAAGCCTTATTATTAATTATGCAAGTCATTATTATACAAATGGGAAAACTGTCAAGATTTCTTCTTGTTAGGTTAGGTAACCTACCTACTGTAACTATAGTAAAAATAAAATGAATTGAATTATTTGAACCTATCGAAAGACGTGTAAACTAGATGTTCCGTAGCTATGTTTAGAAATTCTTTGATTTTTCTCTTCCTTGATAGGTAAACATTAGAAAGAAAGAAAGAAAAATCTTTATTGGAGCACTTCTGTACAAAAATAAAAAATAAACTTAAACTAAAGCACTTGCATGCAAAATCGTCACTGTATTGTACAGCAGTGCAACAAATAGGTAAGCCACTCAGCTCGTGTTGGGTCTCCGGGCCCCTCAGAACGAAACGAGTACACAACAACGCACAAACGCACATAAGTAACGCACATCAGCTGAGGTACCAGCCTACCAGGTGCCCAACGCTGATTTTCAGTGGCCGCCTTTTTGCGAACGTCACTGTTAAAGAAGTATAAAATATAAACTATTAAAAGGCAGAATAATAAAGGTGGAAAAAGAAAGTAGTAAATAATAAATTGTATATTATTAATAATAATTGTTTTTATAACTGGTTAAAAGTGTAAGACCTATTTAAAAGTGGTAGGTAGGTATAGATTAATAAAATTAGGCATGCATACCTACCCTTAAAGATAGAAAATAATATATTACTTATAAAGCAATAATACATTACAGGTTCAAATGCAAAAACCTTGCTAAATCGTTGCTCCGGCGATGTGATTGGAGAACAAACCAACGAACAAACACTTCCGCCTATTAAGTAATATTATAAAATGCGAAAGTATGCTTGTTTGTTGGTTTGTCAATCACGCCGCAACGGACGGGTCGACGTGATTTTTGGCATGGGCATAGTTGAGGACCTGGAGAGTGACTAAAGGCTTCTTTTTATCCCGGAAAATTGAGGAGTTTCCGCGGGAATAAAAAAACTTAAACCACGCGGACGAAGTCGTGGGCATCACCTGGTATAATAATATATTTTGTTGGATTGACAAGATCTCAAACATTAATTAAGCTCAAATCACAACGTTTGCTCGTCCAAAGCGACAGACTGTGCCAACTATATAGACTTTGAGGTGCCACCTTTTCTACCTGATACCTTCCAAAGCAACCGCGATCCCAACTTCATAGTCGGGGATCGTTTATACCTTTAATAGAGACATACGTACATAGAAAAACTTTCAGCTTTAATAAAATAACGAAGGTATGATCGTCGCGGGATCTTGGACCTGCAATATTATTTTTTCTGTATCCTCTACTTGCAGACCCGGAGACTCGGTGAAACCTGCTGACGTGATCAGCCGACTCATGATCAACGTGGACCGATATTCTACATCCTTAGTCGACAATCTAAAGAAGATTTTTACTGTTTACAAGACGTAGAGATATTTGCGCATCTTAAATTTAACTTACAAGTTACAATCAAACTAATAAAGAATTGCTCACCTACTTACTGTTTTGATTATTGCTTATCTACCATATCATTAGAAATGTATATTGGGGGGAGGGGGTTTAGGTTATATTAGGGGGTTTATCATCGTTTAAAGCAGTACATACCTATGCAATAAGTTTTTTATTAGTATTAGTAACTAAGTACTACTTAGTTACTAATTTGTTCCAATATCGCTTCCAGTGGGCGCCATTTTGTTTTTTCTCAATTTCGGCTTCCATAGTGACACTCGGAAGATGTTCGGCATCTTCTGGTGCAAGAATCATCAAAATCGGGCCACACGTTTAGGAGCTGTAGCTGTCTTACAAGGAACATACACACATAATTATATAGACTGATGATAGACATAACGGTACGCTTACTCCCAGTTTTAACATTGCAGATACGATTGATCGACGTGAGCGTTCGATCACATTTGCGTCAAACTAAAATGAACCTTAATTACATTGATTTAGAGCCACAAATTCAGTGCAACCGATTTAAATTTCGAAACGTATCGTTTGGAGCGCTGGCTGTGAATGCATACACGAAATTGAGCTCTAAATCAATGCCATTAAGGTTCATTTAAGTTTGACGCAAATGCGATCGAACGCTCACGTCGATCAATCGTATTTGCAATGTTAAAACTGGGAGTAAGCGTACTGAACGCGCAGGGCGTTCCGCAGGGTAAAAATGAATTAATTTGCTGCATATACCATTCCGGCGCAAACAGTTGCTCGAAAGATTTTTATGTAGGTACATACTACATAGGTGCAGCTGAAAACCGCAGCATAGTATTATATTATAAACTAGAGAATGCCCGCGACTTCGTTCGCGTGGAATAAGTTTTTTAATTCCCACAGACACTCCTTTAAAAAGAAGCCTAGATGTCAGATCCTCAACTATCCTCAACTACCCGTGCAAAAAATCATATCGATCCGTCGCGTTGCTCTGTTGCGGCGTGATTGACGGACAAACTCTCTATTTAACGTCCTTGGGGATAGATATTTCAAAACTGTGGAATAGGTATTTCATAATTTTAAATCGGAAGCCCAAATACCAAGTTTCAGGGCTATAACTTGAAAAACGACGGACTTTCATTCAAATTTCAACCCCTGTTTAACCCCTATGGGGGTGAAATTTTTAAATATTTTGACACACGTGCTTCTTTTTTTTGTACTGAAAGCCAAAATATCGAGTTTCGTAGATATAATTTGAAAAATAGGACTTCTTTACAAACTTTACTCCCCTATTTCAGCCCGTTGGGGGTAGAATTTTCAAAAACTGTGAAACTCTTAATTTTTAACCGGTAGCTCATATACCAAGTACTTACCGCAACCCTATGTTACGCTATAAAAAATATTTTACTTCGCATTCGCTTCTATGAGAGCCCCCCTGAAATAAAGATTTTTATAACTTTTTAAGCCATATTCGGCGGGAGGACATCGGTTTACATATTATATTTAATTTTGAAGTAATTACGTTGATAATTACGTTAGCAGACGTTAGTTAATTACGTTGGCAGATGTTATCGTCGCGTCTAGTCACTTGACCAAAGAAAGTGAGAATGCGAGCCTGTACAATGGAGGAGAGACGCTGTTTGATACCGAGCTCTTCAAGAATGGACTTGTTTGTTCGGGATTCAGTCCAAGACACTCTCAACATTCTTCTCCAGCACCACATCTCAAGAGCGTCTATCCTCTTCTTCTCACTTTCTCGCAGGGTCCACGTCTCTGAAGCGTAGAGAAATATGGGGAATACAAGCGCTCTGACAAGCCTCGTCTTAGTGGCCTTGGTGATGTTTCGGTTCCTCCATATCTTCCGCAGCTTGTCCATGGCAGACCTAGATATAGCCATGCGTCGCTTGATTTCATCGATGCAGCCACCGTTATTCGAAATCAACGCTCCTAGATAAACGTATGATTGGACCACTTGACAGTTCGCTATATGTGTGACTTCTGGCGAGTTATTGTTTATACGGTCGACAATCATCACTTTAGTCTTAGTCCGGTTGATTTTGAGGCCAAACTCGAGACTGACGCTTTCCATCTTCTGAAGAAGTTCTTCCATATGGCTAATACTAGTCGCGAATAGGGTGGTATCGTCCGCGTATCGTAAGTTTGAGATTTTCAGACCCCCTATTGTAATTCCATCCGTCCAGTTCTCAAGGGTACGTCTCATTACTAGCAGTGCCGTAAATAGCCTTTTCTGCGCCCTGTGCGAGCTTCTATAACTGCGCCCTCGTTTTTTTTAGATATTATAGGTACAGGTACCTACCTACCTATAATATTTGCTCTAGCTAGGGTAGGTCTACTCTAGCTGAGCAATGCTATGTATAGGTCTACTTTATTTCATTCAGGGTGATAAAATAAAGCACAAGGGTCTCGGTGTTGGTGGATTATTATCCAATATTTTGGAAAAAAAAACTTAATACCCGGATAAACTCACGTGTCACGTAACGCGGGTGTGTGCGCGTCTCGCAAGTCGCACCGCACACACACCCGCGGTCACCTATCCCAGTGTTGCCAACTCTACGTATTTTGACGTAGATCTACGTATTTTAGACCTTTCTTGCAAACCCTAGCGGGGCCGATGGCACTATTTTTCCCAACTGCCCCGTTAACGGGGCAGAGCCAGCGGGGCAGATGGGACCAAGTCCGTACTTCGGACTCAAAATCTACGTATTTTTTTAAATTTTGATATTAGCAACATAACATGACTTATACGCTGAAAAGCCATAATTTTCCATTACGTTAGAGGAAAAACGTTAATAAGATTCTCAGAGTTTCAAATTCTGCCCTACGACCCTTTACGAGTATTTACCTATTGGTCTAGTTTGCACAAAAACTCACGCGAAATGTCGATCATCAATTTTTTAGGGTTCCGTACCAAAATGGTAAAAATGGAACCCTTATGGTGAGACTTTCTCCGTCCGTCCGTCAGTCACAGTCGATTATTTCAGTAACTATTAAAGCTATCGACATGAAATTTGGAATAGTTGTGTATAATAGTGGCCTAACATTATTAAAATAAAAAAAAATCGAAAATTATTTTTAGTTTAATTAAAAAAGGGGGAAAATCGGTGGTTTTAAATTTCAAAGTATGATAACTATACTGGGAACTATAAGTGGGATATCATATGAAAGGTCTATACACATTCTAAAACAGATTTTTATTTATTTTTATGCATAATAGTTTTTGATTTTTCGGGCAAAATGTCGAAAAAAATACCGTTACCCCGTGGTTCCGTAGTTTACCAATTGAAAAATCTGAAATAATTACCTATGGTCAATAGAAGCTTATGTATATTTTACAAGAAAAATAAAACCAACGCTATAACTAGCATAGTTTTTTTGATATCAACAATAAACCTCTACAAACAAAGTTAATTTTGCGGTTCATTAAATTCATTAATCATAAAGCTTACTACAGGTTTGTACGGAACCCTCGGTGCGCGAGTCCGACTCGCACTTGGCCGGTTTTATTTTTTTCTTTATCATTTTCAAATTCTACGTATTTTTCTAGTCCCGTCTACGCTTTTTTAAAAATCCGACATGGCAACACTGACCTATCCGCACAGGCCGCGGCGCCCGCCCGTACCCGCCCGCCGCTTAGTCTTCGTTCAAAGAATATACTACTCTCTACTCTCCAAAGTCTACTCTCCGTCCGACCGACCGTCTCCGATTTAAACACTAAACACAAATACACTCGTGCGCTGCCAAAAAAATGAGCGCGATGTTTTGTCTAATTTAACAGACGTTTTTGATGATACTGTAGCGGAGAAGGTTCGCAATTGCTTCTACAGGCTGAAGATACTGTACAAAGTTAGATGCTATCTTTCTCTGGAGCTGCGTATCCAGTTAGTGGAAGCCTTGGTTCTTTCAAAGCTAAATTATATGGATGTTGTGTATGGGCCGCGGTTACTATGCAGGACAAAACGCCTAATTCAACGCGTGCAGAACGCGTGCGCGCGTTTCTGCTTTGACATACCTCCGCGCAATCATGTGTTACCCGCAGGCAGGATACTCGTAGAAATAATACACACTGATAACGCTTCGTATTGTATAATTCCATGTTCACTTATTTCATGCGTTTAATACTTGTAACGCGATTAGTTTACCCTGAATATCAATCACTATTTATTATTTTACACTTTATACAATTTACACGTCTTATTTATATTAACTGGCTATAATAATAAATTACACTTTCGCTAACAGATGAAGACTAACTCAAATACCGCCAAACGAGCTTATTTATAGAAGACACATTTTAGTATAGTGACGTTTTTTATAACACCGATCATGACACAATATTTCTTGAATACAATTTACAGTCAAATGAGTTCTTAATATTTATAAACCCTAACAGCTCGGCCGTCCTGTTTAGACGAGTCCTCGCGTGAATCTACCACCGGTTCGGAACCTATACTCTACAGAGAAGAACCGGCAAGAAACTCTGCAGAATGCATAATAAAAAAAAATAGTTATTTTATCGGTAAATGATAATTGTTCCGGCCATCTGATCATTTAATTGGTCCTCCAATTGCTATTGACATATTGTAATCTTTATTATTTTATTTGAAATCTAGGTGCTTTTTATTTATTATATGCTTAATTTCAATCGAAAATCTGTTGTAATTTAGTTTGATTTCATCACTCAACAATAAGTAGCTAACAAATATTTTTTTTTTTTAAATTAAAATTTGTCATCATGATTTCAGTTTCACTATTGATATTTTGCACTGATGGTATAAATAATTATAATTTTTCTCAATTTACATCATTATTTTTTAAGCTTTCTCAAAGCTTTCTCAACAATATAACTCTAAATTAACTAAACTTATCACCCAAAACTGAACTCCAAAATCTCAAGACTTTAGGATACACCTTAGAATCGATTCCAAGATCACAAAACTTATGAATTAACTCTAAGATCAGCTGCTCATCACACATACTGCTTATCCCCAAAACTTAACTCCGAAATCACAAAACTTTTCTTATTCTAATCATCATAAAACTTAGGAGTCATCTTTAAGACTCGAATCATCACAACGACCACAAAACTTGGGAGTCATTTCCAAGACTCAAATCACTCAATCATCGCAAAACTTTTCTCTTTAACTGTAATCATCACAAAACTTATTTCTATTTAACTCTAATCATCACTAAAACAAACATCACGCAGATTTTAACCAAAGATTCAAAACAAAAAAATTATGAAAATTGACCATAAATCATCTACCCTAGAAGAAGTAAATACAACAAAATTTTTGAGAATAACTATAGATAGAATGTGCAACTGGAAAGAACACGTATTTCAATTATGTACAAAAATTAATAAATTTATATTTGCGCTATCTAGATGAAAAACTGTTTCTCCAGAGGCATCATTAACTGCCTATCCTCACTATCCTCACTATTCCTCACTATTGAAGTATGGCACCAATAAAAGGGGCAACTCAAGCAAGATGATTAGGTACAGCATTTTAGAACCCAAAAAAAATACTATCTTCAAATTTGTAAACCATTATTTAAATCTACAAAGATTTTACCACTTCCGTGCCTATACATTTATGAATCTGCATTATTTGTGTTTAAAAATATTAATTTATTTCAAAATACATATTCACAACCATACACAAGCAAAAGATACAAAAACAACATTTCGTTGCATGTAAAAACTATTAGTATTGTAATGTCTTATGGATCTATAATAAATTACCGAATAAACTAAAAGAATTAAATCTACCATATTTAAAAAAAAAGGACTTTTCAAATATCTTTTAGATCCTTGTTTTTATTCGGTCCAAGAATTCTTGAATTCTTTGACGTATTAAAATATTAATTCAATATTTGTGCGTAGGCAACGATAAAATATGCTTGTGCATAATAACCTAATAACATCTTGTCTGTACCATATTTTACCAAATAAATATTTACTTTAGGTACTTTATTTTAAGGCTACTTTACCGATCGGCTTACGTATAAACATAATAGTTTACGTTAAGAGTATCGTCTAGTGACGAAACGCGACGCGAGTAGGTATATTCAAGTATTTTAGTTTAGTTAAATTTAAAAAGAAAATTAAAATACTCGAGGAAGTTTTTAGGTCAAAAATATGGATATTTAGACGCTAACCACTTTTAACATAAGCAATATTTCTTTAAAATTAAAACGCACTAGCATAGTTCTTCATTGTATCTACAACATTTCTAAAAATTATGAAAATTGGACAACATTGACTGGAAGAAAAACGTTATCGCTTTTTGTATGAAAATTTACAACTAGACGATCCTCTTAATAACATAAGTTTTTATTTTTAAGTCTATGTTACCTTGTAGGTATTTAATGGACAACCCTGTTTGTAAGGAAAAAAAAACTAAAATTAAGGAAATTATAAACTAGACTTCGCAAATTACAAATGGGTTTACAGTAATTACAATTAGCATTAAACAAACCTCCACTCTCGATAGCACTACTCGTCTCCAAAAACTCACACCATCCTCTAAATCACTAAGTCAGACACTATCAATGGAAGTCTGAAAAATACCATCTAATCCGCTAATCTTCGAAGTAAATACAACTCTGCATGTTTAAGATACAGTGAAACATGAATAATTTACCCTCGCCCTATAAATGATCCATCATCAAAGTTCACCCAATATTATCATCAGATTTGTGGCCACTAAATATTAAAAACCACCAATGGAAAATGTTTAGCTAATCACCAGAAATAGCAAACGATCGCCAAAATTAGAACATGACCACCGAAACCTCAACCACATTTCAATTTAACTAATTTTAATCAAAATATAAAATTATTTTTGAATATTTATGTTAAATCCTAACCTAACCTAAGATTTTGATATATATAGTACTTATTTAAAAAAAAAATAATTAACTGCATAAATTCGAATGGCGCTCTCCTTTTTAACTAGGAACATTATATTATGTTGAAGCTTTAAAACGTAAAATGTTGGTGAGTTGTAAACACCGTGACTGAGTTAGTAAATTTGATGGCGATGTATACATAAGTATTCTTTGGAATATTTAGTAGGTAACTGTTGTAAAATAAATGAAATCATTTTCCCGTTGCTTAGTTATTACGTCAGAAATTATGTTCCGTGGCAAAAAAAAAAAAAAAAATTCTGCGGCTCGAGTTCTAATTTCCCATTTCAAACCCCTTCCTTATTGCATAAGGGATTCTCTTTCTCTTTCTCCTAGCCTTTTCCCATTATTTGGGGTCGGCTCTTCTCATCTGTTTGCGCCAAAATAATATATCTTGAGTTGTCTGCTCCGAAACTGCTTCGCGCTCCATACCCTTGGCTACAGTTGTCCACCATGTGGCTGCAGGGCGCCCTCACCGCCTCGTGTTCTGAGGGAGTGCCAATGCTCTCCGCACAACATGATCCTCTCCTCGCCGCATAATGTGTACCAACGTAAACGACCCTCTACCATTTTGTCCGTTATTGGGGCAACTTTATAACTTCTTTTGATGTGCTCCTTCCGCACGCATCTTCCTCTTATTAACATGCAATTTCTGTTCTTGAATCTTTTTTTTTTTTTTGATTGCTCAGCACTCAACGCCGTACAGCATTGCAGGTTGAACTGCTGTTTTATATACCTTGCCGTTGGTATTTATGGGCATCCGGTTATCCCTATTAGGAATAATTACTATAATATTATTGCACTTTCAAAAATCCTTTCCTAGCCACCTCCAGATGTCCACGTCATAATAGTTAATTGCTCCCCAAATTTCAGCCCGATTTTAAAGAATGGCTCCCACAAAAATAATTTTACAGTACAGTACAGTTTTAAGCGAATAGACTTCTCTCTATGAAAACTCAACTCAATAAAAATTTTGTTAACTAAACTATCAAAAATACTATGCAATCGGATATTTGTGGAGCAGCCATGTAACCTTCACATTATCGAAATGAGATCACAACAATCGAGCGAAGCCTTCACGTTTACAACCAGTAACCCTAAAACTTTCACAATATCAGTTGCGTGATACGTGACCCCCTCCGTTCACGTCAATTAAAACCATATTATATATCCTTCACGATATCACTTACCTCTAACTTTCATAATATTACGTAACTCTAACTTTCACAATATCAGTTGCGTGACCCCCTCCGTTCACGTCAATTAAAACCATATATCCTTCACGATATCACTTACATCTAACTTTCACAATATTACTTAACTATAACTTTCACAATATCAGTTGCGTGACCCCCTCCGTTCACGTCAACTAAAACCACACATCAATTGCGCGAATCCTTCACGCTCACGATAACCAAAATATTTCTCTCAAAAGATCTCTCCACGTTCACAACAACCACAACATAACTTGAGCAACCCACAGCATTTCACTTTCAACCTCATCAAACAGAAACATCCCAAACATCTTCAAAAACATACAAGTCCAATAGTGTTGTCACGTAAAATAAGAGCACTTTCACAACCGCGAATCCACCGCTGATTCGAAATGGATCTAGCGAGAAGAATCAGCAAGAAACTCGAAGGCGTCTAAAATAACTTTGTCACAGCCATATTATCCATTATATTCACAACATTTTGGGCATCAGAATTCAATTGTCATTCAATTCGATCGATCGATCAATGCCGTACTATAATCAAACATAAAATTTACCCATAAACAGCAATGTTATCAAATCACATTATTCCTCAGACAATGTAAAAAAATATATGGAATTTATTTCTTTCTCGTTAGGTAACAAAGACTCAAATATTAATTTATCTCTTCATCATCTATTACACACACAACCTAACTAATTCAATAAAAATAAAATGAATCATTCTTTTCGTTTTGAAAGTTCTATTTTAAAACCAATCATGAAATTATTAAATATCATGCTTAACGATTTGTTAAATTTACAGCTTAGGTTGGGTTGCATCAACACATTTTGACAGACACGCAACCTCATAATATGGCGCTAACGAGCGGTAGTCAAAGAAGGCGTCGATTTATCATTTTTTTCCATGAAGCAACACTAATAAATTAACAGACGTTAACGTAAGCTACGATAACCAGTGGTTTGAATCAACCGGCCCCTATTCTATTAAAATATTATTATTCGACTGAGCAACAAGTACATGATTCTATATAAACTTGCTTAAATAGATAAATTAATGAATGATTTCACCATATAGTTCAGTATTTTCCCATCGCAGCAATGTGGTTTTCGACACCGCAAGTATATTCGCGCCTCCATGTCATTCATAGTGCAGTATTCTCCCATCGCAACAATGTGGTTTCCGATATCGCAAGTATACACACGCCTCCGTGTTATTCATAGCCCAGTATTTTTCCATCGCAACAATGTGGTTTCCGATACCGCAAGTATACACGTGCCTCTGTGTTATTCATAATCCAGTATTTTCCCATCGCAGCGTCAAAGCATTATCATCACACCTTGTTTATTTCGTAGGTACTCATTCATGTCCACATGAAAAAAAAGAAACAAAAGCACGTTAATTGTTGGTTCACTATTATTATGAATTGTGCAGATGAAACTATGACGTCATGACATGACCCATGACATACCTATTAAAATTTATCTTTAATATCTATAGTAGTTAAAAATTATGAAGCACACGTAGATAAAATGAAATGTAATAATATAATGCAATGTAACAATTATAAGGTAGACTGACTGAAATCGTTAATCTTCTTATTTAGAAGTTTCGCCTTTTTTTTCGACATTAATGTAATGCACCAGGTGAATCGATAATTATATGGACTGAGTAGCTATGGGCTCACATATAAAACACATATCAATCGTTATACCAGCTCTATTCGAGACTCCTAAAAACTATTGTACCCAAAAAAAATAAAGAACAACACAGTTACCACTTATTATTTAAATATTGTAAAGTAATGCCCATAGATGTCAAATATTTAATACTAGCCGAAAATTACCCAAATTCAAAGCAACAAGTAAAGGTTCAATACAGTAGAAAATTAAGAAGTCCTAAAAACCCAAGACTGCATATACCTAAATTTGTGAATAATTACTGCAAAAGAAGACTCAAATTCATCGTTCCAACCCTATTGAACAACCTCCTTAAACTTTGAAAACATGAACGAAGAAATTTCAAATACCAACTTTAAAAAAAACATTTTTTTTTGAAGCAACCTGTATAATTAATAGTTAACACTGAAAACCGCAACCTAAGTATAACCGGTTTCGCTGGCAGCGACGCGATGTTGCTAAACGCTGAGTTTTAAGTATAACCGGTTTCGCTGGCAGCGACGCGATGTTGCTAAACGCTGAGTTTGTTTTTGAAGCCTACCCGCTATATTTTAATTTTGTCGCATGATTGTTTAATTTCTTAGATCTTACATATCATATTAACACGGTGCATAGTAAAACCGACTGTGGTTTTTGTGGCACTGTATGTAACATAATTTTTCAACACACTTGCTCATAAAGTGGCTCTAAGTTCACCGCAATTAGGCACATAATTACACCTATAATCAAACTGACTTTTTCATTACTATTATTCACAAGTGAGTTATAGAGTTTTTTTTATTTTATTGGTTGAGTTGCTTTGTTCTTAAAAAAGTTTCGATACAAAAAAGATCGTTCAATAGTACAAATAAATTAATGTACCTACCTATTGCTTGCTCATTTCATGCAACTTCGTATTTAAATAGATAATTTCAACTTGTAGGTACGTGTTTACTAAATAAAACTTTCACTCAAATATAACTTTTATTTTTTCTGTAATATCTAAAGAAAACTTAAAATTCCCCTTAATGTACGTGGCTAAAACGCTATTCGCTAATTTTATGTCCATTTTATAAGATTAATAATTAAGTAATAATAATAAAATAAAAATAAAATAACAAATAAAAGTACGTAAAATTGTTTAGCTTCAACACTAATGTTACCAATCTGCAATGCCCTGACGGGGCCTCATGTATATTAATTTATATTTAATTTATTTTATATATACCTACATGGATGCAATTCATAAATGATATGATATGATATAAGTAGTATGAAATACAATGAACACGAAAATATTCCATCGATAGCAAACTTGGGAAATAATATTAAAAATTAATTTAAAATGAGTGGAATTATTTTTCAGCTTACTAACATTGAAATCTACATTTATACTAGAATCATTTCACGAAACAAAACAATTTACTAAGTGCTTTTGATATGTTGGCACTACTTAGTACTAGGTATGGCAAGGTACAGGTACTGCCTGATACTTAAACCAACACACGATGGTACATAAGTATCGGAAAATCGAAGTAGTTATTCGAAACGAAAATCATGTAAAACCATCAAAAAAAAAACTAAATCGAATATATGCAGGCTGCCAATAGAATTCTTGTAGTAGAAGTACCTAATTGCCACTACAAACACATAAACAATTGGAAACAATCTATTTTTATTTACACTCAGCTGATATTTTAAAGTTTTTATATATTTTTTTCAATTTTAGCTACTTCTAAAAAAAATAATTTCTATTCTTCAAAAGAAAACAACTATCACGTTTTTGTTAACCTCAATATGCCATTGCTTGATTAAGGCTCGAATCTGATTTGAATTACGATGCTTTTTTACTATAAAAATAATAATCAATTCACACGTACCTTTAACTTTAGCCGAAGACGAGGTTCATTAGCACTTCTGAACTGTTACCCGCAGGCAGGATACTCGTAGAAATAATACACACTGATAACGCTTCGTATTGTATAATTCCATGTTCACTTATTTCATGCGTTTAATACTTGTAACGCGATTAGTTTACCCTGAATATCAATCACTATTTATTATTTTACACTTTATACAATTTACACGTCTTATTTATATTAACTGGCTATAATAATAAATTACACTTTCGCTAACAGATGAAGACTAACTCAAATACCGCCAAACGAGCTTATTTATAGAAGACACATTTTAGTATAGTGACGTTTTTTATAACACCGATCATGACACAATATTTCTTGAATACAATTTACAGTCAAATGAGTTCTTAATATTTATAAACCCTAACACATGTGACCCCTTGTTTAAATAATCATCGATTGCTAAAAATGAGATCGCGAAGGAAACTGCACCTCGCAGGCCTACTTTTCGGTGTTATTAAATTTGGTAAGCCTTTGTACCTTCTAAATAAGCTTAACTGGGTGGGTGATGAGGAATCCGATCGCCTCAGAAGCTGTCGCAATCGACTTCGGATTCCATTTCATCGCACCGCTGCTTTTAGAGGTTCATTCACGTACTCCGCCACTAAATGCTGGAACAATATACCCCCTCCAATTAGAAAATTAAAAAATATTTTTACATTTAAAATAAATTTAAAAAAATACCTTTTAGAGAAACAGGTTGAATTTCAGGATCTGGTGGCGGAATTTTCATTTCTGTAGGGTTACAATTCTTATTATACATATATAGGTTTAATTAAATATGTTTATTTTTATTTTTTATTAATTTCAATTAATCATTATTATTTATTTTTATTATTATATGTGAATTTAACAGAAAGTATCAGACTATTATAATGAATTATATTTATTTTGTTTTCTTCTACTCAATTAAAATCTATATAAGATATATATACATATATATATATATAATATATATATCTTAGTATATAGTTAAGTATGTGTTGGTATAAGTGCAATAGACTGTAATTAGTGGTTTAGTGCTAGTTTTATTATTTATAATTATGGATCCGTGGCGTCGCCTGTAACAAGGTTCCGGCTGAAAATCAGCGCTGCATGGTTTTTATATTGCCTTTGTGCATATTCGAATCATGCAGCATTATGCTGAGTTGGGGCCTTTTTTCAGGTTGTGCCACACATGACTCCTGTTGTCCCGGCGCTTGTGTCACCTTGGTAGTTTAGCACATTGCTGTTGGTGGTGGTGATGGAGGCGCCGGGGTAGCATACCTTTAAGGTAAGGGCATGTGTGGCAGAATTGGAAAATAAATGCTTTTTCTTTCTTTCTTTCTTTCTTTCTTTACTGGCATGTAGGTACGTATGTGTTAGAATCGAACACTAGGGGCGCAGCGGGAACTTATCAGGAGCGAACCGAAAAAATAATACCTAGTCCTGCCTGGTCTGGCCATTCTTGCGCCCCCCAGAGTCTACGCCCTGTGCCTGGGCACCGGTGGCACCGCCCTATTTACGGCACTGATTACTAGCTCTGTGTAGATGTTAAAGAAAAGGGGAGAGATAATGCATCCTTGTCGAACGCCGGCACTAGGATGAAAGTATGCAGATAGCTTGTCATCTGTTCTTACGGATGCAGTACCACCTTCGTACAAACACCTTAGCAAATGAACCAGGTGCTTCGGTGTTCCCATCTTCAGCAGAGTATCCCAAAGTTTGGGCCATTTGACAGAATCAAAAGCCTTCGAGAAATCCACAAAGCAAATGTACGTTGCCTTATTAAACTCACGAGATTTCTCGATGATCTGTCGCACTATGAGTATCTGCTCCCTGGTACCTTTCCCCTTAACAAAGCCAGCCTGTTCAGGCGCAATCTCTTTAGATAGGTAAGACTTTAGGCGCTCGTTAATTATGTGCAGCAGGATTTTACTTGCGTGAGGTATTAATGCAATGAGGCGATAGTTGCTACACACTTTGGTAGAACCCTTTTTGTGAAGTGGGATGAAGACACTGTGGGCCCATTCTTGCGGCCATGAACCGTTTTCCCACACCTTGTTACACAGCGTATGGAAGATCTGGACTCCATATTCTCCCGAGGCCTTGATAGTTTCAATGGGAATTGAGTCATTGCCTGTGGCTTTTCCAGTCTTCAGGTGTTTTATTGCCGCTCTGATTTCATCCTTTAGAATGTCTGGCTCCTTTTCTTCATCCATGGGTTCGGTCGAGCTAAAACACTGTGATTGTGGGTCCTCAAACAGTGACTGACAATATTCCCTTCAAGTTTCGGATATTGTCTCTATGTCTGTAACTGTTTGGCCATGAGAGTTCTCTATAGCCCATGCTTTTGAAGAGAGAGAACGGGTGATAGATTTAATCTTTAGATGTAGGTCCCGCGATTCATGCTTATTTGCATGGGCTTCAACTTCCACGCATATGTTTTGAAGTCGGGTGTTAAGATCTCGCCTGCACGCGGTTTTAATTTGTGCAGATTTCTCGTTTAATTGCTTCACATCGGTTCCCACAGCTTTCATCTCTCGTCGTTCCTCTACAAGAACCAGAGTCTTGTCACTCATCCAGTGTTGCCGTTTACGAGTGCCTACAGGTGGTGCAGAATGGTTGACAGCACAACTAATGAGGTTCTTGGCGCAATCCCACATTTTATCCGGATCTTCACGGTTGCAATCTACAGTTGTCCATTGATCCCAGTTTTGTTTAAGTGCGGTCATAAACTTTGCTTTATCTTTTACTTCGAGTCTTCGCGTTTGGTCGAGTTTTCGAGCTTTTTCCGCTCTTAGTTTGAGCTGAATTTTGGGCATCAACAGTTGGTGGTCTGATCCACAGTCGGCTCCTGGTAATGTGTGGGTATTCCGGATAGATGTCTTCCACCGTGACCTAACCAAAATGTAGTCAATTTGGTTTCGGTAATTGCCATCAGGTGATATCCAGGTGTAAAGCCGCCTAGGATGGTTTTGGAATAAGCTGTTTGATATTACAAAGTTATTATCAACTGCAAATTGTATAAGGCGTTCCCCTCGTTCATTGCGCTGCCCCAGTCCGTATTTTCCAACACATGAACTAAGCAGGTGGGAATCAGAACCTATCTTGGAATTGAAGTCTCCCATAATAACAAGTAATTCCCTCTGTGGAACTTTCAAGATGGTTGTCTCAAGATCTTTGTAGAAGGATTCAACGTCCTCATCACACGCCGCACTAGTGGGTGCATAAACCTGAATGATGTTAAAATTTACTGGTGTTGCCTTAAGTTTGATACTTATTAATCTATCGCTAACAGGTTTATACCCCAGCACACAGTTCTTTGAACTTTTCGGAACAGTAAAAACTCCGCACTAAACAACTCCGTTCCTACTGTTGTCGTCATTACCAGAGAAGTAGACGACGTTCGTCTCGGTGAGAAAGTGACCGTTACCCTTCAAATGTGTTTCACTTATACCACAGATGTGTATATTGCATCTTTGTAGCTCATCTTCGAGAATTTTGAGCTTCCCTGGTTGAAGTAAACCATTTACATTCCACGTGCCGATCTTCTGGCAATGTCGCATCTTCATGGATGTTCCAGTAATAGAATTTCCGTGGGGTGCCTGGTTTCCTACACCCTCATGGCCGGTAACCAATTTCCCACCATCTGCCCCGGACACAGTATGGCGCCGGTTGCTAAGCGGATCGCATGGCCACTTCGTTATCATATTTCTTGTACCTTTCATGACAACTTTCTTGGGAAAGTAGTGCAGTGGTTTCCCCTTGCCTTCTGCACCAGTCATTTTAGGAGCCATTTGAACCCCAAGGCCGGTGTAGCCTCTTCCACCCGGTTGCCCGGCTGGGTGTGTGATGGATATACCGCCATTGGTCGGTCGCCAGAGCCTCGTCCGTTGTCCAGCAGGGGGCACCACGAGCAGGTGAGGTTGGCAGTTGGGGCCGACTAGATGGTGTTGTCGTTCTCCCCCTTACCCCACATAACATCTCCATCGAGCGTCTGGTTGTTCAAGGAAGAGTAGAAGGCACCAGGGCACGTGGCAGATCACCCATGAGGTGGACAGACCAAGTGAGGGCTGCGGTGGACGTACCCTTACACGAATGCACTCGCAAGGCTTCTATCAGAGAAGAATGGAGACGGATAGTAAAGCGTGCCACAACACCAAAGTGACGACCACGACCGCTCTGACAAGAGCGATACGACGAAGAAGAACGTTCAGTAATTCAGAAGTTATAAGGCTCTGACAGACGGACGGACGGACGGACGGACGGACGGACGGACAAGTGCCAATTCACTCAAGTAGACTCAGAGACCTTCGCTTCGCTCCAAAAAAAATTTTCAAAATATCTTCAATGTACAGAATTTGACCTATTACAGTTTTATTATAATTATACTACTGTGTGTTCAGTATTGTGTTTTGTGACTTATTTTAAATTGGGTTTTTATATGCCTTTCAAGAAATACTTCATTATTATTAAGTATCACCGAGTAGAAACGTGAAAGTCAGCATTTAGATTTCGGCTGTGTTCCGTTATAGACTGCGAGCACTGTTCAGTGCTATTTACTGTGGAGAAATTCGTTCCGATATAACTGACAGTAAACTGCTGCAGTATCTTATGGGAATATAGACGTCATTAATCGACGCCATCTTTGTACTGTGAGCACTGGCGTTTTCGAGGTAAGGTGCTCTCAGTGTTTGTCTCAGTGCTGACAGCGTTCCGTTTTAAGCAGTACCCAGTATACCTAACTACCTATAAAGGAACGGTTTCGCAGTGTACTAAAGTGACGTCACACCTTACAGTGCTCGCAGTGTATTTCGGAACACAGCCTTCATATTATCTCAACATCTAATAGGTACTTAATATGCAGTTTATACTTACGTAGGTATGAGGTCAAGTGATTGAGGACAAAGTCGAATTAGGTGTGATTGAGGTAGGTACTTCAAGAGTAGGTAAAACAAGGCATATAGGTACTTCAAGGGAAACTTTATTAAGTAGGTAGTTAAAAATTATTAAGATATTTAATAACAATAAGTAGGTATCTCTTATGTCTTAAAATCTATCAATTATTAACAATTAAAAAATAAAAACATCTATAAACAATTAAAACAGTGTCCTACATATTATATTTTAAGCTTTACAAAAATATGTTTACGGTTTTCCGCATTATATGGTTTCGTTTGCCTTCATTATTCACCTACCTGCCTATTTTTGAAACAGCCTTTTCTTATTCCACTACAAGTTAACCCTTGACTGCGATCTCACCTGGTGGTAAGTGATGACGTATAAGATGGTAGCGGGTTAACCTGTTGACCTTCATTATCTAAAGCGGTTTATGAAGGCATAAGTAATGTACGGGGCCCGTCAATGAAGTAAAAATGCATCGTTCTTACGCCTCCGTCTTCAGCCATATCGTAAAGGCAATCCGGTCCGCTAGGCACAATCATCTGAAAATTAGAATGTTTTCTTTTTAGTTATTAGTAAGTAAACCAATTTTGAACATTTACTATTCAGTACAATATGGTCCTACCGACCCTAGGCCTGAAATAGTATATTACACATCTAGGGCAGTAAAATAAGAAATGTCTCAGATCACATGTAATTGTTGTCCGAGGCGAAGCCGAGGTCAATAAACATGTGATCTGAGGCTTTCTTATTTACTGCCCGTGGTGTGTATACTATTTTTCTCCTCGACGGAGGCGGAAAGCGGCATTTTCGTTTAGCGCAGCGGGAGGAAAATTGACACTTTCCGCCCGGAGGTGAGAAAAAGTAATAGTACTAGAAGTTGCAGATATGGGGGGGAATCTTCCGATAGAAAAACTTTAAGACATTAACGTGCTCAGTGCTGCGAGTGTCCGGGACCTACCCGTATGTAGCCCTTTTATGTAAACTTGCATCCAAAGGACATGTCCCAGTTCAGTATGGAGGGTGGTTTTTTATTCTGAGTGTCAATGAACCAGAACCAAACTGCCATCACGTGAAAGAGAAAAAAATATAACATTAAACGCCATTTAAATAATAATTTTAGAAAACCCCGTTTTTTTAAAAATTAACTATGAAAAATATCGATGGTAGAAAATATTTTTCGATGGATGGCAACATTTTCTAATATAAAGATCTATCAAGGGTATGTTCCGATATACACTGCGAGTACTGTTCAGTGCTCTTACTGGGGAGAAATTCGTTCCGTTATGGACTGACAGTATACTGCCGCAGTAACGTAGAGAAATATATAACGTCATAATCGTCGCCATTTTTGTACTGTGAGCACTGGCGTTTTCATGGTAAGGTGCTCTCAGTGCTGACTGCGTTCCTTTTTGAACAGGAACCAGTATAGCTAACTATAAAGGCACGGCTTCGCAATATACTAAATTGACGTCACACCTAACAGTGCTCGCAGTGTATATCGGAACGTACCCTATGTACAAAACTGACAGTGACATTTGACAATCACCCTGACATACGTGACGACAATCAAGTTTTTTTTTTACTGTTGTTAAGATTCAGGTAAAGATCTAAAAAAGTCACAAAATAAAAGAATATTTTTCTCCAAATTGGGGTCCTTTAAAAATGTGTAAATTATTCTATAGGCCATATTTTAGGATCTCTATTCACGTGTATTAAAATCATCTTGGTGTCGGGACGCCTCCCTTTGTTAGGTATTGCTCTGCCCAGTTGGTAACATGACTGCCTAGGTACAAAGGGGGTTGCAGAGAGAGACGTCTCGAAATGTGTTGTGAATGCTTGGTTATACACTTACCCTGGCCCTCCTAGCGTAGTCCGATTGTCCGTGTTGTACGACCGTTTGCTTTCGGTCCCTATCGCGATCAGTACCTCCGTAAGGACCGCCTCTTTCGTTGATGCCCGCTGTTGTTCCCCAATACTTCGCGCTTTCTGTAATGTAAGTGGCAACGGGCAGGTCTCGTCGCCAGACGAGACCCACCAGGGCGTTGACCTCCTCGGCGTCGGGCCGAGGAAACCAAACAGTGAACACGAATATTACGTTAGAGCAGGAATGGTTCCATCGCTAGCTTATTGGGTCCTAAAGACCAACTGTGAAAGATCCCGTCGGATCAACTATGACGCTATTCCCCTTGGAATAGCTAACTCTTGAGACTGTAAATGGATCCCATTTGATCAACTGTAATGCGACTTCCCACGGAGCCGCGTGCTCAAGAGCCTGTAAATGGTGGGTAACCCACCAACTATGAGGTAAGATGGAAACATTCCCAATGTATTCCCATGATGGGTAATCTTAAAGACTATGCCACTTACTTGAGGAATACAGCGTGAGGCATCAACCAGCACGGCACGATGCCACCTGCCCAGACGCACAAATGAAAATGGCGCCGGCTGCGGAATCCCCATGCGAGAAATTTTGAGGTACCACAGACAATCGACTACGCTTTTAATAAGAGATGTAAATTGGTTAACTAGTCTATGGTAAAGGTAATGATCATAGTGAACTCACCACAGATTTATAAGCGTCGGGTTCCGAGTTCCGGCTTTGTGAGACGTGATGTCACTGAGGTTAATATTTAGGTGGTTTAGATTATTGATTATTATTTACATTTATGTCACAATTTATAGATTCGCGACGATTGTCGCGACACTCCCCAACAACGGAAGTTACAATAAGACGATTAGATTTTGTGTCCACTCTCTAATCTTCTCGAGAGCTCTAACGGCCGCTTCTCTCTTAGGCCTCGGCTCCTCGGAAGGAAGGTCCTTTCCACTCTCATGAGGAATCTCTTCCGATAGAGTTTGATTTTCTGGTATCGTTTCATTGTTGGGTTGTACAGCGTGATTACTCTCCTCGTCAAGTGTGTCAGTTCCATTGTCAGGAGTCTCACTGACTTCTCTGGAGGTCCTTTCCTGGACTTCATCAATTACGTAAGCAGAAGGTATATGATAGTAATCCGGTCTAGGCTTGTCAGCTAAAGCATTGGTTTCTTGTCCATCCATCTCCAGAGGATACAGATGAGAAATGGATCTAACGAATTCGGTATCTCCCACCTTTACTGTAGCTGTTCTACTAAATCCATCCTTTCCTTTTATAAGTTTTGTTATTTTCCCAACTCGCCAGCTTTCCCGATTATGATGATCTCCTTTTATTTGGACTATTTGTCCTTCTTGGGGTTCGAGCTTCGAAGTAACTCTCGGCTCCTTATGTGAGTGTTGATATCTCTCTCGAAGGCTGAGAAGGTAGCGATTCGAGAACATCTCCTTAAATTCGTCTTGGATCTTAAGAGCTCTTTTCCAACCTTTAACTAACTCCCTCTTCGTAACAGTGCCTTGTATTAAAGGTTCTTCCCGAGTAGCTTCAGTTGCTATACACCTTCCCACAGTTAAGAAATCCGCCGGTCTCAATATATAATCCACTTCAGAGTCTATGCAAGTGAGTGGACGCGTGTTTACCACGGCTTCAATTTCCTTCATGACTGTAGATAGTTCGCCGTCTCTCAGACAGTGTTTCTGTAATGTTCTCTTCATACAGTTCTTCACGATACCTATTAGTCGCTCATAAAAACCGCCAAACCATGGTGCCAGTGCGGGAATAAATCTCCAGCGAACTTTGTTTTCGATGCAATACGGTTGTGCTAAGACTTCTGACAGTAATTTAAATTGTGACGCATTATCCGACGTAATGAGCGTCGGTAACCCCCTGGTAGCTGCCATTCTTCTCAAGGCTTGAAGGCTTTCTCCAGCTGAAAGGTCTCGCACGACTTCTAAATGTATGGCTCTTGTTGCTAGACACGTGAACAAACAAATCCATCTTTTCTCTAACCCATTTCCATTGCTAACCAAAACTGGTCCGAGATAATCAATTCCCGTGAAGGTGAAAGGTGAGCTGTAATTAACTCTTTCAGGTGGTAATGCGGGTGTAGGTGGTAACTTGTACGGTCCTCCGCCATGTTTGACACACGTCGAACATTTCTTTATCACTTTTTGTACCTGACGTTTGCCTTGTAAAATCCAGTATGTTTCGCGAATAATACTCAACGTATGATTGACGCCTACGTGATAATTTTTGTTATGTGTCTCTGTGATTATTCTATTAGTTAACTCAGAATCCTTAGGTAATAGAATAGGATATCTTTTATCGAAAGACCAGTCTGTATTTCTCATCCTTCCTTTACATCTTAGTATGCCATCGATATCGAGAAATAATCCTAAGTTTCGGCTCAAGTTCGTTTCTATCCCTTTTATTTCATCTCTGAAGTGCTCCTCTTGTAATTTCTTTATTTCATCTAAATGAGTCTCTTCTAGGTGTTCCTTTTCCTTTTCATTTATTTTATTTTGATTATTAATTTTATCCGATCTTCTATCATGACTTGCAAAACTTATTTCATCCATTTCAACTTCATTATCTTCTACTTCGTTCGGAAGATCCTCCCCCGCCAAAAGGGAATTGACTTTTGTCGTTTCTTGCATCCATGTATGAGATGTTTGCAACAAGTATTGAGGTCCAGCTAACCATTTTGCTCTGTCTTCACGGGTGCTGGACGGTCTTGTTGCTACGGGTTTAGCTCTGTGGGAATATATCTTATAACCAATTCCTTATTCCGTTTAATTTCCTGAACTCTCCTTGCTACGAATGGTGGTAGGAGTTTAGAAGATTTACACCACTCGATTACAATCCGACTATCGGTCCAAAGAAATTGATTTGTCACTGTTGCGGGAATGAAATTGCGGATGAATCTTATAAGACGACTCCCAATCAATACCCCAAGTAGTTCTAACCGGGGAATCTTTAAACTGTCTTGATCCTTTATAGGGATAAGTCGAGATTTTCCAATGATGAAACTAATTTTGCCCTCGTTCACTATGTATACTGCAGCGGCATAAGCTTTAAGAGATGCATCTGTAAAGCAATGTAGTTGAACGGTGTTATCTTGTGTAGCCGTCATATAACATCTAGGTATCGATATTTCCTTGATTTCGTCTAACTGTCTACGTATTTTAGACCACTCTTCCTTCATTGGTTCTGAAAATACAGTGTCCCATTTAACTTTGCTTCTCCATAGTTCTTGTAAAAATAATTTCGCGGGTAGTATGTATGGTGCAACAAATCCACACGGATCATAAATTGAGGCAATTACTTTTAATACTTCTCGTTTAGTGTCCGCATTAGAATCGACTTTATATCTCAGTTGAAGTATATCATCTTTCAAGTCCCATTCGAGACCCAATATCTTAACACGTTCGGAATTTGATGTGTCTGAAATTTGTGACATAAACTCGTCAGAATTCGAACTCCACTCTCTCAAGTTCATAGACATCTGTCCGAATGCTTCTTTGGAGTCCTGATATAATTCTAAAGCTTCTGTAACAGATGGACTGCCGGTTACTAGGTTATCCACATATATATTATTGGCAAGATCTTTAACACTTGGTTTGTCATTATTTGATAGATGAAGTTTAATCGTGGCGTTTAATAAGAATGGGCTGCTAATAATTCCGAATGGTACACGACAGAATCTCATGTAAACGATGTTATCTTCAGTTGGTGGTTTATTAATATCATTAATCCACAAGAAACGCGTTACATCTCGATCTTTATCATGAAGTGCAATTTGTAAAAAAGCCTTTTCTACGTCCGCTGACAATGCGATTTGGTGATATCTAAATTTTACTAACGATCCCGTTAAATCTTCTAACATCATTGGACCACAATACAAACATTCGTTCAGACTTTTGTCATCAGCCTTTGTTTTAGCCGAGGCATCATACACTATTCTAATAGCCTTATCTCTTTGATGAACACAATGATGTGGTAGGTAATGAATTGGATGTTTTTCGTTATTGGTATGTTTCGATACTAGCTCTATTACTCCTTTACTAATTTGTTCCCTTAAAATTTTATCATATTCCACTAAAGTATCTGAATCTAGACGGTTAAGTAATGAGACTAATCTGCTAAAGGATAATCCAAAGTTGGTCGATAAAGATGGAGGATATTCTATCCACGGCCAGGATACAGTATATCTATTGTCGACAACTTCAGTAGTTTCATTAAAGGTTTTAACTGCTTCTTCATCGGCACTAATCTTAGGTGAGTCAGTGATACCTATGGATTCTAAGTCCCACAGTGATCTTATGTTCCCGTGATCTAAAGGTAAATCTGGTTTATTCAGTTTCGTCTCTCCACAAGATAGAAAGTAAGTAACTACAGACAATTCGTCCACTGGTTCTGAATTGGTCTCTCCTGATAGTATCCATCCTAGATTAGAATCTACTATGTACAAATTTTCTCTGATCTTTATTTTCTCCGTATTCATTATATTATGGTAATAGTCGTTTCCAATCAAAATATCAACCTTCGATGATAATGATCCATCATCGGCTAAAATACCTTTATTCTTCCAATGTCCTAATTCTACGTCAGGATATGGTACGCATTGCGAGATATGAGGCACGACATTAGCGTAAAGTAGTAATGTTTTATTGGTCCTAGTGCGGAGCTCTAATTTCACTATGGGGCTATCTATTATCTGAGGAGTTCTTGAACCAAAGGTAAATATAGAGAGCCTACTTTCTTCCTCAACTGGAAGGTTCAATCGTTTCGCCACTGATTGGGTTATGTAAGTACGTTGACTTCCAGAATCCAGTAATGCTCGACATTTTACTTCTACGCGGTTATCTCCTACATTCCGGGCGTTAACAATCGCTGTCTGAAGTATAGTAGTAGCCCGTGCGTTTAGTTGCATCAATGCATTAGTTTGTTCAATTTCCTCTGAGAAAGTTTTAGGACAGAGCGCTCGATTGTGTGAGCCACTCTCCTTGCAGTGAAAACAACTAAATTTTCCTCTACACCTTTTTATGGTGTGCCCTTTGCGAAAGCATCCGTAACATCGGCTACCCAATCTGTTCCTTCTTTCCTTTAATGTTTTGAAGGTTTTGCATTGATCATTAAAGTGATTCTCTTGACAGAAAATGCATTGTAATTTCCTACTTTTGGGATTTTGCCTTTCTTCGTTTCTACTTTGATCTGTTGATTTCCTTTTGAAACGTTTCTTAAAATCCACTTCATGACCTTGAGGTAATTCTCGATCCTTATTCAGGAATCTCCTTCCTGGTTTCTTTATAAAATTTCCTCTATGATTCTGTGTTGGCTTCCTTGCCTTTCCTTTCCTATTGTTATCGAACGCATTCACCTGTAATGCTTGTGTAGTATAACTTTCTTCCGCTTTTCCTTGAACAACCCGATCGGCATCCTCTCTAGCAGTAACAATAATCTCTAAGCATTTGCGTATCTCCTCGATGGATTCGGTACTTATTTTCATTTTCATTTCGTAAATAATTTCCTTCGGGAACTTCTCCATAATCAGGAAACGTAGATGGTTATGGTTTATGTCCTCGCCTAGCGACTTGAGCACTCTCAGGTGTCGTTCAATTTCGTTGAGAGTATGTCTCACCTCTGCAATGTTCATCGCCGTTGAAGCTTTCACTCGATATAGCGCTGAGTAGTGTGCATCGATTATATGATTCTCCTTTCCATATCTGTTTTTTAATGTCGCCAACGCTATTTCGTAATTTTTGTTTGTTGTCTCCAGCCCCTCTATGACTTTCTTCGCTTCGCCTTTTAATGATGCCTTTAAATGTAGTAACTTATCAACGTCCGTTAGGTTTCGCTTAGAATAGAGAAAGAAAAAGAGAGAAGGTGGAAAATTTCAATTTGAATTGAAGGGAAATAAAGAAATCCTTCCTTTTCCATTATTCTCCATTTTTATTTAATTTTATTTAGTAAGTACATCAACTGAACTGTTCATAGGTTAATATGTTGAATTGGTGACCGAGACCTTCTTTTAATTTCAGTTTAATAATAAAAAAAACAGAAATTTATTTATTTATTTATTTTAAGCTTCGCTATATCTGATGGATGTGCCACATTAAGGTCATATGGTTTAAATATCTATGGTAACCCTCGTTTTCTAAATTTAATTCATTTGTTAAATTCATTTATTAAATTAATTGTATGAATTTTCAATGACTTGGTATGACAAAAATTGTGTATCATTGTTGTTGTAAAACAAAGTTAATTAGTAGATTTATATTGATTATGTGGTTTATTTTACTAATTCACACCCAACCAGTGTGGTGGACTACGGCCTAACCCTGATCACTCCGAAAGGAAACTCATGCTCAGTAGTGAGCCAGCTATGGGTTTATCACAAGGTTTTAGTTTATTAAATTTCATTATTTTTTATTGACCTCACAAATAAAGTTAGTTAGTCCATGAGTCAATTTCAAATTTTCAAATTTCATTTCAAAATGTCATAGTCCGGCCCTGTTCTCTTAGTGTGTCAACGACTCTACTAATAATTATTCTTGCATAGGGTCTTAAGCCAAGGTAGGCATTAACTTCTCTTTTATGTCTCTATGACTTGCGCAACACCACTATTAATAACTATATATAATAGTAGATTCATTTGACTATTCATAAGCACTTGTAAAAAGTCCATTTGAACAAAAAAAAAAACATTTGAATCTGAATAACCACCAGTAACATTGTAAAGTAATCATTGTGTTGTTTCACCGAGGCTAGACAGTGCTTTTATGCCTCTATGATCTGCGCAAAACCACTAGTAATATCTATACACAACAACCATTAGTAACATTGTAAAGTAATCATTGTGTTGTTTCACCGAGGCTAGACAGTGCTTTTATGCCTCTATGATCTGCGCAAAACCACTAGTAATATCTATACACAACAACCATTAGTAACATTGTAAAGTGACTATTGTGTTACTTCACCGAGGCTAGACAGTGCTTTTATGCCTCTATGATCTGCGCAAAACCACTAGTAATATCTATACACAACAACCACTAGTAACATTGTAAAGTGACTATTGTGTTACTTCACCGAGGCTAGACAGTGCTTTTATGCCTCTATGATCTGCGCAAAACCACTAGTAATATCTATACACAACAACCACTAGTAACATTGTAAAGTGACTATTGTGTTACTTCACCGAGGCTAGACAGTGCTTTTATGCCTCTATGATCTGCGCAAACCCACTAGTAATATCTATACACAACAACCACTAGTAACATTGTAAAGTGACTATTGTGTTACTTCACCGAGGCTAGACAGTGCTTTTATGCCTCTATGATCTGCGCAAACCACTATGCACTAGCATGTTAGAAAGGTCTTGTCTATCCTTCCGATAAGACACATAAATTGTAATAGAATAGAATATACTTTTACAAACGCTTCCCGTTCTTTATGCACCGTACTAACATCTATTTCTCCTATATAATTCACTTTATTAAATATTATCTCAGCTCTAATATTCAGTCATTCTGATTGCAGAGCGTATGGGAACACACTCACGTTGTAACCGACCGGTACGAACACTCAACGACATAATGATTAATGTTAAAGTTGTATTTTCAAGTCAGGATATTTAACCATGATGGTAGGTCCAACATACTTGCTTTGGTAAAGGTCAGTGACTCTATTGTACTCTTGCAATCACCTGTACCTAATACTCTAGGTATTGATCATGGCTAATATTTATGTTACTTCACTATTTCATTCATATACCTGTTAAATGTAAGTTCACCTTAGGCACGGATACCCTTCATAACTGTCATACAAAAATAATTCTGATTGGTGTAGGTAAAACACTACAAAAATAATAAATATAGCGGTAGGTGTAAGAAGTTCCAACTTTTAAATTCAATTTTCTTTCTTCATAGATACTGAACCCTAAGACACTTTTAAATTCACCCATATTCAACACTAAATTTAATAAACAAAGCACAAAAGTCTAATAAAGCTTTAATCTGTTAGAATGCTCATATGAACTCAAACTTTTGATTCAATCTATTTAGTAATACTTAAATCAGTGGAGTCATAATAATTATTCAACAAAGAAATTCAAAATTTATCCCATTTTATCATAAATTACTATAATGACTCACAACATTGTTAATAGCACTCTAAGTTATTGAGTTTTATAAACCTTTGAAAACAAAAGAAGAAAATGTAGGTAGGTAGCTTTGATTATATAATCAAAGGTAGGTAGGTAAGTATTCTATTTATAGACTTTCTTTTTATAATAAATGGTAGGTATGCACTCTTCACTGCTCACTATAGGTACTTTGATAATGTATGGTACTAACATGTCGAGACATGTCTGACTTGGGCCAATGTATAACAACATTCACAACTCTTTTACATAACACCCCTTTTCTTTTATTTCATGATTTTAGGTATCTTATTGAAAGTTTATTTATCAATTTATCAAATCCCTTGTATCTCCACCATGTCGGGACGCCTCCCTTTGTTAGGTATTGCTCTGCCCAGTTGGTAACATGACTGCCTAGGTACAAAGGGGGTTGCAGAGAGAGACGTCTCGAAATGTGTTGTGAATGCTTGGTTATACACTTACCCTGGCCCTCCTAGCGTAGTCCGATTGTCCGTGTTGTACGACCGTTTGCTTTCGGTCCCTATCGCGATCAGTACCTCCGTAAGGACCGCCTCTTTCGTTGATGCCCGCTGTTGTTCCCCAATACTTCGCGCTTTCTGTAATGTAAGTGGCAACGGGCAGGTCTCGTCGCCAGACGAGACCCACCAGGGCGTTGACCTCCTCGGCGTCGGGCCGAGGAAACCAAACAGTGAACACGAATATTACGTTAGAGCAGGAATGGTTCCATCGCTAGCTTATTGGGTCCTAAAGACCAACTGTGAAAGATCCCGTCGGATCAACTATGACGCTATTCCCCTTGGAATAGCTAACTCTTGAGACTGTAAATGGATCCCATTTGATCAACTGTAATGCGACTTCCCACGGAGCCGCGTGCTCAAGAGCCTGTAAATGGTGGGTAACCCACCAACTATGAGGTAAGATGGAAACATTCCCAATGTATTCCCATGATGGGTAATCTTAAAGACTATGCCACTTACTTGAGGAATACAGCGTGAGGCATCAACCAGCACGGCACGATGCCACCTGCCCAGACGCACAAATGAAAATGGCGCCGGCTGCGGAATCCCCATGCGAGAAATTTTGAGGTACCACAGACAATCGACTACGCTTTTAATAAGAGATGTAAATTGGTTAACTAGATGCTGGTAAAGGTAATGATCATAGTGAACTCACCACAGATTTATAAGCGTCGGGTTCCGAGTTCCGGCTTTGTGAGACGTGATGTCACTGAGGTTAATATTTAGGTGGTTTAGATTATTGATTATTATTTACATTTATGTCACAATTTATAGATTCGCGACGATTGTCGCGACACTTGGTTCATGTTCAAGGCCCAATCTTGGACAAGTCCTTTACGGTATTCTTGTTGCGATAATGGATTTAGCAAATAGCGGAAGAGTAATTAGCAATCTGCATTTTTACAATTTTTTTTTAATTCATTTATACAAGGAACATATTGTTCCTTGATCTATGAGCGAGTCCCTAGTGACCGACAAATGGCGGTTATAATTGGATAGAATTAGTGGCTAGAATGGCCCGGCTAATTGGCACGGATAGTACGGGTTAGTTCTTGTGACGGGCATGCACGAAATAAAGACTATTTCAGTGCAGTCATACAGTAACGATGTTTTAGCAGATATCGATAGGTACTTAAGGTGGGCAGTACTAAATTAGGGAGAGATTATAATAAAGTAACTAGTACGTATTACCTTAACAGCAGATTTTCCAGGATTTTCGAAGAAAGGATTGTCTACCTTTGAGAATATCATCAAGCCGACCCCAATCAATTTACCCTCGTGAGTCAAACAGAACCAAGGGAACATAGTATTGGCTCTACATTGGGTTGCAGGCGTCATTTTGTAGTAGAAGTGTTGACCTGCAAGGCAAGAGCTATATTTGTCGATGCAGTGAAGATTTGTGTACCTACATATTCTTTACCAGCTGTTGCCCACGGTTTCGTTCACAATTTTGATTGGCAAACTATTTTATACCCTTAAGGGTTGAACTTTCAAATATCCTTTCTCAGCAGCTCGATCCATCTGCAGATGCTGGCAGCTTTGCCTCTTTGGATGGCCAAACTTATTCTTTGGCCAAGGTAGCAGCTACCAGCTCTTGGATCCCCGGTAGACTCGATAACCAGCTTTTTGTTTTGTGAAATAAAAATTTGTCTGCTAATTTAAATTTGTCAAAATAATAATCATTAATAGAGTTGTTTGTAAAGATGAATTTTTTGATTCAAGTTTTGTCAAACGTTAGTTGTGAAATGAAAATTTGTCATTTGATAGGTCACCCAAATTTTAATTTTCTGGGTATAGGTACTAAAATTCTACATCAATGTTCTGGGCAGTAATTTAAATAGTAATTTGCTTGATTTACTGGAAATGAATGAAAGGAAATCCACAAGATGGTTCTGTAAACATACCCATCCAAGGAAAGAAGGCTTGTTTGGTGTAGCCAATAGGTACCAGAGCATCCTCTGAAGTAGGAATACGGTCTAAATCGTTATTGTAGCCTGTCACCCATATAGCTTTCTCAGGCAAAACCTTGTTGTCCTTGCGACAAGCTATGCGCTCCTCTACAGGCTTCTTCAAGAACTCTGAAAGATAAGTGTTTTTAGGAATAAGTGAATAAATATTAAAAGTATTCCTATTTATTTTTATTTTAGATGTAATGGTTTGCCATTAGTATGCTAATATTCGTACCGCGTCGGACTCTTCGAGATCTCATACGAATTATTGATAGAACTTCTAATTAGTGGGCGAACATAAGAAGAAAACCTGCAAGAGTTTTATTGGGCTTCTTCTAAGACACGGCGTGTTTGAAGCCGTCGTGGCTTTAGATTTAAGTGGCTTTAGATTTAAGCTGACTTAACTAATTATGACTATTTAGTATTTACCACTACTTCAATTCTTTATTTTAAAAATGTCTTTATTATTTTATTATTAGATTTTATAATATAAGCACATAGTTTATAACCTAGTCCTACAAACATAAGTAAAACAGAAATATACCTAAACAAACAACAATATATATTAACAATTTAGCAGGCTAAGGATGCCTCTTTTTTTTTTAATCCACTAGGTACATGTTAGCCCTTGACTACGATCTCACCTGATGGTAAGTGATGATGCAGTCATAAGTGAAGATGGTAGCGGGCTAAGCTGTTAGGGGCATGGCAGTTATATTAAACCCATACCCCTATTCGGTTTCTACACGGAATCGTACCGGAACCCTAAATCGCTTGGCGGCGCGTATTTGCCGGTAGGGTGGTAACTAGCCACGGCCGAAGCCTCCCACCAGGCCAGACCAGGGAAAATTCAGAAATTATAAATTCCCATATTGACCCTGCCGCGGATCGAACCCGGGACCTCCGCACGTTAAGACAACAGCGCTCAACACTGCGCTATACGGAGGTCGTCATGTGGCGCTGGGCAAGTGCGTATTGGCAGATTTCACACAACTTTGACAACTCTCGGGCATGAACATTTCCTCACGATAGTTTCCTTCATTGCTTTTTTTCTTAAAACACAAATTAACCTGAAAAGGTGCGTGCCCGGGTATATTGTACAGCCTACAGGAAAATTTTATGAAAAAAAAGTGTGTGTGTGTGCAATTGACACACGGCAGAAGTGAAACTTCAGAAAAGTAGCCTACGAGAGAATGAGATAAATATAACTTGTATTCTATCTCTGTCTCTCGCAGGCTAACTTCTATTTATGAATATGTTTCCCTCTTTTTGATGTGGTTTTTTCGTTTCGTTTTTCGTTTCATCGAATTTTCAAATCACAACGATTCTAAAGAAGTTTCACTTTAATAAATAACTCGGTTTAGATTTTACTAACCTGAAGAACAGTAAAATTGCTGCTTGGTAATGTATGAATCGGTATTTCCATCTTCTGTTTGGACAACCCATTTTGACCAACCCTGAACTGAAAAATCAAATTGGGCCTCGGACAATTTATCCTCACGAAGCTGGAAATAAACATAAGTAGGTACACGATGAAAATAAATAGTTATGGAGCCAAAAGTAGATACTCTCTTTCTCAATATGCCTCGAGCATTAAATAAGTTTTACATCTCTCATATTCGGTAAGTAGGTCCTTATTACCCCCAAATGGAGCTTGTAGGTGACCAATTAGCGCTCTGGGGTAATAATGTAGCTAGAAAAGCCCTCGGGCGGTAAGTATTTAAAAAAAGTATGATGGTTAGATGTACGCGAACTTTTTGAAAGAGTGAAGAGTTTTTTTTTAAATTACTTACCGCCCTAGGGCTTTTCTAGCTACATTATTACCCTGGAGCGCTAATTGGTCACCTTCAAGCTCCATTTGGGGGTAATAAGGACCTACTGACCTCACAATCGAGATGTAAAGCAGAGTAGTTAGCTCGGGTGTAAGCATCAATTGCACCCTCGAACTATAGGCGCCCTCGCTGTGCTCGTGCGCCTAAATATCTCGGGCTGCAATTGATGCCTTACAGCCCTTGGCTACTAATCTACTATAGTTACTTACAGCTATGTTCATGCCGCAAATATGACCAGTTTCATCATCCATGTAGAGACAGAGGGCTTTATCGGTTTTATCATCTTTTTCTGATGGGCAATAGAGCACCAGTCCAGGTAACGGGATTTTTGGACCTGGCAAGAGCTTGTAACCTTTGGCAATAGCCTCATCTTTGGTCATATAAAGGGGAATGAATGCGTTAAATCCCATGCCGAATTTCACTGTAAAACAATAACCAGAGTTCAATTAAATACTTTTGTAGTTACGTATAAAATATCACACTTTGCTAATTAATTACCTACAATAGGTAGGTACTTACCTTTAAGGTCCTGGTTGTAGTCTGCCCCTGAAACAGCAATCATACATTAGTTTCTAACCTCAGCATGGCGGCTGAAATGGCAATGTGTGAAGCCACGTGTGACTTTCGAACACCGAATATTTCCTAACTTCTGAGAATTTCTTGACAGAAAACCCCAATGTCGTGGTAGGCACAGATGGCCCGACCCACAACCCAACCCAGTCGTTTTTTTTTTAATACATACATAGGTATAGCGAGCAAACGAGCAGGCGGGTCACCTGATGGTAAGTGATTACCGCCGCCCATGAACATTTGCAGCACCAGAGGAACCGCCAAAGCGTTGCTGGCTTTTGAGAAATTTGTTTATCCGCCCTTTGAAGAGCCTCATATTAATATTATAATCATTAGGGAACACAGAAGATGGAAGCTGGTTCCACAATTTGAAGGTACGTGGCAGAAATGACCTGGAATAACGCGAGGTGGAAGAAGGCCGAATCGAATATGCTTAAATCAATTATACAGCTGTATATAATAAGTACACTTACCACAAGCTACGGCAAGCCCAAGGAATATTAAAAAGGCTTTCATTATTACAAAGTGCTTCACGCGGCGTCTGCCTTTGCCCAAAGTAAAGTAAGTTACCTAAGTATATGACTGTGAACATATTTATTACCCACCACAACCCCGCATTGTAAAAAATGGTAAGTAACCACTTGTTGCTATATTACGGAAAGACAAATGTTAAAGCAGGTGCTGCCAAAAGACTGTAAAAATGATAAATAAAAACGGCCAAGTGCGTGTCGGACCACGCGTAGAGTACCTAGGTTCGCATTTCTCAACCTACTTTTTATCCCGGAAAATTAATTTTTTCCCGCGGGAAACATAAAATCCTAATCCACGCGGACGAAGTCGCGGGTATAATCTAGTACCTAAATACATACATACATACATACATCCTACTTCCTACACATACTTCCTATAGCTCCGACTTAAGTCACCCTGCTAGGTAAATATTTTTTCAGCTGACACGACAGACGTAACGTACCTACCTACTTGGTACATGGTAACAATATACCTATTTGTGACTGGGCCATGAAAAATTAAGTACAATATTAATATACCTACTTACCTACTAGGTTTATTTTCTAACTAGACTATACAGCCTATTCAGTCATCATTTTTTTATTCCATGCCATTTTACCAATATGTAATTATGAATTAGTAGATTATTAACCAAGGGGATAAAGCAGTGTCTTCTGTCGCGGGTGACGATTTAAATCGCGAGCGTAACGAAGGACTCGAGGTTTACTCCCGAGCGTAGCGAGGGTGTTAAAAACTTAAATCACGAGCGAAGCAAGGGATTTAAGACGAGTCCTGAGTGTAGCGAGGGATTTAAGTTCACCCAAGACTAAGACAGCTTTATCACCGAGGAAAATACTCTACTTTTCGTACCATTTGCGAAAAAATTAACACAATAATAATATGAGATAAGCATTTATTAAAAATAATGACAATTTTAAAAGTAAAAGCTGTTAACATTCGAAACATTGGTCCAATTATTGATAGAGAGAGTTATATTTTTGTTTGGTACATTTATAGTTTTTAAATAATTTTCCTTGGATTTTGTTGGAAGCAAATTATTTATAATTGCGGCAGCATTTGCACTGATGGAATCCGACAATTCACTGTCACTGTCGCTTTGATTTAACATCGTAACGTATTTTTAAAACATTGACTTATTTATAAAAATAAATTAAAATAAACATAACGTTTTTGTATTTGAAGAAAACAAAAACGCGGCAAATTCCTGGACTAATATTTTTTGTCGGAAAAGCAAAGGCATCAAGCTCATACGGCCTCGTCGGTTTTCGTCATTTTATTTAATAATCATAGTTAACTGCTTATTAAATGCGTATTCCTTTTTCAAAAAGATGTTGCTTTATAAACAAACTCAATGGTGTAAACACAGATGTAGTTGTCACAGACATACAAACCAGAAGAGTTTAGTATAAATTTCGGTAAGTAGGTATTCCAAATTTAAATCACATTCTCCCCCTAGAGGATGAATGAAATTCAGTACAATTTTCTTTCCCTGTTTTTAACAGATTAAAAATGACTATTGTTATGTTCGCTTTTTGCTGTGGCTTTTTGTGGCATAGAATGTCACTTTTTTGAGCAAGTGGTACGAAAAAGTTACTTACCTACCAGTTATTAGTATAAAGATCTATTTAGGTAAGTACTTAATATACCTTTACCTACTAATATTTTATAACATGAAATTCACGTTACAAGTTTTTCGGAGAAAGAAAAAGATTTCTCTAGGAGATCTTCTGTTATATAGATTTTGCACTCATGTTGCTTTAAACTATGAACATTAACAATTATTAATTACTTACAAGCTGATGCCCGCAACTTCGTCCGCGTGGCTTAAGTTTTTTTGGTTCCCGGGGGAACTCCTGAATTTTCCGGGATAAAAAGTAGCCTATGTCTTTCCCCGGGATACAACCTATCCCTGTACCAAATTTCATCAAAATCGGTTGAACAGATGGGCCGTGAAAGACCACATTTTCGCAGTATGGGCTTCGCGTTAATCCAGACAAATCACAGGGCAATCATTTATTGGCAGTCCGGGCTTTGAGGAATTATTATACATATTAATTCAATGAGTCCGGGATACATTGCAAAACTTGACCTGCGAGGACTAACCCCGACCTGTTTTAATGGTGTCAAAATCCCATATTGTGACTCCCTTAAAGATCTAGGTATATATTTAGATTCACAACTATCCTGGACTGGGCATGTTAAAGAGCTGAGTGGGAGGACTTTTGCTACGATGAACTCTTTGCGACGGTTGCGCTCTGTCCTGGCAATTCCTACCAAAGTTATGTTAGCACAATCTCTCCTTCTTTCTATTCTCGATTCTGACGCAAGGTCTTTTTACGCTCGTTGCAACTAAGTTTTTCTAACCTACCTGCATTTACCTCGTTAGGTTTTAGATTATGTTTATTCCTATGTGTTTTTCCAAAATATAATCTATCTCTGCGTCAAATTTCATCCAGATCCGTTCAACCTTTCTGGCGTGATTGAGTAACAAACATCCGTCCATCCATCCATCTATCCATCCATCCATCTAAACTTTCCCATTTATAATACTAGTTAAGATAGATTGGAATACCTACTATTAGGTAACTATACCCAAGTATTACATAGGTGTAGACCGTAGGTAAAGGTGTAAAGGGTTAGCCGTGATAGTCTATAAGTGGTCGAAACGCTTCAAGACTCAAGAGTCGGGGTTCGATCCCCGGGCATGCAACTCTAACTTTTCAGAGCTGCTAATGCAAGTTTGAACATTTTTACTAAGTATCATTTTTGTAGTCACGGTAAAGTTGGTCTAGGTCCAATGATATATGAAATCATTTAAAGGCTCTATCATAGCTCTATTTAACTTATAAAAATTGCCGTAGAAAATTGTAGATTTTGCTGCTACTAAGTAATCGATAAGACCATGGGGCATGAACACGTCATCTGATTGCAGTATAACTAGTTAACTTTAGTAGACCGTACGAATTTACTGACTTCAAAATATTTCAATCATCGTGCCTGATTTGAATTATGTGTTTTATATTATTACTACATGATGCCCGCGACTTCGTCCGCGTGGATCCCGCGGGAGCTTTTAAATTTTGCTGGATAAAAAGTAGCCTATGACCTTCCTCGCGATGTAACCTACCTCTATACCAAATTTCATCAAAATAGGTTGAACAGATGTGCCGTGAAAAAGTAGCAGACAGACACACTTTAGCATTTATAATAATTACACTGACAGTATTGTCAAGTATGGATTAGTGTGGATACACAGTGACTAATCCATACTTGACAATCCTGTCAGTAAAAAAATAAGTAAAAAGTAATGTATGAAAGTAATAATTTATGTCATTATTAGTATATTGTACCTTAGTATGTAAAAGATCGGGCGTTTCCTCGTGCATCTACGAGTACAATCAGTGAGTAATATAATGAGATGCCCTTGAACCGAATAACCCCATCGTAATCACAGTATTGCGTGGGGTGTTGAAGAAAATTGTGACAACTAATGTGAACACATTGATAACTACAGAATCCTACGAAATTTACTATTTTCTTAGGATTCCGTACCTAAAGAGGAAAAAAAGGAACCCTTATAGGATCACTTCGTAGTCCGTCTGTCTGTCTGTCTGCCAACCACCTTATTCTCGAGAACGGGTGGAGGTAGGCATCAAGTTGAAATTAATATTTTAAATACGTAGGTCTACGATCCCTTGTGAGTTGTGATCAACTATAATAGATGCTTCTAAATCAACGAACTGCGAAGGTTTGGATGGATGGATGGATGTTTGTTACTCAATCACTCTGCACTCTGAAGTCGGAACTCTGCACTCTTAACTATGCACTCTGAACTCTGCACTCTGAACTCTGAACTCTGCACTCTGAACTCTGAAGTCTGAACTCTGCACTCTGAACTCTGCACTCTGAAGTCTGAACTCTGCACTCTGAACTCTGAACTCGGAACTCGGAACTTTGCACTTTGAACTCTGAACTCTGCACTCTGAATTCTGAACCCGAATATCTCTTCTATTCTATTTCTATTTTTTTTAGTCATTCTTATACTTACTATTTACCCCCCAAAAAGAAAATTTTTGTTTTTTTTTCGTCTGCAAACTAAACAACTACTGCCTTTGTTTTAAGGTTTATATTTAAAAGTGATGTGTAACCGTGACTGACACCATGCGTTGTTACGAAGACAAAAGGTCTTAAATATAAATTATAGTACATTCGTAATTAAACTGTAATGCCTTAGTTTTACGGTTTATATTTTAATATTAGTTTTCACTTCTATCGGCCGCGGCAGTCCTGACTGCCAATTTTTTTTACTTTAATGAGAACAACTTCCAAGAACACTTTCGCATTTATAATATTATTAGTATGATACGATGTTACTAAGGTAGCACATGTTACTTTCCTTGTCCTAAAATAAATCTTAATGTCGGCTAACCTGAACGTGGGCTAACCTGAACGTGGGCTAACCTGAACGTGGGCTAACCTGAACGTGGGCTAACTTGAATGTCAGGTAACTTGGACGTCGGCTAACTTAAACGTCGGCTAACTTGAACGACGGCTAACCTGACCGACAACTAACCTGAACTTGTGCTAACCTAAACGTCGGCTAACCTGAACGTGGGCTAACCGGACGGGTATGATAACCTGAACGTGGGCTAACCTAAACGTCGGCTGACCTGAACTTGGGCTAACCGGAAGGTTATGATAACCTGAACGTGGGCTAATCTGAACGTGTGAACGTGGTAACGGTGAAACAAATGCAAGAAAAAGAGCATACTATCCCACAGGGACTGTTAGTTTTTCCAGGATGAAAAGTGGCCTGTGTCACTCTCCAGGTTCTCAAATATACCCATGTGAAAAATCACGTCGATCCGTTGCGCCGTTGAAGCGTGATTGAAGAAAAATGCGAGAAAAAGAGCATGTTATCCCACAGGAACTGTTTGTTTTTCCGGGATAAAAAGTAGCCTATGTCCTTTCCCGGGATGCAACCTATCCCTGTACCAAATTTGATCAAAATCGGTTGAACGGTTGGGCCGTGAAAGCGTAGCAGACAGACAGACAGACAGACAGACAGACACACTTTCGCATTTATAATATTAGTATGGATTACGGACTCTTTGATGATACCTACTTAGGTACTTCAGATTATCAAGTCACAGTTCCGTGATATATTTATTGGTACTCATCTACATAATATATCACTTGCGTTATTTAAAACTTCTATATTAAAAAATATATTAATACCTATTTTCTAATCTAGAAGTTTCATAATCTGAAGATAGCTACAAAGTAAATTATTGAATTATGTATGGTTTATGTTTGATCTAGACGTATTATAATTATTAACCTTTAGATATAGAGGAAGGTCATAGAGTCATCATATCTTAGTAGGTAATTAATAATTTCTTGACTAAAACCAGCGACGAATTCGGCGGTTTCTTTTTGAAATGAGTAGGTAGTACTTACTTACTAATTTCTTGCCTAGAACCAGCAAGTCTCGGCGGTTGCCTTTTGAAATTAATAATTAATGTCTTGCTAAAACCAGTCAGGAATTCGGCGGTTGCTTTTAAAAATGAGTAGGTACTACCGAATTTCTTGCCTAGAACCAGCAAGAGTCTCAGCGGTTGGCTTTTGAAATTAATTAAAACGATTATTATCATCTGATAATAATCGTTAGTAACCGAGTTAAAATAGTACCTACCTACTCGAGACGTAAGCGGCAGGACCTGGGAGGGAACTCACCGCATTATTATCCCAAGAAAACCCCTGGCATTATGTGTTGTATGGGTTACGACCCTCAGCAATGAGGAATACGGCGCAGAGAGAGATAGTTTTACTATGGAATTTAAAAAATAAAATCAGTACGTTTATCAAACAAAAAACCGGCCAAGTGCGAGTCGGACTCGCGCACCGCGGGATCCGTACAAACCTGTATAGCCCTGAGTATTTGATATTATGAATTTCAATTTAATACCTCTACGCGTTCATGAGGAATAAGGGTAGTAAGGGTAGGGTAGTAACTTTAAAATTATTAAATACTAGCTGATGCCCGCGACTTCGTCCGCGTGGACTAAGTTTTTTCGATTCCCGCGGGAACTCATTAATTTTCCGGGATAAAAAGTAGCCTATGTATGTATGTATATTCTTTATAGCTGATGCCCGCGACTTCGTCCGCGTGGAATAAGTTTTTCAGTTAATTTTCCAGGATAAAAAGTAGCCTATATTACTATCCCACGGTATAATCCCCCTATAATGGTGAAACACGTACTTCTTCATATTTTAACGAAAGCCCAAATGCTGTTTCATGGCTATAACTTGAGAAATTAAGGATTTTCACACAAACTCTCAACCCCTATTTCACCCCTTCGGGGGTGGAATTTTGAAAACTGTGAAACACATATGTTTTCATTTTCAACCCGCAGCTCATATATCAAGTTTCATGGCTATAACTTGAGAAATTAAGGACTTTCATACAAACTTTCAACCTCTATTTCACCCCTTCGAGGGTAGAATTTCGGGATAAAAGTATCCTATTTCCTACCTCGTAGTATGGCCTCAAATCGTGCCAAGTTTCGTTTGAATTCATTCAGTAGTTTCGGCGTGATGCGCGGCCAAGATACAGACAGACAGACAGACAGACAAAAATGAAAAAAATTACAGATTTGGCTGTAACAGGTCCAACTCTGTACATTGAAGATATTTTGAAAATTTTTTTTGGAGGGCACTCATTATTCGATACTGAAGCCAAATCTGTAATTTTTTTCATTTTTGTCTGTGTGTCTGTCTGTCTGTATCTTGGCCTCGCATCACGCCGAAACTACTGAATGAATTCAAACGAAACTTGGCACGATTTGAGCCCATACTACGAGGTAGGACATAGGATACTTTTTATCCCGAAATTCTACCCCCGAAGGGGTGCAATTCTCAAGTTATAGCCATGAAACTTGATATATGAGCTGCGGGTTAAAAATGAAAACATGTGTTTCACAGTTTTTCAAAATTCCACCCCCGAAGGGGTGAACTAGGGGTTGAGAGTTTGTATGAAAATCCTTAATTTCTCAAGTTATAGACATGATCCTTGATATATGAGCTGCGGGTTGAAAATGAAAACATATGTGTTTCACAGTTTTTCAAAATTGCACCCCCGAAGGGGTGAAATAGGGGTTGAGAGTTTGTATGAAAGTCCTTAATTTCTCAAGTTATAGCCATGAAACTTGATATATGAGCAGCGAGTTGAAAATGAAAACATGTGTTTCACAGTTTTTCAAAATTCCACCCCCGAAGGGGTGAAATAGGGGTCGAGAGTTTGTATGAAAATCCTTAATTTCTCAAGTTATAGCCATGAAACTTGATATATGAGCTGCGGGTTGAAAATGAAAACATATTATGTGTTTCACAGTTTTTCAAAATTCCACCCCCGAAGGGGTGAAATAGGGGTTGAGAGTTTGTATGAAAGTCCTTAATTTCTCAAGTTATAGCCATGAAACTTGATATATGAGCTGCGGGTTGAAAATGAAAACATATGTGTTTCACAGTTTTTCAAAATTCCCCCCCCCCCCGAAGGGGTGAAATAGGGGTTGAGAGTTTGTATGAAAGTCCTTAATTTCTCAAGTTACAGCCATGAAACAGCATTTGGGCTTTCGTTAAAATAAGAAGAAGTACGTGTTTCACCATTATAGGGGGATTATACCGTGGGATAGTAATATAGGCTACTTTTTATCCTGGAAAATTAGCTGAAAAATTTATTCCACGCGGACGAAGTCGCGGGCATCAGCTATAAAGAATATAGGTACATACATACATACATAGGCTACTTTTTATCCCGGAAAATTAATGAGTTCCCGCGGGAATCGAAAAAACTTAGTCCACGCGGACGAAGTCGCGGGCATCAGCTAGTTAGTGTAATAATTCTGCTTTTGTATTTAGGTAAGTAAAGCGGTGATAGCTTAGTGGTTTAGACGCCCGCTTGAGAGTTCTCCATAATGTTCTCAACGGTGTGTGAAGACCGACAATCCGCACTTGGCCTACGTACTGGACTATGGCCCAACCCATCTCACTCTTAGACCGGCCATACACGGACCGCTCAAGCAGTCATAGTCGCTTGGTAGCTTGAAGCTACCACTGATAACTGCTGCCAACCGCCCGAAGCAGTCGCAACTGCTCGAGCGGTTCCATGTAGGTACTCGTATGTGTGTACGTAGAAGACTGTAGTTCACTATGCAGTCGCAGCTTCAAGCAGTCCATTCTAACTGCTTCAAGCTGTCCGTGTATCTGAGGCCTTAGAGGGGGCTCGTGTTAAATAGTCAGTCGGCAATGGGCTGAAATGATGATTGGTAATGATATGTATACCTAATCTCGCTGATAATTTTCAGCTTCGCAAATTAAGAACACAGTTCTAGGTATTCTGCGCTGTTCAAGTTGCGCCAATAACAGTCGTATAAATTATAATAGTTATTGTTCTGTAAGCAATTGTATAAACATTAGGTCATGATCTGATCAAATAGGTAGTAAGTAATAATCAAATATGGAATATAATTATTTTGTGTAGGCTTACTGGCAAAAGGTATAAAAGTAAGGCATGTCAAGTTATCTAATTAATCATTCAACGTGAAGCATTTAGCTACCTACGATGAAAGGCTTAGCATTAATATACTTTGCTCTTGTGCTCGTCGCTTGTGGTAAGTGCAACCCTTTAAGGAGATATTTTCTTTTCTAAAGTTTATTTTTATTTTTTTATCCACTACAAGTTAGCCCTTGACTGCGATCTCACCTGATGGTAAGTGATGATGCAGTCTAAGATGGTAGCGGGCTAACCTGTTAGGGTCATGGCAGTTATAGTAAACCCATACCTACCCCTATTTAGTTTCTACACGGCATCGTACCGGAATGCTAAATCGCTTGGCGGCACATCTTTGACAGTAGGGTGGTAACTAGCCACGGCCGAAAACATTATGGCCAAAGTAGTATGTTGTATTAAGAGTTACGAGTTACGACCACCCCGACCATGCAACATGCATCATCATACCAATACGTCCATGCAGAAGTAGCGGTTCACTAATGTTTCACAAAAAACGTTTAACAAATGATCATTTCACAAAAAAACGTTTCAAAAACTATTCAGATGACAAACAACGTATTCCGCAAAAATATCATTTTTTAAAAGATCATAATTTGACAAATATTCAATTCGCAAATGTTTTCCTTTGCAAAATTGCTGAATGTTAAAGTGTCATTTACAAATTTAGGTATTATTTCACCAAATAATTTATTTATGAAAATCGCGATTTTATAAAATGTTGGTTCATTTTACAAACTTTAGTGCTTCTGAAAAGGCTTTTTTCCTGGCCTTGATTCTAGAGGTTAATTATTCTATGTTATCAAACGTTTTTATGATATAGGTATTAAGCGTTTTTTTTAATAATTAATGTGAGTAATAAATGATTTGTTTGACTAATAATATAATGTTTTGTGAAATTAAAATTTGCAAGGGAAAAAATTTGTCAAAAAAACATTTATAGAACCAGTTGTTTGATTTTTGATTCATAATTTTGCCAAACGTTGGGAAATGAAAATTAATCATTTGTTTATTATGAAATGATAGGTCACCAGAAGTGGCACATCCATACTTATATTATAAATGTGAAAGTGTGTCTGTCTGTCTGCTACGCTTTCAAGGACAATTTGTTCAACCGATTTTGATGAAATTAGGTACCTACAGGGATAGGTTATATTCCAGGGAAGGACATAGGCCCTAATAATAACTGATTGACGTCGAAGTTACAAAGGTGCTGGAATGGCGATCATGTCATGGCGGAAGCGCAGCGTTGACAGACCCGCCGGCCTCCAATAAGCAGACGGACGATATCAAGCGAAGCGAATACGCAACTTGATTTTTGTTAGGCCCTAATTTTGTTGATCACTAAATATTATAAAACAAAGTCTGTCTGTCTGAACACGATGAATTGTTCCTCTTTTAAGTTTTATATGTCTACAGAAAAGTCCGCGGTGGTACCTATATACCTACGAGTATGTCTATCTTTTAAGGATAGGTACCTAGCTTACTTACTATACCCATTTTAAAGTTTTAAAAAATGGTCACATAACTATAATGTGGTAATTGGAAACCTATTTCGACGGATACGATATTAATTCTTATCAAATTAAATAAGTACGTTAGTTACCTGTAGGTACCTACATAATAATTGTCTTTTATAGCATACAATTTTAAATAGGTTATCTTAGGAGTTATCGCAAAATAAAAATAATCGCGTAATCAATTGTTGGTTTGTCCTTCAATCATGCCGTGAGAGAGAGGCTCCTGTCCTCAACTATATCCATGCCAAAAATCACATCAATGTGGATCCATTGCTCTGTTGCGGCGTGATTGTGTGAGGACAAACCAACAAAAAAAGACACTTTCGCATGTATTATATTAGTATGATACATGAAGTAGACGAAGCGGTGATGCTATTATAATTTCACATTAAGGCGCCTTATACATCCTTCATCTTATGTCATCCTTTTCCAGGTACACTTTAAAGAATCGGGAGTCACAGCTGTGGGGATGTCATGGTATCAAATTAAAGGTCATTTCTTCATCTCTCGTTTGACCTTATAAAAATGCACACTCCAATACAAATTTTCTGCATAAATACGTTTCTCCGAACGCAAGATCTGCTGAAAATGACGAAAAATGGGGTCCGGATAGGTACCCATAAAGCTAGATCCGCTGCATATTTTAACTTGAATATTAACAATAAACTGGGGCTTATATAGTCCTCTATCCATGGAGCAAAGCATTAAGCATACAAATAAATATGTTTATAGTTTATGTGGCAAAAAAAAATGTTTCATACATTTTTCTATGAAAAGAAGCCGAGCGCTAGGCGTTTGGCGCTCAGTACGCGCTGAGACGCGCTCGTGGACGGGTGGGTGTATCGCTTTTTTGCACGAAATTTATTACGACAAAATGAACACCGTGTTGTGTACTGCCATAGAGATATAATATTCTCTATGTGTACTGCGCTTAGAAAAACTTGATACCGACATCCACAAAGAAGGAAGTTCTCAAGTGTAGGCGTATTTTTTTTACCCGATTACGGCAAAGCCACAAGGAAAGGGTATGTTAGGAATATATATGTATGTATGCATGTATGTATATGTATTAAAAAAAAGTGAGCGCCATTTTGAAATTCTTCGTTATCGTACCGATTTCGTTCAAAATCGATATCTGGGGTTCCCTGGGATCACAAAACAGGAAACTGTTACCAAAATTTTAAAAAAGTCAGCGCCATTTTGAATTTTTTTGTTAACGTACCGATTTCGTTCAAAATCGATATCCGGGGTTCCCTGGGATCACAAAACAGGAAACTGTTACCAAAATTTTAAAAAAGTCAGCGCCATTTTGAAATTTTTTGTTATCGTACCGATTTCGTTCAAAATCGATATCCGGGGTTCCCTGGGATCACAAAACAGGAAACTGTTACCAAAATTTTAAAAAAGTCAGCGCCATTTTGAAATTCTTTGTTATCGTACCGATTTCGTTCAAAATCGATATCTGGGGTTCCCTGGGATCACAAAACAGGAAACTGTTACCAAAATTTTAAAAAAGTCAGCGCCATTTTGTAATTTTTTGTTATCGTACCGATTTCGTTCAAAATCGATATCTGGGGTTCCCTGGGATCACAAAACAGCAGTCAATCAAAAAAAAGTCAGCAGTGAACTTTTTAAAATTTTGGCAACAGTTTCCTGTTTTGTGATCCCAGAGAACCCCAGATATCGATTTTGAACGAAATCGGTATGATAACAAAGAATTTCAAAATGGCGCTGCCGTTTTTTAAATTTTGGTAACAGTTTCCTGTTTTGTGATCCCAGGGAACCCCAGATATCGATTTTGAACGAAATTTGTACGATAACAAAGAATTTCAAAATGGCGCTGGCTTTTTTAAAATTTTGTTCATACATAGTTTCCTGTTTTGTGATCCCAGGGAACCCCAGATATCGATTTTGAACGAAATCGGTACGATAACAAAGAATTTCAAAATGGCGCTGACTTTTTTAAAATATTGGTAACAGTTTCCTATTTTGTGATCCTACGGAACCCCAGATATCGATTTTGAACGAAATCGGTAAGATAATCTTTTATACATTATTTTACAATCTCAAAAACTGAGTATTATTGTAGCCGCGAGTATTGTTTCGGCGCATAAATAGGTACATAATATTTACCGCGGCCAACAGCGTAAACAAGTACCTAGTAAATAAATAATCGTCTAATATTTTCAAGTAACAAAATTGGTTAGTTGGCAATAAAATCGAGCGTCTCTACGCTCTATAGCTCTACGCTCTCGTAAAGCGTGCATATATATGCTGTAGTGTGACGAGTTTTATACCTATAGTTGAGTTTTTTACCTATAGTTGGTCGCGGGGTAAATGTTTAAAGGGCCTTAAGTATAAAGATTTTGTTTGGAATAAATTCCTAATTATTCTTAACTCAGAAAAGTTTTTCATGTTTAATGTTTCGTATTTCAGTGTCAGCTGATTTCGAGCATGGAATAAAGGGTATGTTTTTAGAAACCTCAATTTACTTTCCACATTCATCAACATCCGGCTCAGAAATGCGAGAATAAAACGTTAGGTAATGTGGATGGGTTCTCGCCTTTTCTCGGTAGCGGTTTTAGATAATAGGTACCTATGTATAGGTAGTTCAATCCACGAAGACGCGCCCCACTCTTTTCCGCAATCGCTTAAAGTGCAAGTGTGCAATTTAAACTACAAGAATGTGAGTTCTATTACTACGCAGTGAGTAGCAATGTCACACACGCACACAAAATTAAATAGCGAAAAATTCCCCCGAACCCCGAAACCCGTTGTTTCCCCTCGCGATAAATAGTGGGGCGCGTCTTCGTGGATTGAACTAGGCTTATACGTCTGAGCAGGATTCCTTTTCGAAAGTGAATTAAGTAAACTATAATTATAATTAATTATTTAAATAAAACTACCTATTTTAAAAAACGTAACTTTTCTGTTCAGAACTCATATACCTACTGATAATGGAATATAAATTATACTGATGCTTCAACTTCAACTGTTACAGTGAAATTCGATGTCGGCTTATTCCCCTGGCAAGGGTTGGAATACTTCTACGATATTCCCCTCAAGATAAGCGACGCTATTGAAAAGGGCTGGGAACTCACAGAACGGCCAGAAGGTCACCGGCCCACCCTTGTGGCTTACTGCCCAAACGCAGAAGACCCTATCCTGTGTGGCCTCTACGATAAGGAAACTGGTATCATAGGTGGTTTGCAAATCTGTGTAAGTACTTTAAATAGTATTTGTTTGTCTTGAAATGTACCTACGAGGGGTGATCCAAAATTAATGATAATGAGCATGAAAAATAAACATTACGATTTCAAAATATTGTACTTAGATACCTACCTAAGTATTTTTAGCGCAAGGACCACTTATGTCTCACTATATTTTCTAAACCTTGAATAGACTGTATAAAGTATGAACCCACTACTCATATTACATATAAAAAAATCTTTATCTTGTGGGAGATTCAGACAGACAGATAGACAGACAGACACATATTCGCATTTATGATATTAATATATATGGAGTATGGAAGTATGGATTATTCTATTCATAAAAAACTGTATTTCTAAATTATTTTTGTTTACATTTATCAAACCAAAAGTGCGCCGCTTCGGAAGCATCGGTAAGATAAAAGCTAAGTGTTGCACAGGGTGACAGGGAGATACCTTGTTCTGTACGGTAGGAATAAAGACGTCTCCTAAGATATTTGACGTTTGGGAAAAGCTTTTGGGTGTTTGGGTTTCCTTTTCAATAATTTTACTCTCACTTTTAACTGTCTGGAAAATCTAATTTATTTAAGTTTATCCCTGAGAAAATCCCTGGGGAATATTTTACAACTTACTCTACTTTTTCCTTCAGTTGCCTGAACGAGAAGTCAAAGATACCGTTTACGACTGGAAGATTCAGGGATTCACGAAATTCACCACTACCACACAGGGAGAGACAATTGATTATCAGTGTACTGCACAGTTCTTCGTTTCAGAAGGTTAGTAGATTTACCCTGTATCTACTACCTATTAAAACTACAAGATAAAAAAAGGTTTAAAAAACGTTAACCCGTAACCCGGCGTGTATTTTAGATTATCTTCGCTTTCAATTGATTTCTCTTTACAGCGATCGAATTCATAATAAGACAATAACAAACTGATGTATGTATTGTCTGCCTCGTTGGTCTAGTGATTATCATGTTCGACTGCAGCTGACGAGGTCCCGGGTTCGAGTCCCGGGTCAGGCCATAATTAAGTGATGGGTTTTTCTGATTAGAAATTCTCAGTACTAGCCCGGAGTTAGGAAGTTGGCGGTGTCACACCCCCGTGCCTCGGAGAGCACGTTAAGCCGTCAGTCCCGGTTATTATCACTAACATGATAATAGTCGTTAAATCCCGCCAACCCGCATTGGAGCAGCGTGGTGGGTCTAAGCTCTAATTCCCTATCTCCTATGAGAGTTAATGGGCTTTAGTGGTGGTGGTAGTGGTAAACTAATATTATAAAGAGGAAAGGTGTGTTTGTTTGTTTGTAATGGATAAACTCAAAAACTACTCAACCGATTTTAAAAATTCTTTCACTACAATCAAGTATCAACGAGTAACATAGGCTATATTTTATTTTAAAAAAATTAGAGATCCTTACGAAAATTGCAATAATGTGAACTTAGTCGGAAAAAATCGTCTCTTTTGAGAGTCTACGCGGCGCGGCGTGCGCTGCGTAAAGAGTCAAAGTTACACGAAAATAATGTGTGGTGTGGTTCCTCTCAAAAAGTTCTAAAAAAAAATCCGCGACAGCATATTATATCTATCTTTAAAGGTTCACTCACAATAACCAATGTAATATTAAAATGTTAAACCTGCCCACTGCCCACTGGCTATATTGGGTATAGACTATTAGGATTATCAGTGCTACCCTTGCGAAGCCGGGGCGGATCGCTAGTAATTATACCTACTTATAAACTCAAAATTTTCTCCTCTTTCATTAGACATCCTACTCGATATACTTCCACTAGCAAAGGGGTTGAAATAAGTGGGTTAACTAGATCGAGTGAGTTATAAAAGGGCTTCATTTGCACATTGTAAAATATTTTTTATATCTTTTCTTACTAACTTAAGGTGAAAAATGTGCGAATTTCTACCCTTAGCTCCGAAGATTGCAAAGTGAAAAATCTGAAATAATTTGAGTTGATAGAAGTTAATGTTAACTTTACCCGAAAAATATAACGAAGTTTCTATCCAGGATAGTTTTTGAGAAATCAGCCATAAACCCTTACAAACAAACTTAGTTTTGCGGTCCGAAATAAAAAGGATTTTCTCAAATATTTTTGTAAACTTTAGAGGAAAAATAAAAGGAAGCTTTAGGTAGAACAGGTTTTTTATAAATCAGCAGTAAACCGTAACATACTTAGAACTTTAAAGTATTTTTGTTAACTTTAATAATAATTGTAAATTTGTAGCACAGTCTTCATTATTTTAGATTAGAGGTCTAATTTAAACCAAATCCTTCCAAGGTAGGTATACCTACGCAACCCTCGGTGCGCGAGTCCAAGGCGCACTTGGCACTATACTTGGCAGGATTTTTTTATTAGGCGCCGACGGCGAAGACTATGCCGTTTTGATTTATTTTGTTTACTGACCTAAGTTACTTTGAGAGTTGATACCAATAAACAAAAAGTGAATGATTTTTTCAGTGCTTTTGCACTTTCAGAAAAAACTTTATAGTTAGATATTATGTAGGTACTATCATCAAACCCTTGGACGAATTAACAAACAGTCAAATCAGCAACTTCTTTTCAAACGTCCTATTCAGTTTAGAAAAAAATGATATTAGAAACCTCAATATCATTTTTGAAGACCTATCCATATAGGTAGATACCCCACACGTATGGGTTTGATAAAAAAAAATTTTTTGAGTTTCAGTTCTAAGTATGGGGACCCCCAAAATTTATTATTTTTTTTTCTATTTTTGTGCGGTTCACAGAATACATCTACTTACCAAGTTTCAACAGTATAGTTCTTATAGTTACAGAAAAAAGTGGCTGTGACATACGGACGGACAGACAGACAGACAGACAGACATGAGGAATCTATAAGGGTTCCGTTTTTGCCAAATTTGGCTACGGAACCCTAAAAATATATTTCCGCTAAGTAGATAACTCAGAGAAATAATGTACTCTGGTAGATAATTATGTCTCTATTCTATAAAAAAATTAACTCTCTTTCCAGAATATTTGAAAAAACCCTTAGAAGAGCGTCTTGCTAGTCGCACTACGGATAAGATCCTTCAAGAAAATAAAATATGGTTGACTGGCTACAATGGAAAATTGGATGAATGGTCCGACAAGACGAGCGATCTCGAAAAATCAATCTGGACTAAACAAGCCTGTATTCCTTGGATGGGTATGATCTTTCAAATTTGTCTTTCAATTGCATCGACTGTCTCTCTGCGTCGTATTCCCCATTGCTCCCCTGAGTAATAGAACCGTGCCCCCGTCCACCAAATATTTTTATGGACAACGAGTTACGAGATCTAGCGCCATGTCGATGTCGATTCGATCTGGTCGGACTCGAGAGCAGTGCGGATTGATCCGACCAGCTAAGAGCTGAGGCGTAATATGGTATGATTATAGATGGTGGTACGTATTAGATATTACAGACAGGCAAAGCAAAAATCAGCATCAAGTGAAAAACTACTTCTTAATCATAGACAAATGCACGACTGGAAGGTATCCTAAGTTAGCCTACTACCTGTACAAGTAGACCTTTAAACTTAATCAAAGCCTTCAAGACCTTTGTCTGGGAGGCTTCGGCCGTAGCTTTTCACCACCAAACCACCAAAAATCTTTTTGGTAAGTACCCACTTTTTTCCAAGCTAAGAATTCAGAACTAAACCAAAATGCATTAGTCATATTAGGTTAATAATATGAATCATCTTTGCGCAGGGCAACACTGGTACTACAACATGAGCTCAACTACTCTATGCAAATCTGATACACAATATCCGTGGTTCCCACTAGTGGACTCTGGCAGAATGATCGCGATCGGCTTCGTTATAGCCGGAACACTGCCCACTAAAGCCGGCAGAACCGATGTGTTCGAAACACCTCCACAAGCAGCTGTTCAAGTAAGTACAAAGTATGAAACGAGTTGGTAAAGAGCAAACTTTAGCAGAGCTAAGAATTCGAACGTCTTTTCGTCATTTTGTGACTTGTAATATTTAGCTGGTACGTATTTTTGTTTTTTTTAATCTAATTTTGCAAACATATCTAGTGCAATAAACTATCTACATTATTTTAATTAATTTTTGCAGTTTAGCTAAAAAAACTAAACAAAAGTAGTATCGGTGGGGGATCACAGGGGGCAGTCCGCTCCGGGCCGCTTGTCTTGGAGGGCCCTCCAAATTCGCAAATCCTCATTATAGTCAGTTCATTAGGCTGTTTATTCAGTAAGAGCCAGTCTCTCAAGCGCCGGGATCTCTTACTACACGAGCTTGCGCTCCTCTAAGGCATCGTCCCATCGAGGCCCTTCTAGACAATAAGTAGGTATTATTAATGAAAGTAATGAAACGATTTTGTCTAAACTAGTAAAATCCTTTTAAAACGTTATGTTTGTTTGTTATTGTAATAAAGTAACAAAATCTACCAAAACTCATCAGTGAAAAAGTTAGTGAAAATTACTTACTTACTTACTACGGCGCTACAACCCTTTGTGTGTCTTGGCCTCCTCCACAGTTACTCTCCGCCTGGCTCTATCCTTGGCCTCCTTCTTCCATGAAGGGAGCTTTCCAAGTTTCTGCAGATCTTCTTCTACACAATGGATCCATCTTTTTCGAGGTCTTCCTTTGGGTCGTTTCTGTTGTGGTATCCATTGTGTCATCATCTTTTACTCCTCCGCTTGGTAACTTTGAACTAGTTAGTGAAAATTATGAAAATGTATTTGTTTCAGCTCATCGTACCCAATGGACCGCAATGCCTCTACGACCTCGCTAAAAGTCCCGGATTGTTAACCATGCACACCTACTTCGTCAACAAGCCTTGGACCATCGGCTGTCCTATCTTCGGATGATGATGAATAGTTAGATATTATGTTGACAATTATAATGATTGCTTCCGCAATAAGACCACCCTGTATATTATAATCTTTTTAACTTTTGTTAATTGTTTCTGTTTTAAGTGTGTACAATAAAAAGCTGTTTTCTATCTACCTTTATATTACCTATAATCTTTATAACTTTGTTAATTGTTTCTGTTTTAAGTGTATGCAATAAAAAGCTGTTTTCTATCTATCTGTAAAAGTCGTTTCGATTCATTATTACTGTTAATCAGCCTTATGAAAGTGGTATTTTGCAAAAATGGCTTGTGTAAGTTAAGGCTGTTTTGGAAGATAATATGATCTCCTGATAATATGGTAATAATTTTCAAAGAACAAGCTAACCATCCATTGATTACAAAGAAAAACTAGCAAGACTATAGGTACGACTTGCTATCCATCGGAACATTTTTTGGTTCGAATAAGGTCTATTTTGAAAAGTTTTATTATTCTGTGGTGGGCAAGTGGTAGACGTACAGTCCAGTATCTATGAAAAATAAAATAATATAAATACAAAAACTAAAGAGGCATAAAAAAAGTTCCAATTTTGGCCACCGGGCCAGATAAGTTTGTGGGGCTATACGTAAGTAGGTCAATTTTGCCCTCCGACATTGCCCGAGAATTTGACGTCCTTCCTGGCGCAGTGGTAAGCGCTGTTGTCTTAACGTGGAAGGTCCCGGGTTCGATTCCCGGCAGGATTAATTTGGGAATTTATAATTTCTGAATTTACCCTGGTCTGGTTTGGTGGGAGGCTTCGGCCGTGGCTACTTACCAGTTACCACCCTACCGGTAAAGACGTGCCGCTAAGCGATTAAACGTTTTGGTACGACGCCGTGTAGAAACCGATAGGGGTATCGGCTTAATAAAATTAATCGGAATAAAATGAAGCCTAGGTATGTTCTTCAATGGGAAGAATTAGATCCCTGTACTATAAATTTCATCAAAATCGATTGAAAAGATGGGCCGTGAAAGCGTAACAGACATACACACTTTCACATTTATAATATTAAGTATGCAGGGTACATATTTAATTCCTGTTAAGTCCGAACAAAACTTCAGCCCGTGGGACTGATGACTGATTTAGGAGCACTTTTGCAATGCCATGCACTGTCATTTGCCCAAGTCAAAAGTTAAATTAAGGCTGTGTTCCGTTATAGACTGCGAGCACTGTTCAGTGCTCTTTACTGTGGAGAAATTCGTTCCGTTATAACTGACAGTAAACTGCTGCAGTATCCTAGGGAAATATATGACGTCATTAATCGACGCCATCTTTGTACTGTGAGCACTGGGCGTTTTCGCAATGACAAAGGATTAGTTTCCTTTTTCATTGCGTTTTCAATCGTTTTCGAGGTAAGGTGCTCTCAGTGTTTGTCTCAGTGCTGACAGCGTTCCGTTTTAAGCAGTACCCAGTATACCTAACTATAAAGGAACGGCCGCGCAGTGTACTAAAGTGACGTCACACCTTACAGTGCTCGCAGTAAATTTCGGAACACAGCCTAAATAACTGTTTATAAACATGAAAGCAGGAGGTAACTAGATGAGAAAGCACCGTGGAAAGACCTATATTATAGACAGTTAAATTCACGAAGACGCGTCCCACTTTTGGGAATCCTACTTTTATTCTAGGAGATAGCTGCACTTTTGTTAACTATCGCCAGAAAGGCTGATTCAGTATGTGGTGGGTGTAGGGCTCTCCACTGATGACGATAGTGAAAGTCTATCCGCATGCGGATGGGCCTTTCACTAGATGTGGCCGCTCAAACACAGTGTTCATTTTTGGTAACCATAACTGAAAGTTGATTATTATGATACAAACAATGAACCTATATAGAAAAACTTGGATACTTATCAAATGATTTTATTAATTAGCGTTTACAGTTGTTTTGAAGGAACGCTTTTTGAGCTTTTGCTGGCGGCGCTTCAGATGCCTCTGTATACGGCCGGTGCCTTCTTTCTTCAATTCTTCATACTGTTTCACGAGAGACTCGACGCGTGCCTCCGCTGTTATCAGATATAAGGCAGAGTTTTAATTTTCTGTACTACTAGGTACTAAGTGTGAGATCTATAGAGCGAATTTTGACTTTGCTTAGACTTAAGACATGCTTAAAACGAGACAGATTTATGTCACTCACATAAGTCCATCTCGTTTTAACTCTAAGTAAAGTCTGAGCCAAGTCAAAGTGCGCCCTATAGACCTCAGCATAAGACTAGGTAATGCTTTTGACGGGTTCGATCCGCGGCAGGGTCAATTTGGGAATTTATAATTTCTGAATTTTCCCTGGTCTGGCCTGGTGGGAGGCTTCGGCCGTAGCTAGTTACCACCCTACCGGCAAAGACGTGCCGGTATGCCGTGTAGAAACCGAATAGGGGTTTGGGTTAAATATAACTGCCATGCCCCTAACAGGTTAGCCTGCTACCATCTTAGACTGCATCTTCACTTGCCATCAGGTGAGATCGCAGTCAAGGACTAACTTGTAGTACCTATATATAAAAAAATTGCTCCAAAAATTGGATATTTGACACGTCAAATCAGCGATCCTTTATCAAACGTCAAAACGTGCGCTTGATATGGGATGTTGCATGAATTTTTTATTTTTTATTTAGAGACTAACGCTTGGCTGCAATCAGACTTGCTGGAAGTGGTGATGCAGCCTAAGGTGGAGCGCGCTTGCCTAGAAGATGCCTATTCACTCTTGATTTGAAGATATCAATATAAGCGGATAGATAAACGGAAGCCGGAAGGGCGTTCCATATCCTAACGATTTGAATTAGAAACGAGGAAGCAAATCACTTAGTACGCATCCGTGGGATTTCAACTAAATTTATGAGAGCTGCTTGGTTTGCGAATTATAACCCTAGCAAAACTGCAAGAACCGCCTCACAACTATGCTCCATTGGCCAGCAAATATATCACAAGGGGGAGACTTGGTCAGCAACTTGTTCACAGTTCAGTGCAGTCAGTATATGCGGTGGTCTAGCACAAGACGACAGTACGGCAAGGCCGGATAGCGAAAAATCGGCGACAATGCACTGACGTAATTGGTTGTTTTCGTAGGGATTCCAAACACAAGAGCTGGTTTCTAATTTGCTACACACAAGCGAATCAAATAATAGTTTCATAGTGCGACAGTCGTGGGATTCACTGGTATTGCGCAATACAAATCCCAGCTGTGGAAACAATTCGGATGCGAGCATAGAGATAAGTTAGTTTGGGGTCAAATGTAACAAACACCTAGGTCTTTTATAAAAGTCACTCTAGGCAAGAGATGTAAGGTCATTTAATTGAATTCAATAAGTTAAAGTATCGCAGGATAAACTGGGAAGAACCACTGGACAAAAAAGCACATGGTCAAATTGATCAAGTGTGTCTTGTATTACCCAGTATTGCAAGTAAAAATATGGTTGCTGATGTAACTTACATTTATTTTTGAAATAAGGCTGTTTTCCTTCTTTGATCTCTGCTTCCACCTCATTCTTTTGCTTGAATCTTTTTTCTCTTTCTATCTTCTCCCTTTTAATAGCCTTTTGCTGTTCGTTCAGCCGCTGTAGCAGGCGACGCAGACTTTGTTCCTTCTCAAGATCTGTGGTCTGCTTCAACTCACTTTTTATGGCTTTAATGTCATTTATTCGGAGATTGGACAGAAAATTATAGTTCTCTGCAAACTCTTTCTTGTCAAAAGTACCACAAAGTGGATCAAATCTATGGACAAATAGATAAAAAAGAAAAATTTTTAAGAAACAACAATGCATGTTCATCCTAATTTTATTAGTGCTTCACACACGAGGAAAGTTTCTAAACTTACTTAATTACATATCAAAAATATCGGAACGGGCAGGATTTGAACCTGCGTCTCTCTGGGAATCGTGCCCTGAGCGGCTTGACCACTCATATCGAAACTAATTTCCGAATTTGGGCCTTTGAAAGTAGTTTTGATACTTTAATATATCGCTACTGGATGGCATAGACAGTCGCGTAAAAAGACTGGATTAAAGATGCATATCTCAAATTTCGTCACTGACAGGTAAGTGAACCGTGGCCGAGTGGTCAAGGCGCTTAGGGCGCGATGCCCAGAGAGACGCAGGTTCAAATCCTGCCGGTTCCGAAGTTTTTTGATATCGACGGTTAAAAGGAAATAGGGGATAAGCAACAAAAGATGAAATGTTCAGGAGAGCCGTTCAAAGTTTTAAATTTTAGAAAAACTGACGTATTTTTGTCATTTATTAAGATATTGTGAAAAGTGAAACAGTTATAAAATCAGATAGAAATGGAACAGTTACTGGTATTCTTAGTTTTAGTGATTTGACGTTATTTAAAGTAGTTTTTGTCGCTTATAACCACAGCTTTTAATTTTTGAATGAGGAAATATGGCATAAGATACAAATGACAAAATCAAATATTAAAGGATAAGAAGCATATGCGACATTCCAATTTATCATATCGCAAGGTAAAAGGGTATAAGCGACTAGACCGTTCAATCAATATTATAGGAAAAGAAGGATAAGGTACTTTTCATAGTGGTTGTATAAAAGATAATACGGCACAAGAAACAGTCGGCATTCAAAACAATACCAGGATATAAGACATTAGTAACACACAATGTCGCTACGAAGCAAAGAAATATGGATGAAAAGCCACCCCAAAAATAATGAAGTAGCGCAACCAACACAATCCTTCATCAGGAAAATATCTAAAACAGATATTACACGACACCGTAATTAGGTCTCTAACTTCTAAAGAAGGGTGAAATTGCTTGGGAGTAAATTTTCACAGAAACATACTAAGGATCTATCTTACTAAGAAGCCTATTACAGTATACCCTGCTATAATTTTACACTAAATGGTAGATTTAAAAGATATAGCTCGTCATTTCATATTTACTAACGAGCAGATAGTGTGATGTTTTTTGAAATAAAAAAGGAGTTTTTGTTAATACTTTTTAATCACGAAAAATAAAAATTATCCCCCTTACTAATAAAAACACGAATCGCTTTATAAACCTAGCTAAAACACTGTTTTGTCTCTTTCTTTCATAACGCTGTCAACATTTGACAGAAAGTGTTAACATTTAAAAAAGTAGGTAACAAACATTATACAAAAATAAAGACAGCTTCGCAACTTAAAATTAAAAGGCACCGTTAAACAAAACATGGTATCTTTGTCAAATAACAACGTTTCAAGAAACATGGGAACAAAGGACTATAAAAAAACATTGTTTTCACTTACAACTAAGAACGCTTGCTATCTACTATTCATTTCAAAATTTCTATTTCCGTACCACTCTTTTCAGCTTAAGAAATTATTATCTGGTTAATAGACTTTCTTAGTGAACAGATAGTGAATGTGAGGCAAATGATTGAGAAAAGCCGAGAGTTCAACACACCTATGATTATGTGCTTTATTGACTTCTCAAAAGCATTTGACTGCGTGCGATGGGACTGTCTGTGGGATATATTACGGGAAATGGGTGTGCCCCAACACCTCATAAAACTGATCGCAAACCTATACCGAGATGGTGAGTCCATGGTTAGAGTTAATAACGTCATCTCTGGACCATTCAAGCCGGAAAAGGGAGTACGGCAAGGATGTATCCTGTCTCCCATTCTCTTTAACATTTATGGAGAATACATCATGCGAAGAGCCCTAGATGGATGGGAGGGAGGAATTACCATAGGAGGCGTTAAAATCAGCAACCTGAGATACGCGGATGACACCACACTCTTTGCGTCATCAGAAAAGGAACTAGCCCAACTGTTTCGCAGACTAGAACTGAAGAGTGGACTGGCTGGACTTAGTATTAACAAATCAAAGACAAAGGTAATGCTAATCGATAGGACTGGTCAACTCGCTAGAACTGGCGAACTGTCAGATCTGGAGTTTGTTCACGAGTTTGTATACCTGGGATCTCTGCTCTCTGAAAATGGAGGAAGTGAACATGATATCAGAAGACGTATCCAGATAGCCTAAGGTGCCATGAGCAAGCTAATCAGGATTTGGCAAAACCGAAGGATATCAAACACAACGAAAAAGAGACTCGTGCAGACCTTAGTTTTCTCAATCTTCCTCTATGGCTCTGAGGCTTGGACAATCCGGGTGTCAGAGAGGAAGAAGATTGACGCATTTGAGATGTGGTGTTGGCGAAGGATGCTCCGCATACCTTGGACCGCTGAAAGAACAAATGTCTCTATCCTGAAGCAACTTCGAATTAGCACAAGACTGTCGACCATTTGTTACCAAAAGATTCTAGGTTACTTTGGTCACATTGCCCGCCGTCAACCTAGTAATCTGGATAAGCTCATAGTGGTGGGAAGGGTGGAGGGCAAAAGACCGCGCGGTCGATCACCTAGCCGCTGGTCTGACCAGGTCAAGTCGCTCACGGGCCTCCCTCTTACTACTGTATTGCGGAAAGCCGAGGACAGGACGGAGTGGAAGGCTATCGTGTCGAGCGTGTCGAGCGTCACGAGGCCACTTCAATGCGGACACGACCTTCAGAAATGAAGAATGCGACCAAGAAGAAGAAGACTTTCTTATTATGAAATGTTTATGCTGTATAGAAGTTTTATACATACTTAGTATATCACATTGAATAGGTCAGTCTTAGGTCAATTATCATTGGTAATATTTTTTTTCTCTATAGCTATCGACATCAACATTAAAAATCACAACTTTTCTTAATCAGTCTTCTTAATTTGAAAGTATTATCTTTATATTCTGAGAAAGCCCCTCAAAATTAAACATTTAAAAAACCCCCGACTTAGGTTATCAGTCATTTTGCAGCGGTTGACATCTTGGATTTAATTTTTTTATAGTGTATTGTGTTCTGCTACTCAAGCCCTTTTATTTGATACACATATTGAGGTAGTTGTGAAAAAATCTGTAATCCATAATAACACTCTCCAATAATTCACCTTTTAAGCAAAAAAAATCTAAATTCAAATTAAAATCGGTTGATCCCAACCGATTTCAATTTAGATTTGTCGAAAGGATTTTCGGGAGCAACGATGCCACAGAAAGACACATATACGGACAGACAGACAGACAGACAGAGACAGACAGACAGACAGACAACAGACAGACAACAGACAGACGACGGACAGACACCCTGTCGTTTTTGCGTCGGGGGTTAAAACAACATCATCACTTTAATACTATTGATCTCCCTCATCTTCGATATCAGATTCGGCCAAACAGTCTTTTTACTAAATGTTAGATTTAAGTACTCTGCCTGAAACTGTTGAGGTATAACTTTGTCCGTACAAAGCTTCATCAAATCTTTATGTTTAAGCTCTGAAATTGGCAAGACCTTGGGATAGCAGTCCGGCAAATCAAGCAACTTCGTTTTTGATGCGATTTCTATACGAAACACGGGTGCCTCCGGGTCCATCGAGTATTTGACCGTTGCTGATGTGCGGTTCTTTTTAAAAGTAGCGACTCGTATTTTACTAATCTTGCCGACAAGATTACCCACGAAGTATTTGTCAGCGAGAAGGTCCCATCTCTTGAAGTCTGTGTGATTCAATTTCTCAACATCAAAAGGCTTTGGATTTTTTCTTGCCGTCTGAAAAACTGTATACCATTGCGATGGAGCCCAGATAGTAGTATTTTTAACTTGGTTTTCAATTGTTGCGTGTGCAGAATCGAATGTCATATATGTGTATCACAAATAATAAAAAGAGATTGAGCTTACCAATCCTGTGGGTCCCGATATTATTAAATATAGGAGCGCACGAGTCGCGCGTGTTCACGCTGTCACAGCGCGCGGCTGAGTGTTGCGGGGGGACAAGCGACGCATTTAAAACTGGTTTTTGTGGTATTGTAGAACGTGGAAATATGTTATAATCGACACCATGATATCTAATTTAATTTAAGTAATATGGAATTAGCGACAATCGTATTTATATTAGTAAACGGAAGTAAGGTATAACCACCAGTGTCATATTAAAATCAATGTAGGTAATAGGGCATAACCGACTTGGCTGTCATTAAGACCTGAATGGAAATAGGGGATAACCGCCAGAATAATATAAGTATGCATTTTGTATATAGGGCACAAGCGCCATAGCTTTGTTAAATTACGAAATGGAAGTAAGCTTTAAGCAACATTTGTACTTTTCAATTGAAATGCTTAAAAGGCATAAACAACCAAAAGCTTGGCACCCTTGTGAAGTAAAAAAGCATTACCGACAACAAACCCAAAATAAATCATTTTTGTAGGGGTACAATCACCTTTATAGCAAAAATGACCAGAATTTTCGTCGGTTAGCAAAAATAACACTATAAATGGTTCTTTTTTTGCTTGGGCATAAACGCCAAAAAAGTCATCGTAGAGCCATGGGAGTAAGCGCATTCGAAAGAGCAGAAAATTTTAAGTCCAATGGCTTAATAACTCATTTTTGACCAAAATGTCGCTTATGCCCTATTTCCTTTTAACCGTCGATATGTATTTAAGTAAGTTTAGAAACAGCGGAAACAAGTATTGGCGAGGTAATCTGAAGTAGAGGTGATCACAATAGATCGGAGACGGTCGCAGTGATACAGGTCGCACGGAACTGGAGCCTCAACAACAACAAAAGAAGAAGAAGTTTAGAAACATGTTCATCCTAATTTTTGTAAAAACAAAGCTTCATGAAACTAGTTGAAAACATTTGTACAGTACATAATTAAATTAGCTATCTGTTGTAACATTTCCAATTTAAAAAAAAAATTGCTTTTAACCTTGGATCTCTTATCTCTTGTTTCTTTACAGGTGTTACAACATTTTGCAACATCGGCACAGGTTTTTTAGAGCTCATCTCTCGAGGCCTGTTTTTGTTTTCCCTTTTGAATGCTTTTGGCTCATGGCTGACTGTCTGTTTGTTACCAAAAACAACCTCTTTGTAAACTTTAGCGCCAATTTTCTCTTTTAGCTTCTGTAGATCTTCAAAGGATAAACTTGATATTTCATCCCTGATAGCCACCTTAAATAGGAGACAAAAGTATTAGGCACATAGAATAGGGTCAGAAGCGTCTAGAATTTTCAAAGTGAGATTTTAAAATGTACAGCACCATGCAAACCTGCAGATTAACATACACTAGATAACAGAGACATGTGGGGCGTATATACTATCAATATCTGACGTGCTTGAGTATTACCATGTGGCCATTTTTTATACATTTTTTAAATCCTGTAGATGCTCCTCCACCAGTGAAAGGGTATACCTCGTATATGTTGTTTCTTTCTACCATCTAATCTTCAAAACCAGTCTCAAGTCTCCACAACACACAAGTAAATCCACATATAGCTACCACTGGGTTGGAAATATTAGGTTTAGAAATGTGCTGGTTCAATCGCGAAAAGATGAGGGTATGAGTTACCAATAAAACTATTTTCAAAACTATTAGTTTTTCAGGAGCTATGCTGGTTTGCTTACACCAAAAACACTTATTTTATGGAAGCGGCACATTTCTAAACTTTATCCTAACCTACTTACCTTTTATAGGAGTGTATAGTATTTATTTAACCACAAATTATTGACTATTATGATTGTATATTGTTGTCCACTATAATTGTATGTCACACCCAACCCATCATGGAGCAGACTTGGAGACTGCCAGACAGAATCCAGAATTAGAAAATAAGTATGTTATATTCCTAAACGATTCATATATTACATCGATGCTAAATAGATGAACCTACTGAATATTAAGAAGTGAATTGGAATTGACTTACTCTCTCGTTATCTTGCTCTATAAATGAATTGTATGTACTTTCATGCCTCTCTGTCTTTGACATTTTTTCGAGAGAAACTAATAAAATTTCTGGCTCAGCTATCGAAATCACGAATTCTGAGCGAATTAAAAAATTTAAATTAGATTTTAGTGTTGATCAGCCGAGCGATCGCGTAACTTCTGCATCAATTATTGTTACAGTATCAATTGTTGTAATTGGCTGAATTTATTGCATTCTTGCTGCGTCAATGGATTATGTCCAATAGTGGAAGAGTGTTAACCAATCAGAGGTGATTGCGATGTATCAATGATTGATGCAGAAGTTACGCGATCGCTCGGCTGGTTGTTTTAAAAATTATTATTTTGGCTGTGTTCCGAAATACACTGCGAGCACTGTAAGGTGTGACGTCACTTTAGTACACTGCGAAGCCGTTCCTTTATAGTTATGTATACTGGGTACTGCTTAAAACGGAACGCTGTCAGCACTGAGACAAACACTGAGAGCACCTTACCTCGAAAACGCCAGTGCTCACAGTACAAAGATGGCGTCGATTAATGACGTCATATATTTCCCAAGGATACTGCAGCAGTTTACTGTCAGTTATAACGGAACGAATTTCTCCACAGTAAGAGCACTGAACAGTGCTCGCAGTCTATAACGGAACACAGCCTAAATCAAACATGTGTCAACTGTCAACTGTCACAATCAATGACAATAATTTGTGACAATCCTCCGTGTGTTCCGTTATAGACTGAGAGCACTGTTCAGTGCTCTTACTGTGGAGAAATTCGTTCCGTTATGACTGACAGTAAACTGCCGCAGTATCCTAGGGAAATATATGACGTCATTAATCGACGCCATTTTTGTACTGTGAGCACTGGCGTTTTCGAGGTAAGGTGCTCTCAGTGTTTGTCTCAGTGCTGACAGCGTTCCGTTATAAGCAGTACCCAGTATACCTAACTATAAAGGAACGGCTTCGCAGTGTACTAAAGTGACGTCACACCTTACAGTGCTCGCAGTGTATTTCGGAACACAGCCCCTATGTATATTCATACCCCCCTGCTACACACTGCCCGAGTGACGTGGGAAGTAGCGTGGGACGGAGGCAGAGACGTCGTGTGGCAACGATACTCGCCATGCTCTCGCCACGCTCCTCGTCCTCGCGCATCGCTCCCTGTTTTGTCGGTTTTTTGGGCGCGAGTCAAAGGACTGGCGATATGAGCGCGAGAGACCTCCCACACACTGCCCAGTGCCCGCTACTCATTCGCAATCGAGCGCTCGTAGCAGAAGCACGCGCAATCATGCCGTCGCCGCCGCCGCCAGCCGATGAATGGAGTAACGATAAAACGTTACTACCTATATTATTATGTTTTAAATAAATCATGTTGGTACCTATACCTACATTATGATGCGCGTGACTTCGTCTGCGTGAATTAAAAAAGTTCCCGCGGGAAGTTTTTAATTTGCCGGGACAAAAGTAGCTATATTGTGTTATTTCAGACTATAATCTATTGATGCCCGCGATTTCGTCCGCGTGGATTGAGGTTCTTTGGTTCCCGCGGGAACTCTTTAATATGCCGGGATATAAATTAGCCTCTATGTTATTCCATAAGTATATTAGTATAGAGAAGCTTGTTTTTTAAAAGTACTAGCTGATACCCGCGACTTCGTCCACTTGGAATAAGTTTTTTTAATTCCCACGGGAACCATTGAAATATTATACGAGAACTCTGTAATTTTCCGGGATAAAATGTAGCCTATGTCGATTTCCGGGTCCTAAACTACATCCATGCAACAAATCACGTCGATCCGTTGCTCTGTTGCGACGTGATTGAAGGACAAACCAACAAACAAACACTTGGTAGAGGGGATGAAAGTCAAAATATATGTAGTTACTTAGTTGTAATTAACGCGTAGTCTGATTTCATTCATTCTTTTTTGTTCGAAAGTACGTACTTACCTACTTTAAAAATTGATCTGTAAAAATTTCAAGGTCATTGGGTTTGTAGTTTAGAAGTATCGACACTATCATTATACACAGCAATGAACGTCCAAAATATGTAACTTGAATAATGTGTTATTTTATGCATGGGTTGGTATACCTAGTTGAGGACCTGGCCCCTTATTCTCTAACTCAGTGGCTATCAGAAAATGAAAGACACTGACATATTTATCCATTGAATGTTCGCTATGAAAATGTTATTATTACTTCATAGCAAACCTTCAATGGATAAAAAATATATGTCAGTGGCTTTCATTTTCTCATAACCACTGAGTTAGAGAATAGGGGGGCTGGACTTTTTTCTCGGAGTGTATGTTTAGGCACACAATGGGGCAAATAAAACACTAACTTTAGCAATTAGTGGTTTTAATGTTTATCCGTTGATGGATGTAAAACGAATGAAATTGCATAATTAATAAAGTCAAGTAGGTACAGTGTTGACAAACGCCTGTTAAAGTTTTAGAGCAATTATTGTATGTGATAAACTAGTGTTCCGAAGTGGCCAGGCGTCTGCGCCGGAACACGTTGCAATAAGGAGTTCCCGTGGGAATTTAAAAAAACTTATTCCACGCAGACGAAGTCGCGGGTATCAGCTAGTTTATAATATTAGTATGGATTTTGAACTTAGAGCTTATTATCCATACTAATATTATAAATGCGAAAGTGTGTCTGTCTGTCTGTCTGTCTGCTACGCTTTCCCGGCCCATCTTTTCAACCGATTTTGCTGAAATTTGGTATAGAGGTAGGCTATATCCCGGGGAAGGACATAGGGTACTTTTTATCCCGGAAAATGAAGGAGTTCCCGCGGGAATCAAAAAAGGTAAATCCACGCGGACGAAGTCGCGGGCATCATCTAGTTTTTATATAATTTAATAGGACGTACATTTATATAGTTAAATATGCTAAACAAGGATAGCGCGCACGCAGCCACAGTTTCAACCTCCATTGTGTGTTACGTGTAGCAAGTGCAAATGACCTAGTGCGGAGCGTCGCGATTAATCGCGCGAGGAGAGCTGTGTGTGGCCACGGAGGGCAGCAACGCGGCAGAGCGAGGGCGTGCTACGCGGCAGCGAGGCATATTGCCTCCGCTACACTATGCTCCTCGCGCTGCCGCGTAGCACGCCCTCGCTCTGCCGCGTTGCTGCCCTCCGTGGCCACACACAGCTCTCCTCGCGCGATTAATCGCGACGCTCCGCACTAGGTCATTTGCACTTGCTACACGTAACACACAATGGAGGTTGAAACTGTGGCTGCGTGCGCGCTATGCTTGTTTAGCATATTTAATTCCTTCAATCACGTCGCAACAGAGCAACGGATCGACGTGATTTTTTGCATGGCTATAGTTTAGGACCCGGAAATCGACATAGGCTATATTTTATCCCGGAAAATTACAGAGTTCTCGTATAATATTTCAATGGTTTCCGTGGGAATTAAAAAAACTTATTCCAAGTGGACGAAGTCGCGGGTATCAGCTAGTACTTTTAAAAAACAAGCTTCTCTATACTAATATACTTATGGAATAACATAGAGGCTAATTTATATCCCGGCAAATTAAAGAGTTCCCGCGGAAACCAAAGAACCTCAATCCACGCGGACGAAGTCGCGGGCATCGATAGATTATAGTCTGAAATAACACAATATAGCTACTTTTATCCCGGCAAATTAAAAACTTCCCGCGGGAACTTTTTTAATTCACGCAGACGAAGTCACGCGCATCATAATGTAAGTATAGGTACCAACATGATTTATTTAAAACATAATATAGGTAGTAAAGTTTTATCGTTACTCCATTCATCGGTTGGCGGCGGCGGCGACGGCATGATTGCGCGTGCTTCTGCTACGAGTGCTCGATTGCGAATGAGTAGCGGGCAGTGTGTGGCAGGTCTCTCGCGCTCATATCGCCAGTCCTTACTCCTTTGTACCGACAAAACAGGGAGCTATGCGCGAGGACGAGGAGCGTGGCGAGAGCATGGCGAGTATCGTTGCCACACGACGTCTCTGCCTCCGTCCCACGCTACTTCCCACGTCACTCGGGCAGTGTGTGGCAGGGGGGATACAATTAGAAGGATCACCTAGGTGTTTTTGTTAAACAAATTCACACCTTTTTTATTTAACTAATAAAGTTCAATTTAGATTAGCGTTCACTCTTAAGGATTTTCGGTCTCGACAAGGACTCACTTTTTAGTCGCGCGGCTGTCTCGTTCACTCTCGTGTTCACTCTTGTGTCTCGTTCAATTAATATTAATTATGGTGTCCTGCCAGTGTAGCGGTTAGAAAGAGACAACGCGCCTTAATATTAGCTCTCTTTCGGCTCGCGTTTCGTGCGTTATGTGATCCTTTTAATTGTGATAATGTTGTGATACATAATATTTCTATGGTAGTAACACAACTGGCCTGCTGTACACAACGCGACGGTCCATGGAATTAGGAATTACGACTAATGCCACCGTAGACAGAGCAAGATATATAGACGACGCCATATCTCCTTTTCACTCCCACATGAAAGAGATGCAGTGTTGGGATGTTACACAAGATAGAATAAGAAAAAAATATTTGTTTTTCCTGCGTGTCACGGGTTTTGTGCCTATTGCATACTATTGTGCCAGACAAATTAAGACGTTTGTATGACGTTTGGGAGGTGTTTCATAGTATTACCTATCCCTTTCGGTTACAGGCTGCCCTTATTCTAGAGGTTCCTTCTTCTATGAATGCAACGGTCCATCAACGGTCACAACCCGACAAGCAAGTCCGTTGACCCTAGTTAATACACTAGGACAAAAAGTCTGACGTGGGCGGAACCATAGACTAGAAACTAGATACCTAGATGACCACAGGTATAAATACCACGTATATTTACATTTTACACGTCCGGCAGTCACGTCATATCCCATCACCCATGTCACAGCAGAAAATCCAAAGAAAATCGCAAACTATCTCAAACTAAAATACAACAAATTAAAATAAGTAGGTAATAGTTATATTTTAAATTCTGAAGATTGAATTACAGAGCTGAACTCTCAGAGTGAACTCAAATGGATTTAGAGGAAGCTATAACTATTACTAGAATAAGTACACTATCTGGACCAATTTATTTGTTGATTGGATGGCAAACAAAATCCTTTGAAACTTACATATACCATGAAGAAAATGTTTGGAAAGGAAGGTTTTCATCCAATCGCCTAACGGGCTTCAGTAAAAATTTACAAATGACTGAATCAGATTATTTTGTCAAACTCAAAGGATGCATAACACGTCAAAGAGAAGATTACATTTATGAGTTGAAAAGTGGTTTCTTTTACTGGAAACGAATTATAAAAAACTCAGTTATCATTGAAGGTTTCTTGCCTGTAGAACTAGAACCATCGCCGAGTATTTCTCGGCCAGATCTGATTGAAGTTTTACTTGCATTAAATAGGCATTTAAGTGAAAAATTAAGTACGTTTAAATTTAAACTCAAAAATATTAAAACTGAGTACTCAAAGTGCCTGAAAGATACACAAGAGTTTTTACATTTAAAAAATGGTATGGAAAAGGCACTATGTGATAAATTTTTAAACTTACTAAACATGAAGAAAAATGAAATCTTATTGGTAGATAAAAATATCAGTTCAAGTGTAAGAAAAAAGAACCCTACAATGAGCTGTACAAATCCAAAATAAGTAATAAAATTATTACAAAGCAAAAAAAAAATCCTTTGGAACTTTGTGCTTGTGACGTTAAATTGTATCTCAAACAATATCATTAGGTCCTTGTTAATTATTATTATTGTCGATGCAGTAAAAAAGCATACATATTGCAATGTTTTTAATAATAATATGTACCTATTAGTTTAGTTGTAGTGGATAGAACACTATTCACATTTTTGTGTCGCCGGTCGCAGCATTCGATGTTGGCAGTAGGCTCAATCTGAGGCAGTAGGAGTGAAGAGCTGACTGTAGCTTGGCAACCATCATAGAGTTAGGAAAACCGTTAGGGTTATGAACGTTACTGATATAATAGCTTCCGTTCTGTTCCCAAATAATTTACCTCCTCTACCTAGTGTCTACGATTTTATCCTTTCATCTGCGGGTCGGACTTTACTTTATTTGCGTATTTGACAACTAGTCAAATCAGCAACTTTTCTTTATACGTCAAAACGCGTGGTTACTGCGTAAACTACGGGATTTGTATGAAATATTGCAGAGTGACGTCATCAAAGTTCGACGCACTTTTTTACTTTAACAGATAGTTTAAAATAGTCATTCAACATTTAAAAACTAACAGGGGCGGTGGATATTATGACTTTTGGGAGATCTTATTATTAATCACTAGAAACATCATCATGGCGCTGAAATACAACCTGAGGATAGCTGAAATACAGCTGAGGGGGCAGTGCAAATTAATAATTCCGCAGCTGAAGGGTTAACCCCTTTTGATCGCGCCGTGAGACCCACGGGCGGATCCAAATTCTTTTTTTACTCCGGTTTTGCTTCTTTTTCTTTTTCATAAGTGAAAAAAGAGTAATAAAGAAGCAGTAGCAGTAGTAGCAGCAATAATTGCACTCGTATCAGCCTCCATTGTAATTTGTAGCAATCAGAATCAGAAATTATTTATTGCATTATACACATAATTTTATAAAGGTGGTACAAAAGATAAAGATAAGTAAGTGTATTACCATTGTCATGGCGTGCAATATGTAGGTTGAAAAATAATCTAAATTACAATAATAATATCCAGGAATTTCTTGCAAAAATAAATAAGTCAAGTGTTTGAATAAAATAATAATAACAATGTCAAGTCTTTGAATAAAATAACTAAAAAATTGTTTGAAATTGAAAATATCATACATTTAGTAGAGTCAAAGAAATATTCCATTAGGTATAATTATTATTACAATCAATATTGTCAATGTGCCTATTTGCTTATACCCAGCATTTAATTCAGCTAGCTGTCATTGAAAAAATCATCTAGGCTGTAGTCACAGATGTAGTACCAGATACCGCGCTCGGAACACGGCAGACGCGCCAACAAAGCGATTACAAAACGAAAAGCAAATACAATTCTCAGTTAGTTGGATGCGACGCGTCGAGAAGTTTTGACGTGACGTGTGTGTAGACAAGTTTCTCGAAATAATGCCGTCTTGTGTCTTGAAACCATTGATGTAGAATTTTAGTACCTATACTAGATGTCCGATTAGCGCTTCAAAATTGTCCCCGAAAAGTTACAGCACAAAATACGAAGGTGCTCTTACTTGCCATTAGTATAGGCCAACCATAGCCAACATAACGACGCGTCAAAATGCCGTAGTGCTCATATAAAAATTGTGCTAATATTATTGTTATTGTTTGGCCAATGTTTGTGACAATGCGTCAAATATTGCAACAAACATTGACTGTTCTGGATACAGGGGATGCATGGAGTAGTATTGGTGTTTTAAAAGTATTGTTGTTTGTAGATTCCCTAGCAATCCATTTCGTTGTGCAGTAGAGTTATTCAAGCCATCTAAAAAAACACATTATATTTTTTTTCAAATTCATTTTGATAAAATTGATATTACTGGAAACACACATACCTACATAGTTACATAAGTACACATAAAATACATTGGGTACATACATAAATATATTATATACTTTAAATAAATATTATATAGGTAAAAAAAATTAGTAAAATAGAATAAAAGCCGCAAAGCCTAAATCTGAATCGGCATCAAAGCCAGTTGAGTAGAGAAAGTAGATATAGTTGTGGAGAGAAGTCGGTGTTTACGTAAATTTTGATAAATTTGCAAGTTTTAATCCCGTATTTTACCCTCTTAGTGGGTGAATTTCCAAATTTTATTATTTATTTATTAATATAAATTTCTTCGTACAACAAAATAAGTTGAATAAAGAAATCCTGTTCAAAATTTCATGCTTCTAGACATCGAAATAAAATTGTACCTATAGAGGCTTAAGCTGAGCGTTGTCTGTCAATAAATTACTTTTGGGATCTATTTACCCATTTTTTGATAAATTATTTGATGAGTAAGTTCAAACAATCCGTAAAAATAGAATTATCATCATGTAATATACATTATATATATTATAATACAAGTTATTCTTATTGTTTAACGATAGGATTCCTTTGGAATGTCGGATGAAATGTTTTGTGGATTTTACTCCGTAACTCCATCAAATATCAACCGATTTTCACAATTATTTTTTCTTTACATTATCAGGTTGGTCACATGTCAATTTCATGAAGATTTGACGAGTAGTAATTCAGAGATGGAAGGCGGAACTCCTCATCCGCCCATCGGGTAGCAGCAAATCAATCGCGTTCAGTGTAATACGTCAGTAAAACGTAGATTTTTAACCTTGATATTGATTTTAAAATGAAACTAACTAAGGATAATTTAAAATATAAGTTACTCTTACTTCTTTAATAAATGTTAAGTAGTTTAGTTTTAGTTTCCTCGTATTTTTACACAGATACTAATGCAGATCATAGCATTGTATAGTTATAAATATTGATAGAAAAGTAAAGAGTAGGTACGCAATTTAAACCTACGTGGTTTTTCGCAGTGCTCCAAAGCTGTCTCAATTTTTATTTTGATAAATAAATTATACTGTACAAGTATAACACATTTAAGTGAGTTGCTGGGGCGCGTAAGCTACACACACAATAAATATACACGAACATACACAGCAAAAAATATTCTGCAAGTCCATGTCTCCATTGTTCTCTTTGAATTTCGTTCCATTGAATTTTTTTGTTTTTGCCTTTCTACAAGACAAAAGGACTTAAATATAAATATACTAAATTCGTAATTATCCTAAATGCTAAGTAATAAGGTTTATAATAAATTGACGTTGTTGATATTGACAATGTGATGCCAAGAGTTGCGTCTAGTTCCAAAATAGTGTAAAGGTACCAATTTGGCAACGTATGACGTACCTTATTGCTTACACATTAAGTTTTATTTTAATAATAAATATTTTTGTACATATTTTAAAAATTACTTTTTATTTTGGATTGAAAGGTTATTCCTACCTTTTCTCTGATGACAGAATGTCTTAAAAATTAATATTTTCTAATCGTAATGTAGCTTTATGTGTTAGTATTAAGGTGCATAATTAACTGAAGTTGTTGCTAATATAATACCTTTTTCTACATTTAACAGTCAGATACTCAAATGTTTATGTGTTGTCAAAATGGGTCATTTTTACGATAATTTTTGTTCGTGACCATTGAGGTATTATGTACTAACGTACTTCGTGACCCTGTTTCTATTACTCATTCTATTTCTTGAAACACTGTAAAAATTGTTACCAAAAATTAAAAAAGGAAGATGGTGTTTCGTTTCATAGGCAAAAATTTATATTTTCATTCTGTTAGATTTTTTTTCCATGATAATTAATTGCTGATGACTTGAAACACAAAACCTCAACGATATCTATCAGTGTTGCTAATTTACGTTGAAATATTTTCCCTTAAATTAAAGAAGGTGTAAATGGGCTGTTAGTAGATAGTTTTTTTTGTGAAACAGCTACGCTGCCGGCTTATTTCGAAGTACGCCGATTAATTTATTGGTACGCCAGCTGCTTGGTACGCAGATGGTACGCAGGCTACTTTGGTGGTACGTAGGCTACTTTTAAGGTACGCCAGCTACTTTCGAGGTACGCAGGCTACTTTGGTGGTACGTAGGGTACTTTGGTGGTACGCAGGCTACTTTAAAGGTACGCCAGCTACTTTAGAGGTACGCCGGCTACTTTAGAGGTACGCAAGCTACTTTAAAGGTACGTAGGCTACTTTTAAGGTACGTAGGCTACTTTTAAGGTACGCCAGCTACTTTAGAGGTACGCCGGCTACTTTAGAGGTACGCAAGCTACTTTTAAGGTACGTAGGCTACTTTTAAGGTACGCCAGCTACTTTCGAGGTACGCAGAGCTGTACGAGGTACGTACGTACCTCTAAAGTAGCTGGCGTACCTTAAAAGTAGCCTACGTACCTCCAAAGTAGCCGGCGTACCTCTAAAGTAGCTGGCGTACCTTAAAAGTAGCCTGCGTACCACCAAAGTAGCCTACGTACCTCCAAAGTAGCCTGCGTTCCTCTAAAGTAGCTGGCGTACCTTAAAAGTAGCCTACGTACCTCCAAAGTAGCCGGCGTACCTCTAAAGTAGCTGGCGTACCTTAAAAGTAGCCTGCGTACCACCAAAGTAGCCTACGTACCTCCAAAGTAGCCTGCGTTCCTCTAAAGTAGCTGGCGTACCTTAAAAGTAGCCTACGTACCTCCAAAGTAGCCTGCGTACCTCTAAAGTAGCTGGCGTACCTTAAAAGTAGCCTGCGTACCACCAAAGTAGCTGGCGTACCTCTAAAGTAGCTGGCATACCTTAAAAGTAGCCTACGTACCACCAAAGTAGTCGGCGTACCTCTAAAGTAGTCGGCCTACCTCCAAAGTAGTCTACGTACCACCAATTTAACTGGTATATCTTGAAAGTATTCGTCGTACCGCTAAAGTACTCAGCGTAGCTCCAAAGTAGCCAGCGTACCACCACAGTATCAGGGGAGATCGCAGTGAAGGGCTAACTTGTAGTGGATAAAAAAAAAAACAGTAATATGCGCATCTCCTTTTCCAGGATACAAGCTATTCTCCTACCATATGTCGTTGAAATCGTAAGGCATAAAGAAAGAACCAACAAATACATTTTCTTTCATTAATTTGGCACTTTTTCATTAATCTGGCAACATTTCACGCACACTGATGCATGTGTTCAGACAGTGCTGTCACGCACACTCGAATAAATTTTGGCCGCACTTCCGTGTTCCGAGCGCGGTATCTGTTTAGTACTACATCTGTGGCTGTAGTAGGCTTTGTTTAATAACCAATTCTTTAACACTCTCTTGAATTTAGGTAGGGGAAGTTCTTTGATGTTATCTGGCAAATTATTATAAACTCGTATGGCCATAATGAATGCACTTTTACGGTAAATATTAGAATTTATTAGAGGCAAATGGAGTCCATCTTTTTGTCTACTTGGTCTGGTGCGCAATTCTGATTTCTTTGTAAAAGACTGGTTATTGTTTTTCACCAGAAGGCACAGAATCCATATACTTAATCTTATTAATATTATAAATATAAATGCGAAAGTGTCTGTCTGTCTGTCTGCTACGCTTTCACGGCCCATCTGTTCAACCGATATTGATGAAATTTGGTATAGGCATAGTTTGTATCCCGGGGAAGGACATAGGCTACTTTTTATCCCGAATAATTAAGGAGTTCCCGCGGGAATACAAAAATTTTTTATCAACGCGGACGAAGTAGTGGGCATCATCTAGTGAATAATATAATCGCTTGAAGACAGGAGCATGTAAGTGGTTTAAATTATTTTCTTTGGACACGGGTAAAAACCACAGGTAAAAACTAAAGCGGGTAGAAGCAAAATATCGTAGACTGGGTAAGATATATAAACGCCGCCATATCTCCTTTTCACTCCCACATGAAAGAGATGCAGTGTTGGGATGTTACACAAGATAGAATGAGAAAAAAATATGTGTTTTTCTCTCCCTTTCTGCGTGTCACGGATTTTGTGCCTATTGCATACAAACAAACCATATCTTGTGCCGACGTTTCTATGACGTTTGGGAGGTGTTTCATAGTATTACCTATCCCTTTCGGTTACACGCTGACCCTGATTCTAGAGATTCCTTCTTCTATGCAAAATATACTCATCACACATTATGGGTGCGTTCCGAAATACACTGCGACCACTGTAAGTCCCCAGTAAAGAGCACTGCCAGTGCTCGCAGTGTTTATATCGGAACACCCACTTTAGCAGTTGACATATTTTGACAGTACAGTTTGCAGAATAGGTACAAAGGTTTTTGCACTCAGATATGAGCAACTAGGACCCTATAGTGTAATAAATTCATAGTAGGTATCCAGTATATCATATTTCTAGGATATCTATGGTGCGAAATAAGATCCTTCTGTGGGATCATATTATACATAATATAGTGTAATATAGGCCTAGCCATTTGCCACCATAATTCTAGTAGTCATAGATAAAGGATACTTGGATACTTTTAGTGTGTTCCGAAATACACTGCGAGCACTGTAAGTCCCCAGTAAGAGCACTGAACAGTGCTTATATCGGAACATCCGCTATATATAGTGGGTGTTCCGATATAAGCACTGCGAGCACTGTCAGTGCTCTTTACTGTATTACTGTTACGGAACACACCCATAGTATAGTGTAATATGGGCCTTAGTCTAATGCTCTATGGCCTCTCTCTATGAAATTATGCAAAGAGTGCTATCGTCAATGTCAAACCTCAAAAACATGTGAAAAACATCAATCAACAAGTCGAAAATTAAAACCTCCGGACTCCGGTAAAAAATAAAATAAAAAGCAGTAAAAACCTGGGAAAAACCCACAACGCATACCACAACCTTTAACCTTACCACAAAAACATTCTTCAAGGCTCAAGCTCATTCCTTAAGATTTTAAAATTTCTAGTTTATTTAATAATTTAATGAGAAACAGGTACCTTACAACTTACCTTGTGTATTTTAATAATTGCTAAATATACCTACTGTTTGCTTTAAGGAACGAAGAAGTTAAAAATATGATTTTAAAGTTCAGTCTAAATTAGTAGAAACCGGACAAATGGATTGTAACTCAGTATCTGAAAATTTTGTGTCAAAGTTTGATATCAAAGGGAAACCTGTTTATGCCATAGTATTATGGCAAAACACCAAAAGTCATCTATTTCATATACAAGTATTTAGAGAAGAGCAGAGTTGGTCTGGTGATTTAACATATGAAAAGTGTTTAAAATTTGCAGAAAATTTTGATGAAGATATTGAACAATATTCACAAAATGTAAATGATGTGTTAAAAATGAAAAACAATATGTATACTATTGACTTTATAACTGCTGAGGGTGATAACAATGCGAACTTCTATTGGAAAAAGAGATTTGAAGATTCAACGGCAACTTTAATTCATGGATATGTATCTGTGACAAAAGATGAAGTTGCTGGAACTAAAGATGATATAATAGATTTTCTATTAGAAGAAAATAAATATCTCAGTCTTGCTCTTGAGGGTTACAAGAATAAGACTGAAATATTAAAAACTGACTTGGACAACTGGAAAAGCGAGTTTGAAAAATTTACAATAACAAAGAATTCTTTAGAAACAACTTTATATGGAAAATTTGTGCAGCTTTTGAACTCTAAGAAAAGTAGGATTCAAGAGCTTGAAGAACATTTAAATGAATTATGAAAACACATATCTATCTATGTTTACTTTTATTTGGTATTCATGTTTCAACAATAAATTGTTATTGAATGAAGTTTTAACATTCTGAAATATGTATGGAATCTTATAAAACATGGCAGTTGTTTTTCATGTATTAATTCAGACACTTTAATGTGACACTCGTAAACACATCCAAAATTTTAGCCATTTATGCTTTTACCAATGAAATCAAGGTTTAGTTTTACTATTATACTATCTAATTATTTAGGTATTTATAATTAAATATTACTGCTCTTTACCTAAGACGGTATATAAGTTTACCTTTTAATTCATCATGTAAATTAAATTTCAGTAAGTAATAATAATAAATTGATTATTGCTATGATTTTACTTTTAAATTCCTATGATGCTATTATAGATTTTTTTCGAAAATGAAGTTATCTGAATCCCTATTCCTATAATATCTTTGTTCAAAGAGGGTGATCAACTGATCACTGATCAGTATAGGTGGGTTGTACAGCCGTCGTGTGACATGGAAGCGAGCAGGGAATGAAATAAAATACTAAAGTAGAAATCAATAACTTATTATTATTCTTAGAACATCTGTACATTCCTTTCTAATAGCTTCGACCAAAGAGGGTGATGAATGTAGGTTTGTTGTTGCAAGCCGGGTGTATACAGCTATCGCCGTCGGTGAGCTGACGCGGGGGTGTGAAGGGGATACACAGGGACTTGGCACCCATCGCTGGTCCTTTGAGTTCTGATGTAGGATCATCATCGGTCCTGCAATATCATAACAGTTGCCTATTAATATTTTTTTGGCATGAAAATATATTAATTACTAGAGGTCGCACGCGACTTCGTCCGCGTACAAAATCTGATTTCATATGAGATAATGAGATTTTCCCGCTGCAAAAGGCCTTTATAGCGGCTTTATAGCTTATGCAGGTTAACCTTCATGCAAACTTCCAACCCCAATTTCACCCACTTTGGGGTGGATTTTCGTGAAACTGCTTGCACAGGTTTTTATTATTCAAAACTAATAAAAATGCCGATTTTCATGTCTCTAACTTCAAAAACATAGGACTTTCATACAAATTCCCACCCCCATTTCACCCTCTTAGGGGTGAATTTTCTTAAATCCGTTTCTTAGCTGATGTCTACACTATAGAAGGAATCTTCCTTCCAAATATCAAGTTTGTATACTTTATAGTTCCTGAGATATCGTAATTAGTCAGTGAGTGAGAAAATGAGTGGTATTTCGCTTTTATTTAAATAGATAACAGTTACCTACATATTGTAACTCGTATGCTTTATAGTTCCTGAGATATCGTGATTAGTCAGTGAGTGAGGAAATGAGTGGTATTTCGCTTTTATTTAAATAGATAACAGTTACCTATTTTGTAACTCATATTGTGCTCATTGTACTGGTTGAAATAACAGAAAATCCCATCATCTAGTAGTCTATGGGACCTCCTACACAACAACGTTAAGGCAACAGCGCTCAACACTGCGCCAAGGAGGTCCTCTAAAAGTTGGATACAACATACTCCGTCTAGTCCGGCTGATAAAGGACGCACCTGGCACTATCGTTCTTGATGTTGTCCTCGCAGGGCGTGAGGCCGCAGAACGGCGCCAGCAGCATGTGCCGCCGCTCCAGAGCGCCCACGAAGTCGTCCCACCGCGTCACCAGCGACAAGCGCGCGTCGCGCTCCTTTGTAGCCCTGAAACAAGCAATCGTTATATCGCGTGCCACTACTAAACGCTAACGTTTGTTCGACAGATTTTATCCTTAAGACCTTACGATTGGCTCAATAAAATAGTAGCTCTAAATTTATTTTATTTAACATTGAATGTACTTTTCCTCCACGTCCCGTACGTTTTGTCCAATTTTTCCACTCCAATTCGGAATCATAGATATTCTTACGAAATATCCATACAACTCTTAGGCCATGATTACACTTGTAAGTTTTACTCACGTGTGTTGCTTTTATGTGTAACTTACGAAATGTAACAGTCTTGTAAGTCGCGTATCGCATGCAAATGTTAGTTATGTAAGAAGCTTACATACGCTGCTTTACAACTTTAAACTTACAAGTGTAATAGTGGCCTTATACATACTTAGCCAGCATAGCGTCGTGTATCTGGTCCATAAGTGCCAGCAGCTTGTTTGGCGCCTCCGTCCGCTTGAGAGTCATCTTGTCGCCATTGAGTCTTTGTACGGCCACCACTTCGCCTTTGGCCATGTCCTTGGGGCCTAGTTCCACACGGATCGGAACACCCTGTTAAATATAATAAAAAATAAATTTAATTCTAATATTGAATGTGTACTTTACAAAATATCCAGTGTTCGTTCAAAATATCAAGTGTGGGAAAACCATTAAATTTTTGTAAGAGTCAAGTTGCCTCAAAACGGTTGTTTTTGGTTATTTGAAAAAAGCATGGCAGCAGTATGCACGCCAATGAAAGGCCAATGCAACCTTTTGGCATATAATGTAATTAATTTTTTTTTGTTTCCGCCATTAACGAAACTCAGGTCATAATTTAGAGTAGGTATTATCCGTAAAGGATGAGTAGTTGTCTCTGTAGTCGCCTTCAGCCCGGATGCCCACACGCGTCAACTCGTCAACAAGTTGTTTGCACGTGTCAATGAGGCTCTTGAGCTCTTCCGCAGTCTGAAATCAGTTTGTTAGACTTCCGACTCACCTTGAGCTCCCAATGGTTGAACTTCCAACCCGGTGAGTAGTTGTCTCTGTAGTCGCCTTCAGCCCGGATGCCCACACGCGTCAACTCGTCAACAAGTTGTTTGCACGTGTCAATGAGGCTCTTGAGCTCTTCCGCAGTCTGGAATCAGTTTGTTAGACTTCCGACTCACCTTGAGCTCCTAATGGTTGAACTTCCAACCCGGTGAGTAGTTGTCTCTGTAGTCGCCTTCAGCCCGGATGCCCACACGCGTCAACTCGTCAACAAGTTGTTTGCACGTGTCAATGAGGCTCTTGAGCTCTTCCGCAGTCTGGAATCAGTTTGTTAGACTTCCGACTCACCTTGAGCTCCTAATGGTTGAACTTCCAACCCGGTGAGTAGTTGTCTCTGTAGTCGCCTTCAGCCCGGATGCCCACACGCGTCAACTCGTCAACAAGTTGTTTGCACGTGTCAATTAGGCTCTTGAGCTCTTCCGCAGTCTGAAATCAGTTTGTTAGACTTCCGACTCACCTTGAGCTCCTAATGGTTGAACTTCCAACCCGGTGAGTAGTTGTCTCTGTAGTCGCCTTCAGCCCGGATGCCCACACGCGTCAACTCGTCAACAAGTTGTTTGCACGTGTCAATGAGGCTCTTGAGCTCTTCCGCAGTCTGAAATCAGTTTGTTAGACTTCCGACTCACCTTGAGCTCCCAATGGTTGAACTTCCAACCCGGTGAGTAGTTGTCTCTGTAGTCGCCTTCAGCCCGGATGCCCACACGCGTCAACTCGTCAACCAGTTGTTTGCACGAGTCGATGAGGCTCTTGCGTTCTTCCGCAGTACTGGAGGCGGTAATTCCGCACGGAACCACTATGGCCTGGATTTCCGCGACCCTCGGGGGCAGTACCAATCCACGGTCGTCCCCGTGTACCAACACCATGACACCTTAACATAAACCGTGTGTAATAATCACTAAAAATAATTTATTTTAATAGTTGTCAAATATCCAATTATGAAAATGGCACAGAGAGTCTATTCGCAAAACTTTAAAAATTTCACGTTCTTGAATGTCCTGTTCTCAAAACCTTCCAATCTCATGACGCCCTCATATTTGGTTTTTGTAATCTTGCTATAAAGAATTATAATTAAAAAAAGGAAAATATGGAGCTTTAACTATGGCACAAAAAGTCAGCCGTCGGCTGCAAGAAAATATACTTTTGCTGCATGTACCTATGGTCCTCGTGGTCAAGCCCCATGAGTTTTGGTAAACGTAGTTTTTCTCTTGCGTCTCGGCATCGTCATAAACTATCTCGAACATTTTCGAGAAGTTCTGTCCAAGATGATGACTCGTCGCACCCTGGAAATACGACTCAATTACTAATTGTATTATTTAAACCCTGTTTTAGTTATTACGGATATATGATGATAAAAAAGCATTATAAAAAAATTGTCCACATTTCGGATTTTTAAAATATTGAGGAATCCTCTATTCTCCACAGTATAAAGTATTCTATGGTGGCGCTCCTCCCTTCTCCAGTAGTGTAAGCTTTTTGCCTTTCAAAGCTTCACAACGATACTTACTTCATTTGTCAGACTAGAATGCGTGTCCTGTGTTCCTATTTGGGAATTTCGCCTGGTGGGAGGCTTCGGTCGTGGCTAATTACCACCCTACCGGTAAAGACGTGCCGCCAAGCGATTTAGCGTTCCGGTACGATGCCGTGTAGAAACCGAATAGGGGTATGGGTTTAATATAACTGCCATGCCCCTAACAGGTTAGCCCTCTACCATCTTAGACTGCATCATCACTTACCATCAGGTGAGATCGCAGTCAAGGGCTAACTTGTAGTGAATAAAAAAAAAAAAAATTATAAAGTTTTCCTTAGATTGATCAGGAAGTGACCTAGTTACCATCCTCCCGGTAAAAACGTGAGGCCAACGTTTTGTGTTCCGGTAAAACGCTGCGAAGGAATCAATTAGAGGTTTAGGCTTTATTAGACAGTCATCGAGTTCTTAGCCCACTTTCCACTTGATTTTATCTTACTGATGTATCAACGTACAGCTCGTATACCGCTGGGTCTAGGAAATTGCGTAAGCATTGTCTTGGCCGCCTCACAAATATAAAGTATTCTAATGATTTCAAAAATTTAATTCGTCCGAAGCCAGAGTTGATTTGCTAGAATCTAGATAATAATAAGAGGATAGGAAAACAAGAAAGAAATTATTGTTTTGATAATAATTTCAACTCATGTTTACATTTGCATGTCAGTAATGACGAAACATGTTTGGTCAAATTTTGTATGTGTTATCTTTTAATTGTACCATGTTTCAAGCAAATAAACGATTTATTTATTTATTTATTTATTTATAAATGATGTTACCTGTATCCCACGTCCACTGGCTGGTATGTACGCTTCTACAGTGGTGGTGTAATCGCCACCAGCGAACTTTTCCTTCTCTGTCTTACGCCCCTTAATGACTGGTACCGCCAATAACTCCTCATACACGCGTGCGTAAAGATCTAGTGATCAAAAGGTTCTCCTTTATAATTAAAATTCAATAAAGAAACATAAACGTCGGCGCATGTAAGTTTGCCTAAAACTAAGATCCTATCCTTCCTATGTTTCATAATTTTTAGCAGACATACAAAAAGGATGTTCTGTATTCGATCTGTATGTATAATATACAGTACCTATGTTTGTTCGCGATAGTCTCGTAACCAGTGAACCGATTATGATGATTTTTATTTGCACGAATCGGAACCATTGCATTGTCCGTACTGCGCTAACTCCGTATAACGTTTAACTAACCTAAATAGGTATAAAATTGTAATTTTTACAGAATTCATATAAAAAATCTGTCAAAACCTTTTTATTCCTGGGTTAAACGTTATTCGGAGTCTGCACCTTAGTAAGTCTGTGAACCTTAGTACTATAATTTAGACTTGCCGTGTGAAATAAGAAAACCTTAAGGTGAAATAAAAAAAGGTCCTTACCCAAAATCTGTAGCACTTCCTCGGCAGCCTCCTCCTGGGTTCGGAAAGCGGTGTGTCCCTCTTGCCACAAGAACTCGCGAGTTCTAAGGAAAGGCTGCGGCTGTTTGAACTCCCATCGCTGGCAACAGAAAACCGAATGCAAATCTTTCAAGACAGAAGCAAGAAAACCGAAATCGGTTCATATATCGATATGTACATACAAATTGAATTGAAAATACTTTATTTAGATTAGAGCGGGACATACCACCGCATTGTTCCACTGGTTAAGCTTATAGGACAGGCTCCAAAAGGATCCACCTCGCAAAGGCCTGGTACATGACTTCTAGAACTTTAGGTGAATGGCGATGTGCTCAGCTAGTTCAAATGAGCCCGCACTCTTTGGGTCTAACCATACACTATAATATATGGCCCTATTTAGAAGAGAACGGGACGTACCACGACGTTGTTCCACTGGTTGAGCTTGTAGGGCAGGTCGCGATGGCTCTGGATCCACTTCGCATAGGCCGGGTACATGACTGTTTCGGACGTGGGCCGGATGGCAATGTGCTCCGCTAGTTCGGACGAGCCCGAATGCGTCACCCAGGCCACTTCGGGCGCGAAGTCCGCTATGTGGTCCTTTTCACGTTCTAGCGCCGCCTTAACAAAAAAAAGTTTGTGTGTGCAATTCACACACGGCAGAAGTGAAACTTCAGAGAAGTAGCCTACGAGAGAATGAGACAAATATAACTTGTATTCTTTCTCATTCTCTCGCAGGCTAAATCCAAATTATGATTATGTTGGACTCTTTTTAGTGTCGCTTTTTCGTTTCATTGAATTTTCAAATCACAACGATTCTAAAGAAGTTTCACTTCAAAAACGAACTTGATTACGAAGTAAAGTGAATGCCAACGACCACTGGCAACGCACTAGATCGTCCCGAACAAAAAAAATTAAGCAAACTTCATTTTAAGTAAAACTTGTAGGCGTGACATGATATTAAGCTTTTGACGACGCATTTTCAATAAATTAAGGGTGCGTTCCGAAATACACTGAGAGCACTGGAAGTCCCCAGTAAAGAGCACTGCCAGTGCTCGCAGTGCTTATAACGGAACACACACTAAGACAATAGATAGATAGAATAGATTAACTAAGACAATAAAAAAACAAACAACAACAACAAACGGATGCCTATAATTTGACTAAAACGTATTCATTGTGTACTCTTTGTTTAAGTCTTTGAGGCCACAGATGTAGTAAACAGATACCGCGCTCGGAACATGGAAGTGCGGCCAAAATTTATTCGAGTGTGCGTGACAGCACTGTCTGAACACATGCATCAGTGTGCGTGAAATGTTGCCAGATTAATGAAAAAGTGCCAAATTAATGAAAGAAAATCTATTTGTTGGTTCTTTCTTTAGGCCTTCGATTTCAACGACTTATGGTAGGAGAATAGCTTGTAATTTGTATCCTGGAAAAGGAGATGCGCATATTACTGTGGTGGTACGCTGGCTACTTTGGAGCTACGCTGAGTACTTTAGCGGTACGACGAATACTTCCAAGATATGCCAGTTAAATTGGTGGTACGTAGACTACTTTAGAGGTAGGCCGACTACTTTAGAGGTACGCCGACTACTTTAGAGGTACGCAGACTACTTTTAAGGTACGCCAGCTACTTTAGCGGTACGCAGACTACTTTGGTGTTACGTAGGCTACTTTTAAGGTACGCCAGCTACTTTAGAGGTACGCAGGCTACTTTGGAGGTACGTAGGCTACTTTGGTGGTACGCAGGCTACTTTTAAGGTACGTCAGCTACTTTAGAGGTACGCAGACTACTTTGGTGTTACGTAGGCTACATTTAAGGTACGCCAGCTACTTTAGAGGTACGCAGGCTACTTTGGAGGTACGTAGGCTACTTTGGTGGTACACAGGCTACTTTTAAGGTACGCCAGCTACTTTAGAGGTACGCCGGCTACTTTAGAGGTACGCAGGCTACTTTTAAGGTACGTAGGCTACTTTTAAGGTACGCCAGCTACTTTAGAGGTACGCAGACTACTTTGGTGTTACGTAGGCTACTTTTAAGGTACGCCAGCTACTTAAGAGGTACGCAGGCTACTTTGGAGGTACGTAGGCTACTTTGGTGGTACGCAGGCTACTTTAAAGGTACGTCAGCTACTTTAGAGGTACGCAGACTACTTTGGTGTTACGTAGGCTACTTTTAAGGTACGCCAGCTACTTTAGAGGTACGCAGGCTACTTTGGAGGTACGTAGGCTACTTTGGTGGTACGCAGGCTACTTTTAAGGTACGTAGGCTACTTTTAAGGTACGCCAGCTACTTTCGAGGTACGTAGGCTACTTTGGTGGTACGTAGGCTACTTTTAAAGTACGCCAGCTACTTAAGAGGTACGTACGTACCTCGTACAGCTCTTCGTACCTCGAAAGTAGCTGGAGTACCTTAAAAGTAGCCTACATACCTTAAAAGTAGCCTGCGTACCTCTAAAACAGCCGGCGGACCTCTAAAGTAGCTGGTGTACCTTAAAAGTAGCCTGCGTACCACCAAAGTAGCCTACGTACCTCCAAAGTAGCTGGCGTACTTTAAAAGTACCCTACGTACCACCAAAGTAGCCTGCGTACCTCGAAAGTAGCTGGCGTACCTTAAAAGTAGCCTACGTACCTTAAAAGTAGCCTGCGTACCTCTAAAGTAGCCGGCGTACCTCCAAAGTAGCTGGCGTACTTTAAAAGTACCCTACGTACCACCAAAGTAGCCTGCGTACCTCGAAAGTAGCTGGCGTACCTTAAAAGTAGCCTACGTACCTTAAAAGTAGCCTGCGTACCTCTAAAGTAGCCGGCGTACCTCTAAAGTAGCTGGCGTACCTTAAAAGTAGCCTGCGTACCACCAAAGTAGCCTTCGTACCTCCAAAGTAGCTGGCGTACCCTAAAAGTACCCTACGTACCACCAAAGTAGCCTGCGTACCTCGAAAGTAGCTGGCGTACCTTAAAAGTAGCCTGCGTACCACCAAAGTAGCCTACGTACCTCCAAAGTAGCTGGCGTACCCTAAAAGTACCCTACGTACCACCAAAGTAGCCTGCGTACCTCGAAAGTAGCTGGCGTACCTTAAAAGTAGCCTACGTACCTTAAAAGTAGCCTGCGTACCTCTAAAGTAGCCTGCGTACCTCGAAAGTAGCTGGCGTAACTTAAAAGTAGCCTGCGTACCACCAAAGTACCCTACGTACCACCAGAGTAGCCTGCGTACCTCGAAAGTAGCTGGCGTACCTTAAAAGTAGCCTACGTACCACCAAAGTAGCCTGCGTACCATCTGCGTACCAAGCAGCTGGAGTACCTATAAATTAATCGGCGTACTTCGAAATAAGCCGGCAGCGTAGCTGTTTCACAAAAAAAAACTATCTACTAACAGCCCATTTACACCTTTAATTTAAGGGAAAATATTTCAACGTAAATTAGCAACACTGATAGATATCGTTGAGGTTTTGTGTTTCAAGTCATCAGCAATTAATTATCATGGAAAAAAAATCTAACAGAATGAAAATATAAATTTTTGCCTATGAAACGAAACATCATCTTCCTTTTTTAATTTTTGGTAACAATTTTGACAGTGTTTCAAGACACAAGACGGCATTATTTTGAGAAACTTGTCTACACACACGTCACGTCAAAACTTCTCGACGCGTCGCATCCAACTAACTGAGAATTGTATTTGCTTTTCGTTTTGTATTCGCTAGCTGCCTCGTTGGTCTAGTGGTTAGCATGGTCAACTGCGGCCGACGAGGTCCCGGGTTCGAGTCCCGGGTCGGGCCATAGTAAAGTATTGGGTTTTTCTGTCTAGAAATTCTCAGTACTAGCCCGGAGTTAGGAAGTTGGTGGTGTTTCACCCCCGTGCCTCGGAGAGCACGTTAAGCCGTCGGTCCCGGTTATTATCACTAACATGATAATAGTCGTTAAAGCCCGCCAACCCGCATTGGAGCAGCGTGGTGGGTCTAAGCTCTAATTCCCACTCTCCTATGAGAGTGGAGGCCTGTGCCCAGCAGTGGGACGTTAATGGGCTGTAGTGGTGGAGTGGTTGTATTCGCTTTGTTGGCGCGTCTGCCGTGTTCCGAGCGCGGTATCTGGTACTACATCTGTGTTTGAGGCCTTGTGAACACGAGTTTTGCTGGGAATAGACATTCTAAAAAACAAAGAAATATAATTATCAAATATTTTTTAAACACACAGAGTTTTTACCGCGGGAAAATATCATAATCGTACGAGAAAATATTAAAAAAAATTATAGGTGTAAGTAGCTGATTTCAGAACGCAAAACTGACCTTTGATACGAAAATAGGGAAGTATCCGTCCTTGACGCCGAGCGCGCGGAAGTGCGTGCTGAGGAAGTTCCGGATCACGTCCCAGATGCTGTAAGACCAGGGCCGCAGGATGTAGCAGCCCGAAATGTCGTAATAGTCGATCATTTCCGCTGGTGAATGGAAACATTATACAACGAAATAATGTATTTGATTGACAAGCCTTTACTGTAATAGGAAATATTACAGTAAAGGGTTGGATAAAATATGTGTATTGTAATAATCTTTCCCTCTAATTTGTTATTTTTAATTAGTAAGAGGCCGCTGATTGAAAAACCTCAACTCACGCGGACGAAGTTTTTTTTTTTATCGTTTGGTTTGGTGGCGCGCTCTCGAAAAGGCCTATGTCCAGCAATGGATGCATACAGGCTGATGGATGGATGGATGGATATATAAATGTGAAAGTTTGGATGGATGGATGTTTGTTACTCAATCAGGCCAAAACAGTTGAACGTATCTGGATTAAATTTGGCACAGAGATAGAATATAGTCTGAAATAAGACATTATACCGGAAAATTAAAGAGTTCCCGCGGGAACTAAAAAAACCTCAATCCACGCGGGCTAAGTCGGGGGCATCAAAATATTTTTCATCCCATGTATTCGAAAAGGACGACTTGGTTCGCCTTTATGTGCGCCCAAAGGTGGTGTTTTCTATAAGAAACTTTTAGCGGGCAGTAATGAGTTTTTAATCCTCTTTATACTCGTAAGTGCGCCGCAATTATCTTTGCCGCGCACTTATTGAATTTGGAACATCTTAGTGTTCCGCGCTAACGCAAATTGACGACCTCCGTGGCGCAGTGTTGAGCGCTGCTGTCTTAACGTACGGAGGTCCCGGGTTCGATCCCCGGCAGGGTCAATTTAGGAATTTATAATTTCTGAATTTTAACTAACGAAAGGGCTATATGGATATATATATTTAAAAAAAAAAAAAAAATTATAATTAAATTAGTATTATTATAAAGGCGAAACTTTGGATGGATGTGTGGATGTATGGTGGTATGGATGTGTGTTACTCAATTACGCCCGAACGGCTGAACGGATCTGGATAAAATTTGGCACAGAGATAGATTTAAAAAAAAAAAAAAAAAAAGATTATAGTCTGGAAATAGCACATATGCTTTTTATCCCGGGAAATTAAAGAGTTCCCGCGGGAACCAAATTTTCTCATACAGGGTGATGAAAAGTAGAGTGTATCATTCGGGCGCAAATATATTTTTGGCTCGGGCGACGTACTTTGAATCCCTCGCTACGTTCAGGATTCTACTAAAGAATCCCTCGCTACGCTCAGGATTCTACTCTAGAATCCCTCACTTCGTTCTGGATTCAAAAAAGCGCCCTCGCCGTAAAAATATTATTTTGCTCCCTTATAATACAATCTACTATTATGTACGAGCACCTAAAGACCCTAACGTACTGTGTCGGTTCTTCGAACTAAATGTATCACAAATTCTAAATTAGCTCAAGTTTAGATTATTGATAGATTTAACGAGCCTTACACATCTGCCCTTAAAGGTGACAATAGGGGTCAAGCCCTCTTTTCAATAAAAATACCACTTACATTTGGTGATAACCTGTGAGTACCATTCCGGCAAATCTGTCTCCTTACTGGCTTCTAATCCCAGCCGAGTGATCTTCTTTACGCCCGTTGTCGACTCTTCTTTGACCGGGGCCGGTTTTTGAGGTTTTGGAGCCTAGTACGAACATTAAAACCACTTGAGATATGACAAACAAGAAATAAAACCGATAGAACCTCGTAGTATAAGTTGAATCGTGTTCCCATTAATCTTAAAGATTCAAATTATGAATAAATAAAAGGCACACATCGGAAAGGGTGTACTTTAAAAATAGGTAGGTACAAATTATCCTCTCTTTTGACATTTAAAAAAAATATCCATGCAACATTTTATTACCTTTTCAGCTTTCTTTGACTTGGTCTGTTGTTTTGCTTCTGTAGAAGGCTCTCCGTTCTGATCCGTTGATACTTTCGGCGTACTCTAATGTGGAAAACACAAAGTATTACCATTGACTTCTGGGTTCACCAGCGTTACTACCCGAAATTAATTCTGAGCAAACTTATTTGCACAAGGAATTAAGCAAAAAAAAAAACATCTTAAAAATTTACGGATATTTCAGACAGAAAATTTTTGAGAGCTTGTCATCCAGCTCAGTATTCAATATTCAAGTTTAATAGCAGAGATTTTATCTTTAATGTTAATAAATTAAATGCAAGTGGCAACAACCGTCAAAACAAAGATTGAGTAAAAATTACCTTATCGCTTTTCTTTTTAGAATCTTGAGATGGTGCTGCCTTCGGCGTCCATTCAGCGCCAGTCACAGCCTTATACTGGGCCTTAAGATTCAGTAGATTTGTCACCTATAAAAATATTTACGCGTTAAAGTTCCTATTAAACACCTCGACGACCTCTGTGGCGCAGTGTGTGCGGAGGCCCCGGGTTCGATCCCCGGTAGGGTCAATTTGGGAATTTATAACGGCTTCGGCCGTGGCTAGTTACCACCCTACCGGCAAAGACGTGCCGCCAAGCGATTTAGCGTTCCGGTACGATGCCGTGTAGAAACCGAATAGGCGTACCGCGTATGGGTTTAATATAACTGCCATGCCCCAACAGGTGAGCCCGGTACCATCTTAGATTGCATCATCACTTACCACCAGGTGAGATCGCAGTCAAGGGCTAACTTGTAGTGGATAAAAAAAAGCGTATTACCACCACCACGTTATTACCATGACTTTGCCAGATCGCTTGAATGTTAACTCTGTGAGATTTTATTACAAAAATATATATAAAACAGAAGATAAAAGTAAAATAGTGCAAAAATTAAAAAATAGACAGAGAAGTACGTCTTTATCCTATTTTATATTTAAGAGATCTCTTATAAAGATGTACCAGTGACCCTAGGCCGTGGGAGAAGTGGTATATGACGATGTTTCGGTCGTATCCACCAGAGATCTGCTCCGGTGGATACGACCGAAACTTCTTCTTTCGAAACAGATACAATTTAAAAATTATAAATTTTCAATTTACTCCGAGTTTCTAACCCGGGACTTTCTACTTCTAAAACCACAGTGCTCTCCACTGCCTGTCCAGTTCCTGGTAGGTATAAGACACCTAATTAATTGTCTGTTGTCGGTGCTAACCTCAACATCGACGACTCCCTTTTCTGCTTTCTCCGCCTTTAGTTTGCGGACTTTATCACCCTGCGCTGCTATTTGAGACAAAAGTTGCCCCACTTTCGAGTCGTCAGTCGTTTGAACATTCGCTACCGGCCGTGGACTTGGCTTCCAATCCTGTTGAACCAGATCCAAACATTAAACACACCGAATGTTAACCATGCTTGCGTTACTCAAAGTTAACATCGCGTTAATACGAGTATGTACGCTGTCTATGCCGCTATGCATAAGCGTGTGACGCACACCAACGAATTAACTTTTGATAATACTCATGCATAGATTTCTGGAAATTTCTAATTTCTTTGACTAGATATAATAATATAATAAAGTAAGTAAGAAAAAAACAGATAATAAACTAAACCAGCGATGATTATACCTGACCCGACGCTGCCTTATATTTGGTCTTGAGCTCTAGGAGGACCTTAACTGCCTCGTCTATTTTTGCCTTTTCAGCTTTGCTTGCTTTGAGGGAGCAAACTAAGTCGCCTTGCTTAGCGATCTCTTGGTCTAGCATCGTTGTATCGTCCGATTTTGATGTAGCTACGGAAACCGGTGTAGCAGCTGGTTTCCAATCCTAGAAACGTAAATTAACGCATTGCTTCATTTTTAGGGTTCCGTACCCAAAGGGTAAGTCATAAGTCATAAGTCATAAGTCATAAATATTTATTCAATTTAGGTAGATGCACTACACTTATTGACGTCCAGACATAAAAATAATATGATGGTGATAATCTGTTACGGTATCTTAAAACTAAAGCTACGAGGGTTCCAAACGCGCCCAGGTCTGAGAAGAGCCCACAACAAACTCAGCTGGGGGGTTTTTTTTTTTCATTATCACCATCTCACAAATCATCTTAACTAAGGAACTATCAGAGCCATTAGAGCAAATTATTGCCAAGCTTCCTTGTCATTTAAGTAATCCTTCACATGGTAATAGGATTTTCCAATGAGTTTACGTTTTACATTAACTTTGAACTTATTCAGAGACATCTTCAACATGTCTTCTGGGAGCTTATTGTAGAAGCGGACACTCTTTCCAACAAATGAATTGCTAGTTTTACTAAGCCTAGAAGCAGGCATTACAAGTTTATTTTTATTTCTAGTATTGACATTATGACAATCACTTTTCTTCTTGAATTTATCAATGTGTTTATGCACGTATACTAAATTTTCAAATATATATTGGTTGTGCACTGTCATAATATTGAATTTTTTGAATTTATCTCTTAGTGACTCTCTTGGTCCCATATTATATATGGCTCGAAATCGGCTATTATATATGGCGGTAAAAACGGGACCCTATTACTAAGACTCCGCTGTCTGTCTGTCTGTCTGTCTGTCTGTCTGTCTGTCTGTCTGTCTGTCTGTCTGTCTGTCTGTCTGTCTGTCTGTCTGTCTGTCTGTCTGTCTGTCTGTCTGTCTCCAGGCTGTATCTCATAAACCGTGATAGCTAGAAAGCTGAAATTTTCACAAATGATGTATTTCCGTTGCCGCTATAACAACAAATACTAAAAATTAAAAAAATATATATATTAAGGGGGGTCCCCATACAATAAACGTGTTTTTTTTCGTATTTTTTTGCTCAATATTAAAAACGGTAACAGGTAGACGGTTCAAATTTTCACAGAATATTAACTTGTATATTACCTTTCAAAATAAATAATTAAATATCAATAAAGTAAATATTAAAGGGGGGCTCCCATACAACAAACGTAATTTTTTGATATTAACAATAAACCTCTACAAACAAAGTTAGTTTTGCGGTTCATTTCGTCTTGTTTTTAATACGTCAGAAATCGTAAAACTTACTACAGGTTTGTACGGAACCCTCGGTGCGCGAGTCCGACTCGCACTTGGCCGGTTTTTTAAAGTTAATAGTTAATGCTTGTCATGCATTGTAATGCGTAATTGATACTGTCCATCCATCAATATGAGCCTATATTAATTCACTGCCAACGTGCTGGAGGTATTTTTTCGGTTTTTGGACATTTTGGACATTTAGACGTTGAATACATTAACTGGTTCGCTAACAAAGTGTATAAATTGTAAGACGTCTGAGGTTACACTGTTAACAATCGTAAACACCTTCAATTAGCTAGCACTCGCCACTCTTTCGCTATTCATTGCAAAATTCACCGTCACAGGAAGAATACAATAAATTCAGCCAATCACAACAATTGAGATTTTAGCAATGATTTATGTAGCTTTTCCGAAATCAGGGGGATGATTATGTCTAAATGGTTCTATAGCTTTTCCGAAATCGAGGGGATGATTATTTATTTATTAATGGTTCTATGACGATAGTCTAACCCAAACATAATAAAGGTAAGACATATATACCTGACCAGTAACTGCTTTGTATTTAGTTTTCAATTCCAATAAGCTTTTGACGGCTTCATCAACTTTAGCCTTTTCAGCCTTTGCCGCCTTTAGGGAGCGGACCAAGTCCCCTTGTTTGGTAATCTCAGTGTTCAGCGTTGAAGCGTCATTTGCCGATGCAGGGGGGGACACTGGAGCCGGAACTACACCTGGTTTCCAATCCTATTGAAAAAATATTTCTTTGAATTGCAAATAACTAAACGAAGTCTCAGGCATCAGCGCCTGTAGGTAAGTCACCTTAATTTAGCGATAATTCCTAAGGTATTATTCAAAATTGTATGGTGTAAAGGACAAAAATTAAGTGCATGAAATGCTTTAGGTAACTATTGCATTAAATTTGATAAGAATTAATATCGTATCCGTCAAAATAGTTTTCCAGTTACCACATTATATGTGACCATTTTTTTAAACATTAAAATGGGTATAGTAAGGTATCCTTAAAATATGTCTTTCTTTTAAGGATAGCTTACTATACCCATTTTAATGTTTAAAAAATTGGTCACATATAATGTGGTAACTGCCATGGCGGACTTTTCTGTAGACCTATAAAAGAGGAATAATTCCAAGCTATTCATTCATATCTCAAAGGGATTAGGCAGCGTATTCGATGAGAGCTTCCAATCGAATTATTTTTTCAACATCTTACACAAATATCATTAATTATAGACATAAAGTTTTCTCTTGAATCACTTCGTCCATTGGTGAAAACTGTATGAAAATCGGTTCGATAGTTTTTGAGTTTATCGCGTTTATCGAGACAGACAGACAGACGCGGCAGGGGGACTTTTATAATATTTGTAAATAATAATTTGTGTTTTAATTTTTGACATTGAAAAATGTAATAAATACGATATTTCTTTAAATAAAATAATAATTTATATTACTTACAGAGATATTGAACTAAATAGAGATCAAAATTACCTGACCAGTAACTGCTTTGTATTTAGTTTTCAATTCCAATAAGGTTTTGACGGCCTCATCAACCTTAGCCTTTTCAGCCTTCGCCGCCTTCAGAGAGCGCACCAAGTCCCCTTGCTTGGTAATCTCAGTGTTAAGCGACTTAGCATCATTTCCTGATGCAGGGGAGGACGCTGGGACCGGATCCACACCTGGTTTCCAATCCTATGGAGCGAATGATTTTTTAAGAAAAAGTTTACAATTAATTGTAATAAGTATTTGACAGTTTCTATTGTATCTTCTTGACAACTTAAGCAAGATATTCTAACTAGTTCTTTTTACCACTAACTCACTTATTATTCTGATAGCAATATTTGTGATCAGAGTTGTACTTATTATTGTAATCTATACTAATATTATAAAGAGGTAAAGTTTGTGAGTTTGTGAAGTTGTAGGGGGTAATCTCTGGATCTACTGAACCGATTTTGAAAATTCTGTTACCAATAGAAAGCCACATTATTAATTGTGAGTGTCATAGGCTATATTATATCAACCCGAAAAATGAAAAGACTTTTTCGTGGTAGTCGGATTTGCAAAGTAAGTCGGAGAAAAAACGGTCGAACGAAAAGCTCATTCCACGCGGTCGAAGTTGCGGGCATCAGCTAGAAGCTATTTAAAACTTTGCAAACTAATACAACTCTGATTACAAAACAATAGTATGGTAGCATTGAGGAATAGTTATTGAGTTGGGAAAAGGCGATTAGGACTCCGCAATTATTGCTAGCAGTAAATCCATCTAGTTTGGGGTCATTAGAAATTGTTTAAACGACGATCAAAAGTTACCTGACCAGTAGCTGCTTTGTATTTAGTTTTCAATTCTAATAAGGTTTTGACGGCCTCATCGACTTTGGCTTTCTCAGCCTTCGCCGCCTTCAGAGAGCGGACCAAGTCTCCTTGCTTGGTAATCTCAGTGTTTAACGTCGAAGCGTCATTCGCTGATGCAGGGGGGGACGCTGGAGCCGGAACAGTAGCGTCTGGCTTCCAGTCCTGATGAAATTCATTAAATTATTAACCGACATCCAAAACAGAAGGAGAAAGATTAGACTAGCTTGTTTAGTGAAAGCAGGAATTGTAAAATGGCGGGAAATTCAATAAGTTTTTTCGAGTATCTCCAAATGTACTAGTGTACTAGATTAAGGTATATTTGTTTAGCCTGGAGTTTTGTATGGCTCTATTAAAACTTTAAATAATCGACTCTCTTCTTTCACTAGACAGACTGCTATCTATGCTGCTTTTTATGTACGTGAATATTTTTTATACCATAGATAAGAGGATCTAAGAGATTAAAGGCTTCGATCAATTCCAAGCGACGAATTAAAAGAATCGTAACTTGTCAGATTAATTAAAATCATATTTTATATATACCTAATACTCCAGTCTCCAACACACTACCTGTGCATGTGGCGAAATTCAGAACTAACAAAAGCTAAGTACTTGGTGTTGATCCTAAAATGTGATTTTTAGTAGACACTTGGCGCTTCCGCCACACGCATAATACACTGTAAGGTAATATAATATACGGTAAGGAAACACGCCGCTTTCTTTAAGCGACGATAAAATCAGTTAATATAGCAAAGAAGTTGCCCCCAAAAACACGTGCACACCCAAAATTAATAAAAAAATTAAGCCAGCCAACTGTACTAACCTGGCCAGTCTCTGCCTTATACTTGGCTTTTAGCTCCAACAGCTGTTTGACTGCTGTTTCAACCTTGGCCTTCTCGGCTTTGGCGGACTTGAGCGATCGAACTAAGTCACCTTGCTTGACGATTTCGTCATTTAGTTTGGCCGAGTTGCCCGCGGCCGGAGGCGTGGCCACTGATTCTTTTACTTGCGTCGATTGAACAGGTTTTGCCTGCAAGAAATGTTGAAGACACATTATTAACTAACAAAACTGGCGACCTTCCTGTCGTACTGTCTGTAGACGCCAGTGAAGAACGCTGTGGGACAAATCGAACATCCTACGTTCGATTCCTGGCAGCGATTTGGGAATGTATAATTTCAATTTTGTTTCCGGTCTACGGGAAGGACAGGACATAGGCTACTTTTTATCCCGGAAAATTGAAGAGTTCCCGCGGGAATTAAAAACATCAATCCACGCGGACCGACGGACGAAGTCGCGGGCATTAGCTAGTCCTTACTATCCTTAACTATAATATTACTAGCTGATGCCCGCGACTTCGTCCGCGTGGATTGAGGTTTTTCGGTTCCCGCGGGAACTCTTTAATTTTCCGGGATAAAAAGTAGCCTATGTGCTATTCCAGACTATAATCTATATCTGTGCCAAATTTCATCCAGATCCGTTCATCCGTTGGAGCGTGATTGAGTAACAAACATACATCCATACATCCATCCATCCAAACTTTTATATTTGATAAACGCGAAAGTTTGTTTGTATGGATGTATGCATGTATCTCTTTCACGCCAGAACGGCTGAACGGATCTGGATGAAATTTGGCACAGAGATAGATTATAGTCTGGAATAACACATAGGCGACTTTTTATCCCGAAAAATAAAAGAGTTCCCGCGGGAAGCAGAAAACCTCAAATGCATGTTTGTTACTCAATCACGCCAGAACGGCTGAACGGATCTGAATAAAATTTGGCACAGAGATAGATTATAGTCTGGAATAACACATAGGCTACATTTTATCCAGGAAAATTGAGGAGATCCCGCGGGAACCAAAAACCCCAAGCGATATAGTGTTCCAGGCTTATTATTATAACTGACGTACCCCTAATGGTGCCCGAGATGTGCCAATCAGGCCAATCAGATTCCTGACAAGTGACTCGAAAAATCTACAATCCGATTAATCCGCCCAACACATCTCCGCTTAGCTTCAATGGACAGGCACCCTAGGTAAGTCCGCTACCATCGACTGCATCATTATTTATCATTAGGTAAGATCGCAGTCAAGGGCCATACCTTTATAGTAGAATAACAATATAAAATAAACGATGGACAGAAAAGTATACTTAGTTGAAAATAAAGATGGTTAGAGCCCCTGAAATGATAAAGGAATATTGACAGACTGACATTATTCCTTCGATGCCACAATATGTTATTGAATTTTATTATAATAGTTATGAAAACATGACAAAAACACTATCTAACAGTCACCAAAAATGCACAATAGGTACAACCCTTTTACACTTACAATCAAAAAATTGTTTCGAACTCTAAGCAAACGCGAGCGAAAGACAACAATGAAATCCTATGACTAAATTATTCGCGTTACTTACACGTTATACCTACCAACGCCACGTAGGTACCTACTCGTAGAACTTTCACTTTCGGTTTCGAGCAAAAGTTTGTTCGAGATTTACCTGCGTACATGATCTACAACTCTTATTAGGTCATCTACAACTCTTTTGACGACCTCCGTGGCGCAGTGTGTAGCGCTGTTGTCTTAACGTGCGGAGGTCCCGGGGTTCGATCCCCGGCAGGGTCAATTTGGGAATTTATAATTTCTGAATTTTCTCTGGTCTGGCCTGGTGGGAGGCTTCGGCCGTGACTAGTTACCACCAAGCGATTTAGCGTTCCGGTACGATGCCGTGTAGAAACCGAATAGGGGTATGGGTTTAATATAACTGCCATGCCCCTAACAGGTTAGCCCGCTACCATCTTAGACTGCATCATCACTTACCATCAGTTGAGATCGCAGTCAAGGGCTAACTTGTAGTGGATAAAAAAAAAGGTAAATACCAAAGGTAATACCTAATCACAGAACATGCAGTCCGGCGCGAATCCAAAATTTTGAATTAGGGGAGACCTTTATTCTTATATTGGTTCTATAATTTATTGTCGTTGTCGATCCCAGTAAGTCGATCCCAGAATCGCGGGGTTTTTTCGATACAAAAGGACGGGTCCTTTGGGACAATTTTTTTTTTTAACGCTCCTCAATTAACGTTATTAAAAAATCCACGTTACCTAACGTTTTCCATTTTTCCACACATCGACGGCGGCGCCTTGCCTGTCTCAGAGTGGACTAAAAATGGGGTCACCAAGTGTGACGTAACATCGCAGGAATGTGCGATGCGAATCAAATCGCAAGTTTTTGCGATGCGTCCTGCGAGCTCGCAGATTTTTTCGATGCGATGCAAATTCGCAGTTTTGTGTGGGAGCCCTAAGCTCTAATTCCCTCTCTCCTATGAGAGTGGAGGCCTGTGCCCAGCAGTGGGACGTAAATGGGCTGTAGTTGTGGAGTATACATATAAAAAGATCTATAACCTAGGTAGGTTATTTATAGGTATTATTTATTCATGAATAGGCATTCATCATAATATTATTATTATTATGAGTAGGTACCTACTACCTACTAAATGATCGTATTTTTTACCACATTATTTTGTTGAGTTTTTCAGCTATTTTATCCAGAAATACTTACACATTTATGTAAGTAGCATTCTATATGAACATAGTACATACATAGTACATACCTACCTAAAAACAAACAGAATATCATTGGTATTTGTTTTTATCGGAAGAGGGTAGGCTGCAGTTTGTTTTCATGGGTATTAATATTGCTAAACGAAAAACAGTGTAGAACAGTGACGTGCGAACCGTAGCGTCGAAGTATAAATAACGGTTAAAAATTATTGTTCTACGTTTTATATTATTTTGAAATTATAATAAAAAAATATTACCTACCAATGAACAATAAGGTTAAAAATCGTAAGATGAATACAAGAAAAGTTATCCTTCTTAAATATAAAGAAACTAGAAACACGTACTCTCTGAATCGGGCAGTGACAAAAATCAAGGAAAGTTTAAAAATCCAAATTCAGTGTAATACCCCTCAACCTGTAAAAGAAGTGAACAGAACAGTTACTCAAGAGAAAAATAACTATCCTATCTTCCGGGCACAAATGAATAATAGGATAGTGCCTCGATGCTCGAGGGATAAATGTAGAAGAATGACAAATGACGTTGGTGAAACATGGACTTATTATTTAGATTATGTTATAACGTTTAATATTCCCCTTCATCTCTTAGCGAATTTGGAACGAAATGCAGCCTGCAAGAGACACGTATTTAGAATTTTTTAAGAGATTGAAGTCAAGTATTTTGCTATTGCGGGGCTGAGAGGTGGACTTCGGCCTAATTTCTATGTATCGGTCTAATTTCTGCCTTGATATAATATGAAGGACACGGATTAGATAAAAAGTACAATGCGCTTCTGTCAAACATTCCAGGTGGTCTAGAAGCTTAATTAATGCTCCTAGGGGGTGGTAATAATAATAAATGTCTTTATTTCAGGCTAAGTACCCATAATAATAATCTAAGTATAATACTACCTATCACTGGTTTAGGGGTAGGTAATTTTTCATTTCATTCATGTCTTATTATGTATTACAGAAATGCAAAAGCAACGATGCAAAAATAAGAAAGATAAGATCTCCATCTGTAATTACCATCAACGAAGAAGAATATGATGGCTTACAGTACGATGATATAAGTTCAGGTTCCTGGACAGACGAAGAAATTGATGCCTTAATGGAGTCCACAAGAAAGGTAAGAATTTATATATTTAATTTTTTTATTAAATTAATACATTATAGTAGAAATCTAGATAAAAACTCGAATCTATATTACTTTATTTGACTTGTTTTATAGCTCACCCATACTTGGAGCAGTGCTCCAAGCGGAAACCTTGCGAAATCAAATTTCGTGATACTGATTTTTTTACTTTAAACCATACACCGATAGGCCCGGCCCATCTTACTCAGATATATAAAATTAATTTAAGGCTCTTTAATATTTTACAGAGGATGAAGGATTCTGATGAAGAATGGAAGCTGTTGTCTAGAGAAAGAAAATCGAGCAAGAAGTTATCCAAACAGATCAAAACTCAATGTGCGTCAAGAAGCCCATCTCTTAATTCTCTCAATACTTTAGTTCTTGAAGCTATGGAAGAAGAAGTTTTGACGAAACAAAAATTAAAGACAGTTCCTTCTGAAACTAAGCATGATAGAGTAAAACGTAGGCGATACGAACCGAGACAAAGTCTAAAGCACAAAAATTGTTTTGAGATAAACGAAGATGAGACTTCCAGTGATGTAAATACTGGCGCTAATTCTCTAATAGCGAAACCAAAAAAGAAGATAAAATTAGAATCACCGGAAACTAGCAATAGTGGAGCAAAACGTACACATAATAGTTATGAATGGAAGCTACCCAAGAAAGTTTGCCAGGAAAAAGATGTACAAACCAAGCGTCAGCAAGACAAAGCAGTCTTTCAAACGACCAAACAAAATGTGATAAAAAAAGAATTCCCAGAAACCAATAACAATATTATAAATCAACCAAATTATGTGGCGACAGAATATCAAAATAGTTTTATAAACTTTGAAACGTATGAGATAGATGCAGTAATAAGAAAATTAGAAAAAAATGATATGGACTACAGCTGTGACCGTAGTGAGACTGAGTTGAATCTTAGTTCAATCGATATAAAGCAGGAACTTTATAGTGATATTTAACAAGTCGTCTATTTCCGCAGTGAGTAAGTAACTAATGGTAGGTAACCAACCGAGCTCGTAGTAAAGCTTGATGGCTATAATAATTAATAATGATTAGGCTGGGTCAAGCTCTAATAATTAGACTGATAATATTTGTTGGAATAGTTGGAACAGAAAAATTTAATCTTGATGTGTGTGTTTTGTGGATATATAGCGTATTGCTATTTTTAAAAAATATATTCACGTTTGTTGATTTTTTGTACTAAGTTGATTTAAATATTTTTAATAAAGCTTTTATGCATTCAGTACTTTATCCTATTTTACTTACTTATTTGTTACGTGTTATTCATATCTATTGACTATTCACTATACACTATCTCTGTGCCCAACATCCAGGGCCCCAATCATGTAAGAATGGCCGATCAAACGTTACTTTAGATTATCGTCAAAGTAAAATAAACCATAACAGCATTGAATTAGAGCTCAATTTCGTCTACCCATTCTTATACGTTTAGGTATGTACGATACCCTAAACGTTATTTATGTATTATTGGTATGTAAAGTTTATGTAGTATATTGTATAGCAGTCTATATTGTTGCACTATCCCGCTCCTGTCATAAGGTTCTTAATTAGTGGGTTGTCTGGAGGAGATCACTTTTAGTGATAAGACCGCCCTTGCGCACTTAGTTTTGTTTTGTTTTCTTTTCACGGTATTTTTTATGTCCTGTGTAGCAATAAAGAGTTTATCTATCTATCTATCTATCTAACTCTTTCCTTGAAATCCTCTCGCTGACACTTTTCAATATTGGAATCTCGTGGTCCTTTGCAGTTTTTACTGGACCCAGTGAGCATTTATATGCTCACTGGGTCCAGTAAAAACTACAAGACAACACACTACAGTAGTACAAGAGAGATTTAAAAATAAAATAGTCTTAAGGGACCGGCGACCGCCGCTCGCAACTTCTACTCGAACCGCAAATATAAATTTGCCGGTATATTGCTATCCCTATTTGGCTGAAGACACATGATCGCGTGCAAGCGCGATAGCAATATGAGCGTACAGAATTTGTTATACATTTAGTCTTGTTCCGTGAAAACCAAAAATGATGAGTGAAAAATTGTTGTGTTTTTAACTTCGTGTTGTTATTCTGTAACTTGACAATAATATAGGCTATGTTCCTGATCAATTAGTACGTGAGATATCGTTGGTTTTAATATGAAACAAATAAGGAGGAAACATGTCGTTTATGTCGCAAAAACATGCAAAACGCAATGTGCTTACATTTAATTTTGGGAAAGTATTTTGGAAAAATAATTATCCAGGGACCTAGATATATACAAGTTCAATCTTAATAATCGCATAATATGGAGGAAATATGCTCGAATTACTAATTATTTTGGTATTACGTTTGTATGAGCAATTAGCCCTCCGCTGGCGCCTTAAGATACTGTAGTTGATTATCACCATCACGTCTCATATTTTACTGACGTTCAAAAAGTGAAGTGTTGGTAACTATTTTGAATAAAACAGCTTTGACTGTGTTTCTATTTATTTTTACTGTCCATAAGTAGTTAAGATCTCGCCTGATCAAGTAATAATTTGTTGTTAATCTTTAGCGTCAGTAGATGCACACCAATATTAAATGCGAAAGTAACTGTTTGTCTGACTCTTTTGACTCGTCCCCTGAACAAAAACATACGGTTTCTGACGAAATCCACGCAGGAGAATTCACGACGAATATCCATACTAATCCATACTAATATTATAAATGCGAAAGTGTGTCTGTCTGTCTGCTACGCTTTCCCGGCCCATCTTTTCAACCGATTTTGCTGAAATTTGGTATAGAGGTAGGTTATATCCCGGGGAAGGACATAGGCTACTTTTTATCCCGGAAAATTAAGGAGTTCCCGCGGGAATCAAAAAATCTTAATCCACGCGGACGAAGTCGCGGGCATCATCTAGTCTATACTTATAATAAAACTGTAACAGGTCCAATTCTGTACATTGAAGATATTTTGAAAATTTTTTTTGGAGGGCACTCATTATTCGATACTGAAGCCAAATCTGTATTTTTTTTCATTTTTGTCTGTCTGTCTGTCTGTCTGTCTGTCTGTATCTATCTTTTCAAAATTCCACCCCCGAAGGGGTGAAATAGGGGTTGAGAGTTTGTATGAAAATCCTTAATTTCTGAAGTTATAGCCATGAAACAGCATTTGGGCTTTCGTTAAAATATGAAGAAGTACGTGTTTCACCATTATAGGGGGATTATACCGTGGGATAGTAATATAGGCTACTTTTTATCCTGGAAAATTAACTGAAAAACTTATTCCACGCGGACGACGTCGCGGGCATCAGCTATAAAGAATATACATACATACATAGGCTACTTTTTATCCCGGAAAATTAATGAGTTCCCGCGGGAATCGAAAAAACTTAGTCCACGCGGGCATCAGCTAGTAATATATAAATACGGGGATCACTACATTATTACGCTGTCAAAACTGTGCCCTATTTTTACATTTACTCTTTTAAACGACCAATGACCACACTCCCAGGAAATCAGATTAAAAACAAAAAATACAAGTATCAAATGCGTTTTTCGCATTACAGTCTATGTTTCCATCGACAGATTTTCAAATTCTACCATTTTCTTACTGCTGCTTAGCATGATCACGGCGGGTTAGCGTAGCCACTCCAGACTATAGCGCAACTATAGCGTCATACTCGTACAAATGTCAGTAATACGTAACCGCTTACGTATAGCTTTGAACTTTATGGTTTACTTTGGCAATGCCTAAACATGGAAAACAGCCAGAACTGCCAGTGGTCGGGAATTATTTCACCAGAAATAATGAATTCATTACCTATTGATTTTTTTTTTAAAACTATTAGGTGGGTATTTACCAAAAACTCGCTATTCTGAACAGATTTGAATGAAACTTACAATAGATTATCTTTAGAAGTATTTATTTTTGTATTGTAGAAATTTTATTCGAACTACATTTTTCTAGGCACTTTGCATTATCTGAATCGGCTTGTTACGACATGCTCCGTCTGTGTTCGGATTCGTTTGTATTCGCCAAGCGTAGCTAGTCACAAATTACTTGTACCAACAGCAACTAATCAATTATTCTTAGTTAATATTATAGATTGTTTTTATTTTCAAAGAAAACCATCTAAAATTTAAGAATATTTTTAGTAAACAAATTTAAATTACCGTAACCTTAATATGAAAAAAAAAAAGTAGGTAAATAGTCTATTTTATCAGTTAACATTTACAAAAACATTTACCTACTAAAAAAGTGTTTCAAGTAAATGTTTTTTTATACATTTCAATCTCTTCGATGACTCAAACTTTAAACCTTGAAGGCTTAAAGTTTGTGTCATCGAAGAGATCATTTCATGTTTTTGTGGTGATTTTAGTAGTAGTAGATCTAGCATTTCTTCATCAGTTTCCGCATTTAACAAACATTTAAATAATAATACTATACTTACTATTTACTATTTACTATACTATTTCGTACTTTAGTTTTTTATTTATTTTTAAATCCACTTCCATTTGAGATTCGATTTCATCCTAAAAATAAAATTGACGAATTACAGGCACGTGTATTATTACGTTCATCGTCAACTCATTCATTCTCCACATAATATGGGAAAATCAAAATCGTTTCTACTGACAACACTAAAGATAAAACGCCATTGCTCTTGCCCGTTATATTAGCTGTCATTTTTACGCACAGCGCTGTTTGAATGCATTGACTTGAGTCCATGGAGGAAGGAATTACGACTGCCGCTTGAGTCACTAAAATCTGTGGTCACTGAGTACTTTTTAACTTGAGTTGTCAATGTGCACGAGTAAAGCCATTCAAGTGAACTCACGGGTGTGTTCCGAAATACACTGCGAGCACTGTAAGTCCCCAGTAAGAGCACTGAACAGTGCTCGCAGTGCTTATATCGGAACATCCACTCAATGAGTAAATAAAGGGTGCGTTCCGAAATACACTGAGAGCACTGAAAGTCCCCAGTAAAGAGCACTGCCAGTGCTCGCAGTGCTTATAACGGAACACACACAAAGACTTCCTTCGTCAGTGAGTGAACTACACACACAACTACACAATATGCAAGTGTGAAGTGAAGTTAGTTGTCAAGAACATTGATTTTTACCTACCCGTTTGTAATCAATGTACTCTGAAAAACCAATATATTTGATTTACCTATAGAATTTGAAGATTTTCGCTAGGGAATATGGCTAATACAAACAATGCGACAAAGCGGCTAAAATTAGATAATTCTCAGGTAAAATGAGTAGGTAGTATTTATGTTCAAATCCCTATCATATTTGGCTTATAAATTAAGGGACTTATGTACATGTGTGTTGTAACTGAGTTGCATTAATTATTTTAGCAAGACGAGAATGAAGATTTAAGCTTTCTTGATGATATTGATGTAGATGAAATAGTAGACTGCTTGAGCCAATGTGCTGAGACTGATACATCCAAAAGTGAGACCAGCAATAAAAGGAATTCAAGTACAAGCACATTAAAGGAACATGGCTTTAGTACACCATGTTCAGGGTATTCACTTATTAGTGAGAATTATGAATGTGAAAGTCCTAAAAATAACAGTCCTCGCACAAGTGATAAAGAATTGTTGTACGTGTTAGGAAAACAGATGTATAATCTGTATCGTGAGCATTTTGACGCTTCAATAATACACTATGGAAAATTTTCAACAATTATCAAGTGCACCGATACTGCTAGCAATAATTATTATGCAGTAAAGATTTTAAGGTATCATGTTACTTGCATTTTTAAATAGAACAGTATTTAAATATTTAAGACTAGGTATAAAATACAACTTATTTTCAGAGATGAGGAACAAAAATTTCATGGCAAGGCAAAACAAGAAATGTTATTGGAGATACAAAGGAACATTTCAAAGGAGAATTTATTCACTGTATATTTTAATGCAGGGTTTTCACTACAGAAACGTTGGTGCTTCATGATGGAATATTACCCTAAAACTTTAATTCAGGCTATGCAAGAGTCTAGTAAACCTTTCCATATAAATAAAGTACGAGAGTTTGCCAGACAACTTGTAGCAGCAGTTACAACTTTAAAATATAATGATATAGTTCATTCAGGTAAGAAAATTTTTACACAAGGCACAAGCAATAATTTTATTTAAATATCATCTGCTAAAATGATTACATCTTAATCATAATATACAGTTGCAGCATGTATACTTGGTAGGGTGGTGCATATATCATAGACTTCCTTCAAATGTTATAAAGAATTTAATTTGTTTTACACAATCTCTTCACCTATTAAGAGTATTTTATTAATAAATTTACTAATTTTTGTCTAAATCTATCTCAAAAATATATATATTTTTAAAATAATGTGATTTAAATTATTATTTTCAGATATTAAACCTAGTCATATACTGCTGGACAGTTCAAATGAGAATCTAAGGCTTTGTGGTTTTGATGCTGCCCACTACATTGGAGCACAAAAATTTTCTTCCAATCAAGGAACACTTAACTATCGGGCACCAGAAATTATATTAGGATATTCATCAGGATATAACATAGATGTCTGGGCCACCGCCATAGTCCTGTTAGAAATGGCAACATGCTTAGTCATATTTCCAGGATACTCAAACAATGAAATTTTGTTCAGACAAATGTGCACATTAGGGACCATCCCAAATAAAATGTTGAAAAAGTCGAAATACAAAGCACAATACTTTGATGGGAACAGGTTCAAACGAATAATTGGATCTACGGTAAGTAAGCAACAAAATAAACTCAATTAAACAAATCTATATTCATCCTAAAATCAATTGTTACAAAAACTTCTTTTTTGCAGACTAAACTTATAAAAAACAAATTTTATCCAACTGATAGGTTGGCAAAAATGGTGTTGGACGCCCAGACCTATCACTGGCTAGATGATTATGAACAACTACAGGAAAGAAAATGTTTAAAAGAACGAAAATCTTTTTTGAAGAAAGTTCATTCATTTACTGAACTGATAAGGCAAATGGTTGTCATCGTCCCAGAAGATAGATGCACTATAGATGTTGTATATTCGGATCCCTTTATTTATGAGATGTTTGATTAGTGAGAGTCATTTGAATAAAACCTGATTATACAAACTAAATGTTCAAAATTACTTACCGATTACTGGTTTTAGTATACCAAAAAACATTATATGGCCAACTTCTTATCAAAAATATTGGCCATATAAAGAACTGAGATCAAAATTATGACCAAGGTGTTTGCTAAGCTTTTGTTGGCTACTACGCCTTTGAAGTGCAAGAAAAGCCTAGCAAATAACTTGGTAACTATTTTAATCTCAGAAGGTTTTTTTATCCACTACAAGATAGCCCTTGACTGCGATCTCACCTGATGCTAAGTGATATTGCAGTCTAAGATGGTAGCAGGCTAACCTGTTAGGGGCATGGCAGTTATATTATACCCATACCCCTATTCGGTTTCTACACGGCATCGTACCGGAACGCTAAAAAAATATTAGCAATAATTTTGTCGTCGTTGATCGCTATTAAAATTTTTTAACAGCAATACAACAAGACAATTTTTACAAGACAATTGCTAATATTTTTTTACAGGAACGCATAGTAAGTATAGCTTATCTTATAACGTCTTTGAAAGGTGATATCTAGAAAAAGTCCCATCCACATGCGTCAGTTTTTATGCTGTTTACATAGGTACTGCGCATACTTTAATACTGTACAAGAATCAGCTTTTCTAATTATCGTTCATTTTTGGTAACAATAAACCGTCTTTGAACGGCCATATCTAGCGAAAGGGCCATCCAAATGCAGGCAGACTGCAACTTTTGTGATCAGTAGAGAGCTCTACATCCACCTAACACTGAATCAGCCTTTCTGGCGATGGTTACCAAAAGTGCAGTTATCTCTTAGTCTACTATGAGGTATATTATATTTCTACGGAACGCACGACTAGACATTCAGAAAAGCAATACGTTCACACGGCAGAAGCCGCGCCACTGTAGCTTCAGGATGTCGCCCACCCGGACCAAGCTCAGCGCTTACTCGCCCAGCGTGTAAGAAAAACTCGGACTCTCCTCCTTTGTGCGTCCGTCGGATACTTGGAAGAGACAAACTAACTCACCTTCTCCTTGCTGCGTCCGTCGGACACTTGGAAGAGTATGAGCGGTTCGTGTGAGCGAGGGCGGCGCGCGCGCCACGTCCACGTGGAAGAAGCCGCGCCACTGCAGATTCAGGACGTCGCAGACCTCCACCAATCTCAGCGCCTACTCGCCCAGCATTTGAGAGGAAAACGGACGCGTCCTTTTGTGCGTCCGTTGGGCAATGGAAGAGAAAAACTAACTCACCTTCTCCTTGGTGCGTCCGTCGGGCACGTGGAAGAGAATGAGCGGGGTTGCGCGGCTCGTGTGGGGCGAGGGCGGCGCGGGCGCCACGTCCACGCGGAAGAAGCCGCGCCGCTGCAGCTCCAGAATGTCGCCCACCCGGACCGAGCTCAGCGCAGACTCGCCCACCATAGGGACTTCCCACTGTCGTGAAACAAGGGCTTTATTATTACGCGAGGCGTGACCAATTTCAATTGCGTATTTGACAATTACTATTCAAATAAATTATTTTTAGTGATTATTAAATAGAGGATCTCCCAAAAGTCGTAATATCCACGTCCCTTCCTAGTTTTATGTTGAATAGTGGTTATAACCACTTTAAACTATAGATTAAAGTAAAAAAAGTGCGTCGAACTTTGATGACGTCACTATTCAATATTTCATAATATAGAATCCCATACTAAGCACGCGTTTTGACGTTTGGAAAAAAGTTGCTGATTTGATTAGTTGTCAAATACCCAACTGCTTGATGGTGGTGGAGTTGGTAGTGGTGGGCGATGGATTAGGTAGTTGGCGGTGGTGTCAGTGGTGGTGGGCATTGGTGTTGGTGGTGGTGGTTGGTGCTGTTCATATAATTTTTGTATACTCACTCTTGTCTGATGTCCAATATACTGTTTGAAGTCCTCGTCCTTGGATAGCAGTGGTTTAGATATGATATGATCGAAGTATACGCAATAGGTTTCCACGGTCGGCGACTGTGGTGTGTCAGCGAGCCATGTTAGTTTGATGGTTTTCTTAAAGTCCTTGTTTTCGAGGTTTGGTGTCGCGTCTATACTTGTGACCGTTCCATCTGGGGCTCTAAAAGATAAAGTTTGTTTGTATTCATGCTTTAAAGTACATACAACAACTAAAAAAAAAGCCTAGCTCGATTCGCTGTCCAATCATTTATTTTACTTTTGACATATGAACGTCTATGAAGTTTCATAATTATTGCCCGGCAACCATCGAAAAAACATGCAATACTTTATAGACGCAGAATTTTTTTTGCAATACTGAAGCGACGTGCCCTTTTATGCGATATTTCGTAACTCGTATACTCATCTAGTAACTACACACACAAACTAGAACACTAGTTCTCTTGATTGTCCACCATAGGTACATCTTTGGTGATGGATTGTATTCAATTACCTGCCTGATTTATGTACATTTATTGTACTGTTTTACATAAATGATTTATTCAATTAGTAATTTAAACTCTTAGGTATGTTTATAAAACAATGTTGAGCAAAAATAAAATATCAACCTGTCAAATCAATTAAAACTACTTTATAAATAAAATCGATTGTCATCAAAAATCGAATCAGTAACGCATTAGGACATCATCGACTCGAGCTGCCAAAAAAACCGGCCAAGTGCGAGTCGGACTCGCGCACCGAGGGTTCCGTACAAACCTGTAGTAAGTTTTAAATTATTAAAAAAAACTACTCACTAGATCTCGTTCAAACCAATTTTCGGTGGAAGTTTGCATGGTAATGTACATCATATATTTTTTTTTAGTTTTATCATTCTCTTATTTTAAAAGTTACGGGGGACACACACACACACACACACACACACACACACACATTTTACCACTTTGGAAGTGTCTCTCGCGCAAACTATTCAGTTTAGAAAAAAATGATATTAGAAACCTCAATATCATTTTTGAAGACCTATCCATAGATACCCCACACGTATGGGTTTGATGAAAAAAAATTTTTGAGTTTCAGTTCTAAGTATGGGGACCCCCAAAATTTATTGTTTTTTTTTCTATTTTTGTGTGAAAATCTTAATGCGGTTCACAGAATACATCTACTTACCAAGTTTCAACAGTATAGTTCTTATAGTTTCGGAAAAAAGTGACTGTGACATACGGACGGACAGACAGACAGACAGACAGACAGACAGACAGACAGACAGACAGACAGACAGACAGACATGACGAATCTATAAGGGTTCCGTTTTTGCCAAATTTGGCTACGGAACCCTAAAAAATGAAATGATTTATTTCACATAGGACAACTTGTGCCACTTCTGATAAGTCATAAGAATCTACCACAAAAGTAAAATAAATGATTGGACAGAGAATAATGGTTACTTACCTGTGAATCTTGTCAATCATAATATTTCCGTAGTTAATGAACGTTGCGTTCTCTCCCTCTTTGAGAGACTTAGCATCTGATTGATCTATAAGTAATCTCTTCGATACCCATATCGTTTTAATGCCAACGTCGGGGTTCTTGGGATGTAGCGGCACATTCAGACTTGTGTCTGACTGAACGCCCTTGAGGTTTACTGGTACAGGACTTGTTTCTAGAGCAGTGTAGCGAGGTGCTATTGGGTCTATAACCTAAAAAAATATTCACATATCAATCATTATACTACAATTACTATCAGGTGACGCAATGAGGGCTACCGCGTAAAAATTCGCCACTAGAGGAGCTAGTGTAGAGTGAGGTCCCCGAGTTATCAAATATCATTGGGCTTTTATTGCAGGTCTAATTATTTAATTAATGTAGTGAATATTTTGCAATACCCGATTAATTATGGAAGACTAAATGGTTCCCGCGACTAAGTTATTTTGATTCCTTAATTTTCCGGGATAAAAAGTAGGCTATGTCCTTCCCTGTACCAAATTTCATCAAAATCAGTTGAACAGGTGGGCCGTGAAAGCGTAGCTAGTTTCTGATTTCCGTGATTTAACCGTCATCATCATGCCGCATGCAATACGCCGAGGACGGTCGGAATTCGGGGTCCCTGCGTTTTTATACCTTCTTGTTGATGGCCCATATCTTATCCCACTCCATGAAGACAACGGATCGGCTCGAGCCCTGCGCCTGGATAAACTGCCTTAGACCCTCCACTGTCATACCGCGCCGCAATACGCCGCGGACGGTCGGCATTCGGGGGTCGTCCCTGGGATGAAAACATTATTTTGAAATTTTCAACGATAAATAACTGGCAAATTGTCATTATACTTGATATATTATGATCATTTCAAAAGCACAATTACTACTATTTACCATATTCGATTCATAGATTTATTATCTAAATTATTGTTCAAAGATGTGTTCTATTTACCATATTCGATTCATAATTTATTATCTAAATTATTGTTTAAAGATTAAAACAATTTTGACCCGTTTATTTTTTCTTTTTAAAGTAAGTAATATATTTTTTTTTGATCTACTTTTAACTTCTTTTATCATGCATGTTGAGTTAGCCTGTACTAATATTAAAAAGAGGAAATATTAGTTTGTTTGTAATGGATAAACTCAAAAACTACTCAATCGATTTTAAAAATTCTTTCACAGAAGGCTACATTATCAGTGAGTAACATAGGCTCTATTTTATTACTGCTACCCGTGCGAAGCCGGGGAGGGTCGCTAGTAAGATTATATAACTAAGTTGTAATAGAATAAGACAAAAGATCATTTTATTACCGTTGGCTTCCTATTAAATAAAATAAAAATAAAACACTATAATTGGCTTACCATCCATCAACAAGTCCTTGTTCCACGAACCACGTCAGTTTTCTCTTCGACAACACAGTGTTTGTCATGCTCAGTCTATAATTATATAAGCATATATTAAAAAAAACTCATCACTTCAACTTTGTTCACAACAATATCCAACCTAGGGACATTGTTATGACACATTTACACTTTTACGCCTAAAAGAAAATTGAACTAAAAATACTTGCCTATAGCGTGACATACCGAGACAAGAAAATATATAGAGCTGAAAACATGTAATCTCTGTCCAATCATTTATTTTACTTTTAGCAGCTCGATTCAATGATGTTCTTATGCGTTACTGATTAGATTTTTTATAATAATCTACTTTCTTTATGAAGACGATATGCGTCTATGGTTTTGGAGTATTGCATTTTTTGTTGATGGTTGCCTGTCAATAATAGGAATGATGACAACTCAATCAAATCAGCAACTCTTTATCAAACTTAAAAACGCACTTCTAATATGGAAGTGGTATGAAATTCACAGTTGTGACGTCATCAAATTTCAACGCACTTTTTTTCTTTAATCTATATTTTAAAATGGTTATCAAACTTAAAACTAACCAAGGATGTGAACTTTAGGTCTTTTGGAAGACCCTCTATTTAATAATCAGTTAGAAATAATTTATTTTTGATATCTAGGCATCATCCCTATTATGACACTTCATAGGCGTGCTTATGTCAAAAGTAAAATAAATGGTTGGACAAATTACAGTTACAAAAAACAACTTGCCTGCTATATTCCCAAATGTACGGTTTCCTTAGGCCGAGCGCGTCGATGAACCAGTAGAACTGAGGGTCGCGGTCGTGGTACTCCATAGTTCGCAGGACGTGCGTCACTCCCTCTATGGAATCTACGATCGGGCACGCGAAGTCGTATGTCGGATATACTCTGTGAAAAGACAGTGCAAATTACTATTTTATCGTTTATTTACATGAAACGTTATTGATCAAAACTGTATATCAATGTATTTTGAGAGGATAACAAATAAAAATTAGTCTTTATTTAAGACTAGAAGATGCCCGCGACTACGTCCGCGTGGACTACTTGCGTGGAGACTTTTGATTCCCGCGGGAACTCTTGAATTTTCTGTGATAAAAAGTAGCCTGTCCTTCCCTGGGATACAACCTACCCCTGTACCAAATTTCATCAAAATCGGTTGAACGGATGAGCCGTGAAAGCGTAGCGGACAGACAGACACACACGTTCGTATTATCAATATTAGTATGGATAATGATAATTTTATAAGAACATGTGAACACAGTTCACATAAACAGTTCAAATAAAAATTAGTCTTTATTTAAGACTAGAAGATGCCCGCGACTACGTCCGCGTGGACTACTTGCGTGGAGACTTTTGATTCCCGCGGGAACTCTTGAATTTTCTGTGATAAAAAGTAGCCTGTCCTTCCCTGGGATACAACCTACCCCTGTACCAAATTTCATCAAAATCGGTTGAACGGATGAGCCGTGAAAGCGTAGCGGACAGACAGACACACACGTTCGTATTATCAATATTAGTATGGATAATGATAATTTTATAAGAACATGTGAACACAGTGTCTTAAGTTTGTCAAGAAAAACTAAGATGCGTCAATGGACAATTTCTTAATAAGTACATAATAAATTATATGTTTAGGTTGAAATAAAAGTACTGCCAATTAGTTAGGTTAGATCGTAGTTACACGAGTACCTGGCTGGTATTCAATAATAGGAAAAAAATATATGTTTAAGACTGAAGTTTTCAGCTTTAATTTGATCGCAAATTTCTTCTTCTCTTCAACTTCCTGTTATTTTCTTCTTGAATATAAGGCTAAACTATAAGGGGGAAAAAATATAGAACTATAACCCGTAGATTAACTACGGGAAAAACAGTTGCTGGATCTTGACTTTTTTGATATCACATCCCACAAATAGCGTGACGTCTTTAAATGTCGGGATGAAATAGAAATAGAAATCTTTATTATCAAAATAACTTAATACAAAAATACAGTGCATTCCTGGCCCCTAAACTAGGAGGGCCAGTTCCTTCCCAAACGTTTATTAAAAAGTAAATATTTCTCAAAATGTGCTGGATTTCTACTAAGGTAACAATTTTCCCTTATTTTACATTTAAGTTTATCATTAGGTTAAGTTATTACATTAATTAGGTTATATGAGAATATTAATAAAAAAAAGCAATTATATAAAAATTAAAATTAACCTAGTGTGAAGATACATACTTAAATGAGCTTAATAATATTTATGAGAGTGTGTGTGCGTGTGTGAGTATGTGTTTGTGTGTTTGTGTGTGTGTGTGTGTGTTTGTGTGTGTGCATATGTGATGAATTGGTAACTCACTTGTAGCTAGTGCCGGTTCGCGGATGCGGCTCGGGCTTGCAGCGGTATATGGTGGGGTCTCGCAGGCAGCCGTTTGTTGACTGCATGTCTATCTTGGCTCGCACGCAGTTTCGCACTCCAACTTCGCTGCCTTTCTTCATCTCTTCCCATAGCTGGAGGTTCTTCTCGACAGCTAATATTTAAAATTTGAAAACATTAAAAATAAGGGGGGGAACAGTATTTAAAACCCCCGATTTTCCCCCTTTTTTAATTAAACTAAAAATAATTTTCGATTTTTTTTTATTTTAATGATGTCAGGCCACTATTATACACAACTATTCCAAATTTCATGTCGATAGCTTTAATAGTTACTGAAATAATCGACTGTGACAGACGGACGGACGGACAGCCGGACGGACGGACGGACGGACGGAGAAAGTCGCACCATAAGGGTTCCATTTTTACCATTTTGGTACGGAACCCTAAAAATTTATCTATGTCAGACCGTTATTGGAGTATGCATTCCAGGTCTGGAATCCATATATTTTTATCAAGGATATAGAAATGCCTTAAAGAGTACAGAGGCGAGCCACTAAAATGCTAAGAGAGCAAAGACTTTCATAACTTGGACTTAGTTTTTTTTTATCCACTACAAGTTAACCCTTGACTGCGATCTCACCTGATGGTAAGTGATGATGCAGTCTAAGATGGTAGCGGGCTAACCTGTTAGGGGCATAGCAGTTAGTTAAACCCATGCCCCTATTCGGTTTCTACACGGCATCGTACCGGAACGCTCAATCGCTTGGCGGCACGTCTTTGTTGGTAGGCTGGTAACTAGCCATGGCTGAAGCCTCCTACCAGGCCAGACCAGGGAAAATTCAGAAATTATAAATTCCCAAATTGACCCTGCCGGAAGACAACAGCGCTCAACACTGCGCCACGGAGGTTGTCAATTTCAAATATTAGTTCCCTCAAAAGTAGGCGAGTAAGAGGCGATCTCATTAAAGCATACAAAATACTGGAGGAAATATCTGTAACAAAAAGAAACCCCGGTCTAAGAGGACACTATCGAAAGTTGCGTCATCTATTATAAATATAATCTCATGCGATAAAAAGAAACCCGTCCTGACTCACTCACTTGACCTAGAAAACTGAAATTTTGCACAAAGGTTCCCTTGATAATTTCAAAAAAATTTCAAAATTTCAGTTTCGGAATTTTGGAGGTTCGGAAGGAAGGACGATTCAAAAGCACTTGTAAAAGTATATTTTAATAAAAAACATTTGAATTTTGAAGGAGTCTTGGACAGGTTTACCAATGCTTACAAACATTTTTTAAAAACAACTCACAATTGCTCCTATTCTTGCTCTCAATCTTCTGTTCTCGTTCATTCTTCATCTGTTCTGGAGGCGTGTCGTCGACGAATGCCTTGCCCTCCTTGATGAGCTTCTCACAGAAGGTTTGCATCAGATCAAAGTACTGAGACGTGTGTGTGAATATATCCGGCTTGATCTCTAACATCTCTACATCTTCTAGGATTACCTGTAATAAACACAGTAAAGTAAGCCTTTGCTGTATCGAAGATTTAATAATAAATAGTCATATTACAATTGAATGGTCAAATTAGCAATGGTCAAGTACAATTCTGACTTCTGTTCTTCTGTTGAACTGTTGTTCTGTTTGTTTGTTGGTTTGTCCTTCAATCACGCCGCAACGGAGCAACGGATTGACGTGATTTTTGGCATGGTTATAGTTGAGGACCTGGAGAGTGACATAGGCTACTTTTTATCCCGGAAAATCCGCGGGAATCAAAAAAAACCTAACCACGCGGACGGAGTCGCGGGCATTAGCTAGTAGAGGCATAAAAGCACTGCTTACCCAAATGGAAATACGTCAATGCTCATTTCTCATAATCAGAGTCAGTAAATAGATATTCTGACTAACTAATGCCTACCCTAGTGTCAAACCCTGTGCACGGCACAAAGCCAATTAGTATGCTTATAATATAGGCATACCTTTTCAAAATCAGCATTCTCCTTAGCAGGGTTGGTGTCATCAAATCTCATAATAAGCTTTCCTTCGAATGCTTGTTGATAGTATTGATTGAGTAGTGCCGCTTTAGCATGCCCAATGTGAAGGTATCTGAAAACACAAAAATAATCGATTGTATCTACTCAACTGTACACAAGTACTAAACTAAATGATTAGCTCTAAAATTAGTGACCCATGGAACATTGTGAATCCTTTCACAATGTTCCATGCAAAAATGCTTTACTTGTAGATGATGGCTTGGTTATGAAAAACGTATAGGACTGAATCACATTGATTATCAGTATCGATTTGTATTTTATTTAATTGAATTGGCATTTAACAAGGTCCTCGAGTGGAGACCGCATCTTGATAAACGGACTGTAGGGCGACCCCCAGCAAGGTGGAGCGATGATCTCCGGCGGGTGGCTGGCATCGATTGGATGCGAAAAGCTGAGGAAAAAGCATGTTGGCGCTACTTGAAAGAGGCCTATGTCCAGCAGTGGATGCACAATGGCTGATGATGTGATGATGGCATTTAACATTTTGATTTCATTAATCAAATAAAGTATAAATTAAGTATTTATAAAAAACACTTCCAATTTCACAACCATCGTGAGTTGACACCCTTTTCGGAGCAAAATATACAAAAAGGTCTCTGTCACATTGTCAGAGGATAACTAGCTGCAATAAAAAATAAAATAAAACTATAATACCAAAACTTACCCGGATGCCTCAGGTGGGAAACGCACAACAACTTTGCCCATTTCTGCATGCGGCAGCTCCACAAACTTGCCTTCCTGTAGCCTGCCTGATACCACATCTTTGACAACTGGAGGAGACCTCCTGTAAGAAAAAACATTGTTATATTATATTTAGACATTTCAAATTAAAATTGTTTTGCATATTCTATTACGATGATAATCTATACTAATTTTTTAAATGCGAAAGTGTGTCTGTTTGTCTGCTACGCTTTCACGGCCCAACTGGTCAACCGATTTAGATGGTACAGGAATAGGTTGTATTCCAGGGAAGAACATAGACTACTTTTTATTCTGGAATATTAAAGAGTTTCCACGGGAATCAAAAATCTTAATCCATGCAGACGAAGTCACAGACATCATCTATCAAATTTTTAACACTTATTTCTAACACTATGCTGTACAACATAGTCTGTTTGCCTTTAGTTAGCAAAGGCCTCCAATTGTCTCCATAGTCCATATTATATTTCTGTCACCAACTGTACTGGACCACTGGAGCTGTGCAGATGGTCCAAATCATTGATACATAATACTCAGAAAAATGGAACGTCAACTTTGAACAGAGAAAGTGTTAGGATAAAGAGGTGGGAAAGAAGGAAAAATGAAGAAGACAAATGAATTTTGTATCAGCAGTTACAGTCCCACCAACTTGTCTGGCCCAGTGGCCAAAATTGGAACTAATTTTGATGCCTGTTTTTTTTTGTTTTTATTTCACTTTTAATATTTACTAGCGATGCTATCACTGGGTAAGATAAGTTCGTGGGACTATATAATATATATTATGATGATCTTTATAGTACTTATATGCAAAACAAGTTTTTTTTTTTATCCTCTACAAGTTAGCCCTTGACTGCGATCAAACCTGATGGTAATGTTTAAGTACCATGGCTGGTGTACTTTTGTAGATAATTGTTCTGTATGTATGGTACATTGTAAGTTTTTGAACAATAAAAAAAAACAGCCACTATATAATATATCAATGGTGTACCTAAAAGCATTTTTCTGTTAATCCTTACCTTAGCGAAGCCTTGGAGATGTTTTCTAGAATGTCATTAGGCAGTTCCTTCAATGCTTTAGATACTGCATCCTGGGCTTCCACAAGTTTCATCCATCGCCGAACATTGTTTAGTGATTGCGACCCAAGTATTTCTTTAAACTGGGCTGATGCTGAATAAAAATAAATTGATCACATATTATAAAAATATAATGTCTGAATCTGGGAGCACATTATTATTAGTGAAAGTGAAATTGTTCAATTTAATAGTGAAAGTGTTTAAAACTCTCAATAACATGATGCAGAGAGAATTAATCCATACTACGTAATATTATAAATGCAAAAGAGTGTCTGCTACGCTTTCAAGGCCCATCTTTTCAGCCAATTTTGATGATATTTGGTACAGATATAAATTGCATCCTGGGGAAAGGCATAGAGACTTTTAATCCCGGAAAATCAAAGTAGCTCTTAAGGGAATAAAAAATCCACACGAACGAAGTCACACGCATCATCTAGTATAGAATAACGATGCAACACAAAATACTATTAAGTAATATTGCATCATTCAAGACTGTTAAAAAGAATCCATGGATAATTCAAGATTCAAATATTAAAAATATAATAATTGTAATAAGTATGTAATAATTGTTTAACATTTACTTATCTTACTTACCATATAAAACACTAAACACAGCTAAATCAGAAACTGACAAAGATTCCCCTACCAAATAAGTCAATGGACCAAGGATTTTATCTAAATATTCCAAAGATTTACGAAGATCCTCTTCCAGAATAAGGCTAAAAGATAACCAATGATTCATGGTGAGCCTCTGGAGAGGCCCAACAGACTTGTTGAAAGCATTTTCAAGAATTCTTATCAAATCATTGCTAGTTCCATATGGCACTGATTTCGCCGAGTTTGAAAGTGTTATCGAGGATTCTCCACTCCAAATAATCTGCACATTCTTTACCAATGGGCTATAAAGCTCTGCAGCAAGCAGACCACCTATAATTAGATAGAAAATGTTATTTTAGAACTGGCCTCTATGTTTGCCAATAAAAGACTATTATTCATTAAAAAAAAAAATATACCAAGTGGCGGGTTCGATTTGTTACAAAGGATTTTCATTTCGCGTCGGGTTTCAGCAGTCCTCTAATTTATTTTTCTTGATAAATTTGAACTAATTTTCAAATAGGTAGCCGGAAATCGCACACGATGTAAAGAACTGTCAAAGTGACAATGTGACAATGATGGTGACTGGTTGATCTGAGGTTTCAGAGGAGCGATCGCGTAACTTCTGCATCAATCATTGATACATCGCAATCACCTCTGATTGGTTAACACTCTTCCACTATTGGACATAATCCATTGACGCAGCAAGAATGCCATAAATTCAGCCAATTACAACAATAATTGTTGTAATTGGCTGAATATCAATTATTGATACTGTAACAATGATTGATGCAGAAGTTACGCGATCGCTCGGCAGGATAAACAATACTTATCTATGATCTGAGGTGACTGGTGAGTATTTTTTTATTATTGACGGCTTTGGGTTCCAGCCCATCACCAGAGCTTAATGGTGAGTGAAGGAAACAATAGAGAAGGTACTAATTTCCTACCTCTCGTACAGTTTCTACTTTCGTGAGGACTCGACCTAACGATTTAAAAAGAATGATTTAATAATATTTATGGCACAGACTTTTTTAAGGGTCTAGTCCTGTATAGAATCTAGGGCCAAAAATTATGCTGAGTAAAAATAATATTACGTCTACCACTTTGAGTGTTTTTGTACGGCAGTCGTAATTCCTTCTTCCATGGGTTTTAGTCACAGGTTTTTGTCAATTTTTTGCACTTTTTTGACTTCTTTTCTTAACTGGTCTGTGCTTCTTTAGTATACACTGTAGTCTGTGAGTCGGTGGCAGTGGATGGCAGAACCTGTGGGCAGAACCTCTCTCTGGTTACTAGTCTCTGGCAGAACCTACCCCACCCCAGCCTGCAAAATATTGATATTTGGATATTTGTAATTAAAAAAATACTAATCGATAGACTTTCAATAGCTCAATTTTAAAGGACAACATAGTTGACGTTGCTTACTTTAAAATTGCTCACCTTAAATTATTTAATTAAAAATCAAAGTCGTTGAAAAAAACTCATTTATCCATACTTTCAAACTCTTATATCTTTTGATGTACCTATACAATATTTTAAATTACTCAAAGTGTTAAAAAACTGCTCAAGTTGCATTTATAATTATTGCTCAAGTACATACAAGTTACATATCAATTAATAGGCTACGCCAGAAGACTCGCTCCGTCGCGTCGCGTCGCCCCTTCAATCAGCTTCACCTACTCGACCTTCGTTTCGCTACGGAGGTCGCCGGCTCTCTTCGCTCGCTACCTCCTGCCTTCGCTCCACTCGGCCTTTTAAGGCTCGCTTCATTCAGGACCTCCTTCGCGAGCTTCTGGCTTCGCGCTTCATAAAAACACTCTAGGTATAGGGCAGACAAGACTACGTGGAGTCGAATTTGGCCAATTCGGTTCTGTGATCTGTCACACTATTCGACTAAAGTCTTCTGGCGTAGGTAGCCTATTTGATAAGTCTTGTAACTTGTATGTATTAGGTACTTTTTTTTTTTCAACGACTTTATTGATTTTTAATTAAATAATTTAAGGTGAGCAGTTTTAAAGCCTAAAGGACAACGTAGTTGAATTGAGCAATTGGAAATCTATCGATTAGTATTTTTTTATTACAAATATCATTATTTTGCAGGCTGGGGTGGGGTAACTGGTGGCAGAGACTAGGTCGCCGGCAAAGAGAATATAACCACTGTCGCCGGCACCGGCAGTACCGAGTATTATACTCTGTGGTCGCCGGTTGGTGGTTTTTGACACTTGCTTGAGATATTTTGTTTTGTGTTCTTTGTTCTTGTTTACTTTTATCGATTTCGATTTTCAACGATGTCCCACATTTTTGTAATTTAATTTAAGTTAGAGTTACCATTTTAAATTAAACCCATAAATCAATTTAATGTAAGTAGTAAGGCAGTCATCAGTGGATGTTTTTTATGGTATTCATGAAGTAGGACGAACAGAACACGGACCGGAAAAAAACTGAAAACCTAGGTAACTAATAAAACTCGACTTTTTCAATGGTAAATGTTCAAAAGATTACATTATACGCTTGTCCTCATATTTTGGGGGACATTTCCTCTAATACCTCATAGTTTGGCTCATATATTTAGTTGCTTTTGCTAGCACAGTAAGTCAAGACACATGTCGTATTTATGTGTACGAATTTAGTTCGAATTGTAATAAATAAACAGTATAAAATGTTATATTATTAAAAACTTATCACATGTGCTTCAGATATGCAACAATGAAGAGACAAAATGTGCGTACATTGTCGCTTGTGGTGTGTACTTTCACATATTTATTGATTGGAGCTGCTGTTTTTGATTCTTTAGAGTCAGACACTGAGAGCAAAAGATGGGAGGTGCTATCAGGTAATATGAGCTATTTTTTACGTAATTTTTATATTTTTTGGTTGAGATATTTTTATGAGCACAGCATGGTCGAGTACATGCCAACAGTTATAGGGATGTCTGATTTTAAGACTTGATATGAGTCTTTACCTAACAACTAATGTTGACTAACTGCTATGCATAATTATGAATCTTTCTCTTAATAAAATTGGTTTGGGTTAGATAACTTAAAGAGTTTGTAAGCACGGGAATATGTATCTTGCTTATAAATATAGATATCCTGCACCGTCGCACGTCTGAGGGTAAAGACGGTGCGGTGCCAACTAACTATCTCACTGAATGTGGCAGTGCTATGGCAGGTACCTAGTCCCAGACCCTTACAATGGGCTGTCCCCCTGCACCCCTTTGCCTTCCTTTAAAGGTTTAAAAACTCTTTTTCTTGTAGCATTTGCTTTGGCAATTTATTATTCTTATATGGGTTAAATAAAGAAATCTTTTGCATTATTGCAGACATAAAAAATGGTCTTGTTCGTAAATACAACATAACTGCGGAGGACTACCACATGATAGAGATTGTGATCATAGAGAACAAGCCACATAAGGCAGGTCCTCAGTGGAAGTTTGCGGGCGCATTCTACTTTGCTACAGTGGTTTTGGCAATGATTGGTTATGGACATTCCACTCCTGTTACAGTAGGTGGGAAGGCATTTTGTATGGCATATGCTATGGTGAGTTGTGTTGTAAGACCTATACTGGGTGATTTTTTTTGTTGTCTTGAAAAAATAGGGTAAATAGGGTAAATGGAATAGAAGCCCATGGCATTGTTACGTTTTTTTTTACATTTTAATAAATTGATTCTATCAATAAATACTACTTGTTTAGACTCTAAACAAGTAGTATTTATTAAACTTTAGAGGTTTTTTTTTACATTTTAATAAATTGATTCTATCAATAAATACTACTTGTTTAGACTCTAAACAAGTAGTATTTATTAAACTTTAGAGTATTTTTTTCATGTTAAAACATTAAAAACAGAAATAAAAATAAAAAAATTATTAAAACTGTAAATCATTGCCAACTTACACAGCTTTGTCAGAGTTCTCATATGTGGTTCAGTTGTATACATTCATCGCAGCACTAGTAAGTAATGTTGTGTAGTTTTACTTTTATGGATATTATGGACTATAATACAACCAAAGATATTAAATAAATAATACCATATACTTATACCTTACATTCCACTTATTGAATATGATATCAATTTTTCAAGTTGCTAAAAAAGTCACCCAGTTTAAAAACCATAAAAATTCTGGAAACAGCTTTAACTGGTACTTTAAGACAGTTAATACTTACCATGTGTCTCTTTTTTGCTCATCTTTCTGTCTTTCATATTTTAACCTGCACATAAAGTAAAGTTTGGATACAACATGTAGGAATCTGCTCCAAGAGCCTTTTCATATACTTGTGAAATGATTAAAAGGTATAAATCAACTAGTGTTCATAAAAATACATTTGGGGGAACATTGCAAGCAGTGAAAGCATAGCAGACAGACAGACAGACACACTTTCGCATTTATAATATTAGTATGGAAGTATGGTTTTGAGTTTTATTATTGGTACATTTGATTGACTGTTAAACTTTAACTTGAAAGTTAAATGCAACTCATTTAAGTGTAGCAACATTTTAAGTGCTGATTTAACATCATCTTTTGTTCCTAATATTATGAATGTGAAAGTTTGGATGTTGGTAAGTTTGTATGTTTCTCTAACTCCTTTACTCCACAAAAACTAAACCAATTGGGCTAAACTTTGGATTGGAGATAGCTTATACCCTCAATTAACACATAGGCTATATTTTATCATGGAAAGTTAAAATGATCCTGTGGGGTTTTTTTTAAATATATAGGCTAGCGCTTGGCTGCAATCAGACTTGCTTGCAAGTGGTGATGCAGCCTAAGGTGGAGAGCGCTTGCCTAGAAGATGCCTATTCACTCTTGATTTGAAGGTACATTTTATCCCCCTCCTCTCCTCCCCTCTCTCCTCTTATGAGGAGGGGAAAACGGAAGCCGGAAGGGCATTCCATATCCTAGCAGTTCGAATTAGAAACAAGGAAGCAATTCGCTTGGTATCAAGCCCGCGGAAAACTTAATCCATGCGGATGAAGGTGCGTCATATAGTAGAATATAATCTTATTTCCAGGTAGGGATACCTCTTGGGTTAGTGATGTTCCAGAGTATCGGCGAGCGTCTCAACAAGTTCGCATCTGTAGTAATTCGGCGGGCCAAATGCTACCTGCGCTGTAACACCACCGAGGCTACGGAGATGAATCTCATGTTTGCTACTGGGATGCTGTCCTCTATTATTATAACAACTGGTAATTTAATTGAGAACACTGGTGTGGTAGAATTTTATGCTAGAATTATCAGAGGTTAGATTTTTTTACTAGACAGATATTAGGTACTGTATTAACCTTGTATTTTGCATGTATATTGGATATTAATACTGTTTTTCACACTAGTTTGAAAATCAAAGAGTTCAGTGGTATCTTAATAGTATTATACTTCATACTTATATTATAAAGGCGAAAGTGTGTTTGTCCATCTGTTAACTTACAAAATTTGGTAGGTACATAAAATAGGTTGCATCCTTAGAGGAATACCTATGGTTTTAAATGGTATGGCTTTACCCACATATGGTTTGATAATTGATTATCTGGGATGATATCTCAAAAAATCAAAGGGTTCCCACAAGATATTTTGGAAACCCCTTTGAAATATACACATAAAGAAAATTTATATACTAATTAAATAATAATTGACTACAGGAGCAGCCGTGTTCTCCAGATATGAAGGATGGAGTTATTTTGATAGTTTCTACTACTGCTTCGTAACACTGACCACCATTGGATTTGGAGATTATGTCGCTTTGCAGGTATGTTACCGCCAACTCGGTAATTAAACTCACCAAGTGCAGGAAAATTACACTCGAGGCCCAAACTTTACTTATTAAATAGCGCCGCGAGTTTAATTTCCATAGCGCGTGTAAACGTTATGCAATACACTTGTGTCTCGGAGTAAAAACAGTAAAAAATTAAAATCAATATAAATCAATCAATCAATACTTATTTATTCAAATTAGGTACATTGTACACTTATTGACGTTCAGTTACTTCTAAAACTTTATGGTGATAATCAGTTAAGAGCCATTAAAACAAATTAATGCCTAGCTTCCTTGCCATTTAAGTAATCCTTTACAAGGTAATAAGATTTTTCAATGAGAAAAAATGCCATTGAATTCCATACTAACAAATTACAAAGACGCGCGATATTTCAATCTTCGTGTCAGTGAGCTGTTTTGTCATGTCATATTAGTGAGATTTTTTAAAAATATTTTATCACACTTACTACTTGGTAACTTTTTTAGAATACCTCGACAAAGATGGCGGTATCGAAACAGCTGTGTTATATGGCGGCCATTATATTACCGCACTAGTGTGAAAACGATAATTACCGCACTCCTGTGTAGGCTATCGAGCAAGAGAGAGAAAAGTCTATTTTATAGTTTTTGTAATAGCAATGAAGTAAGAGCAACTTTGTACACTAATAAATAAAAATGAAGTAAGGGAAAATGTAATTTATTTTAAGTACACTATGTAAATAATGATCCGCTTAACTTTCCAGAATGATCAAGCTCTTACAAGTAAGCCGGGGTACGTAGCGCTGAGTCTGGTGTTCATATTATTTGGGCTAGCAGTGGTGGCGGCTAGCATTAACTTGCTAGTCCTAAGGTTCATGACCATGTGAGTATTATTATTTTAGCAATAGCATTGGCATAACATCAAAATAACTGCCTAATATAGTTGTCAGAACACATAATATAAGGTGGTGTTATACTAGACTACATCGCTACCATCTTAGACTGCATCGTCATTTACCATCAGGTGAGATCGCAGTCAAGGGCCAACTTGTAGTGGAATAAAAAAATAAATAAAAAAATAGTCATTCTTATTAAAATATGTAAACCAAAAACAGGAATAGTAAAAAAAAATAAGCCGTTTGGGATTTAGAGAACGGGACCATTATAAAACAAGAAAGCGCTTTTGATTGCATTTGTGATGTGTTATTCCTTTTTTAATTTCCTCTGTTTTAATATTATTAATGTTTATCTAAAAAAATATTATTCTTTATAAACAAACAGGATATATGAAATCGACTTACTGGAAGCCCTTTGCAGTAGAATTTTCATTCCGAACATTTTGGTGGTAGTCAAAACAAGACGTATAATAAGGGACACTTGTATCCATTTACGTCTGATTTGAAATAAATATAAATAAACTAGCTGATTCCCGCGTCTTCAACTGCATGGCTTAAGTTTTTCTGGGATGTTATTTTCTCTTTATCTCTTTCCCTGGGACACTAGTCACATACATAGGTTATGTATGTACAAAACATTAAAATCGGTTAAAAATATTTGCTGTGAAAGGTCGTAACAAACAAATAAAAAAATATTGGTTATGATAAAATATGTTTAGTAGCAAGTTAATAATGTAATATGTTTAATAACATGTGTTTAGTAACATGTTAATAATGCAATATGTTTAATAACATGTTAATAATGTAACATGTTTAATAAAATGTTAATAATGTACAGGCAAGCGGAGGAGAACGCTCGTGACGAGGATAAGGACAGTTCCAGAACAATCCTGCCCATCGACGGACATATCTTCGCGGGCCGACAGCGCTCGCACGAGGATCAGGCTTCGGTAATGTACACTTTACGTTTCCTTGTCTTCGACCATTCAAACTGTAACTGTCCACACCCTTCATCATTATTTAAACCTGCAGTAAAACGTAAATTAATTGAAAAGTCCTATTACAGTGTAAAGGATTATTTGAATGATAGAAAGGCATGCGTATAAATCCTCTGGGACGATTATTTACTAATCTGGGACTAATTATGTTACTTACTTACTTCTTACTTCCTTCGGCGCTACAACCCTTTGTGGGTCTTGGCCTCCTCCACAGTTTCTCTCCACCTGGCTCTATCTCTGGCCTCCTTCCATGAAGGGAGCTTTCCGAGTTTCTGCAGATCTTCTTCTACAAAATGGATCCATCTTAATTTCGAGGTCTTCCTTTGGGTCGTTTCTGTTGTGGTATACATTGTGCCATCACTTTTACTCCTCTGCTTGGTAACATCCTCCCTACATGTCCTGCCCATCGCAGACGCTGAGATTTACAATATCTTACTATTGTTTCCCGTTCTAGTTCATTATGCTTAGATAGTTCCACCATCTTCTCAGACCGGACCGAAGATTTTGCGCAGTACTATTCTTTCGAAAATTGGTTTGTTTTCTTCTTTCACGGTCAGTGTCCAGGTTTCACATGAATAGGTAACCAACTGGTCGTATGAGTGCGGCTAATTATGTAAATGTAATTGTTATAAATTATTATAAATCTTATTTAGTAATTTACGATATTTGTGAGATGGCGATACTAAAAAAACCCGCCTGAGTTTGTTGTGAGCTCTTCTCAGACCAGGGCGTGTTTGGAACCCTCGTCGTTTAGTTATAAGATAGCGTAACTGATTATCACCATCATGTCAAGTGTATAGTCACTGTACACTTATTGACGTCATTCGTATTCAATTTAGGTACAGTACAGTGTACCTAAATTGAATAAAAAGTCCAGTGTGCTTTAGACCACACGACTGAAGTAAAACTTCTTTAACTCCATCTATATGTATGTATCTTCACTAACTTATATCTCCCTCTCAACTTTCGTTCGCCTCGCCAGATTGCACTTTTCGTAACGCTCTCGTCACGCATTCACCACTCCCCAAGTCAAGCGTGCGTAAAGAAGTTTTACTTCAATAGATATATTTTTGAGTTTGAGTTTGAAAAATAAGTTTTAGCGCCATAATAGGTTCTCTCGTATGTATAGGTGTGTTCGTGTAACTGCCTCGGAAATAAGCAGTGCGAGGGCGGGGCCCTACTGCCGGCCGCGCCCGCCCGCCCGCTGCGAGCGCTCAAGCGGCGCGCCTCGCTCGCGCCAGAGCTCGTCGAGCGAGCCTCTGTGTAGACTGTAGACCTGTAGGGCTAGTATGCGCACGAGTAAAATTATGTCTACCCGTTATCACTATTTATCTGCCGAAGTTGACATGGTAACTTGTCTCGTTAATCGTTGTCTCGAGATAAAAATAATATTTCTTCTGTGGTATTTTGAAGTGAAACTTCTTTAGAATCGTTGTGATTTGAAAATTCGATGAAACGAAAAAGCGACACCTAAAAGAGACAAACATATTCATAATAGGATTTAGCCTGCGAGAGAATGAGATAGAATACAAGTTATATTTATTTCATTCTCTCTTAGGCTAGATACTCTTCTGAAGTTTCACTTCTGCCGTGTGTGAATTGTACACACACTTGTTTTTTCTACGAACCCTTACATGACTATTTTTTCTTGTAATATACCGCATTTTGTGCATGTTAGGGTAAACGAAAAATTAGCCGGCAACGACAACATCTCTCTCTCTCGTCGCGAGATATCTCGTTGTGCACATGCTAAGCCTGCTGCACCAGTGTTGAGCCCTGCAACCTTGTGCTACACTACAACCGAGTTTTGATGTGTAGATGCGTTCCTTTAGCACGGGACAGCAAAACCCACATTAGAGGGCGAATTTTGCGAATATTTTCTTTCTTAAATATAACACTTTATTCCTTGAAACATAATATGCCAAAGAATATTTTAATATGCAGTATTTTAGTCGTAAATTATTTATTACTTAGGTAAATAAGTGCCAAAATTTTACCTTTTTTGACTGTTATGTTGATTGTAAGTGAAATTAATTTTACATTACCTGTTACTTTTTTACAATTAAGTGCCAAAAATGTACCTATTTTGATTGCTAAGTTTAAAGTAACTGAAATGAATTTTACATTTTTACATTATCTAAGTATTAGATATACCTATACGAAAGTTAAAGTAGCTACGTATCGTTTGCGTTGTAGTGCCAAAATTGTAATTTGTACCTTTTAAACTTAGTACATATTTACCTACATGTTAGATTGTAAGTAGGTTAAAAAATTATTTAAGCAATTTTGGACTCAAAATGGAATTAGGCAAAAATGTGACTTTCATAGTCACGTTTGTGACTAATTTTTTTTTTAAATATACGTTATAGTATACCTGTATGTTCTGCACATTATTTTTAATCTAGTCAAAACAAGCGCACCTAAACTTTACCAGCTGTGATATGATTTGATCTCATTTTTTAATGGTTATTATTATTCTAAATAAATAAAGTATCTTTTAATACTTGCTTTATTTTGTAGTTACATAAAGGTAAATGTAATTTTTGCCAATAAATGTTTTATTAAGATATTTAAATTGTTTCATTTAAATACCTAACTCTACGGATATTACCTAACTAGAGTAATATCACACTCAAAATATTTCAATGTTATCTTCGTGACAATGACCTAAAACTAATTACCGATTATTAGGAACCTATCTAGATATGTGTTAGGTATATATACCTAATGAGTATCCATACTCTATACTAATAATAACAATCCGTAAACTGTGTGTTCGTTTGTTGGTTTATCCTTCAATTGCACCGCAACGGATCGACGTGATTCTTTGCATGGGTAATCATACTAATATTGTAAATGCGAAAGTGTGTTTGTTTGTTGGTTTGTCCTTCAATCACGCCGCAACGGACTAACGGATTGACGTGATTTTTGGCATGGATATAGTTGAGGACCTGGAGAGTGACATAGGCTACTTTTTATCCCGGAAAATTAAGGAGTTCCCGCGGGAATCAAAAAAACTACGCGGGCATCAGCTAGTAAGAGTATAGTTGAAGACCAGAGTGACATTAGGCTACTTTTTATCCCGTTCTCGGGGGATTTTTAGAACCTAAATGCACGCAGGCGTAGGTCCACGGGATCATTAATATATATATAGCTGCTCGTGCTGACTCATTGATCACCTCTCCTGTAAAATTTTGTATGAAAAAATTTTTTTTTACTCATCGTTTCGTATAGAAGACAAAAATTCATTAAGAGGAAAAATACGGAGAGAGCTGATGATTGAGGATTTCGAAGACGGATGAAGAGCACCAGCCAGGGTATCGAAGATAGGTGGAGGGTGCTCGACCAAATGTCACTCGAAACTTCATCCAATTGACAGTTAGCTGAAAAAAAAATCAAAATGGCGGATTTAAGATGGCCGCCATACAAATTTCGTCGGTGTCTATCTCGGAGAGTATAAAAGATGGAAGAGTGGTTTCTTGGCAAAAGATGATCAGGACATGAAGGTCTACTTGATGAACAGGAAAAAAATTCAAGATGGCGGAATTTATTTTTCCATAGAAAAGGGTATTGAAGATAGGTGGGGGTGCTCGACCAAATGTCACTCGAAACTTCATCCAATTGACAGTGAGCTGAAAAAAAAATTCAAAATGGCGGATTTAAGAGGGCCGCCATACAAACTTCGTCGGTGTCTATCTCGGAGAGTATAAAAGATGGAAGAGTGGTTTCTTGGCAAAAGATGATCAGAACATGAAGGTCTACTTGATGAATAGGAAAAAAATTCAAGATGGCGGAATTTATTTTCCATAGAAAATGTATGGCGGATATATCCTTTTCAAAGTTTGTTTTAATCATAGACATAGAATTTTTTCGCTGGTTTTAATAGAAGAATTCTCATTTTGACGAATGGTTCGGAGAAAAAAATATGGAGAGAGATGATGGTCAAGGTTCGGATGATGTGTGAGGAGCACGGTCAGGGTATTAAAGATAGGTAGGGGCTGCTCAAACAAAAAATACTCAAATCTTCATACAATTGGCAGTGAGCTGAAAAAAAATCCAAAATGGCGGATTCAAGATAGCGGCTATCTCAGACATTATTAATTAAAAGATGGAAGAGAGGTTTTTGGGTAGAAAATTATCAGGGCCAGAAAGTCTACTTGATGAGCAGAAAACATTAAGATGGCAGAATCTACGAACATTGAAGCGAGTACAAGAAGTTAGGAAATATGCATGATTTTGATATGGGTTTTTTTACAAGATTTGTTCTTTATTTCTTTATGGAAGAATTATTGTCGGTTTGCCATTAGGAAAGCCAGCTTTGTTTTATGTTTTTTCCTTTATGAGAATTTTCTTTTACGTCGGACGCTTGGCGTGCTGACGTTTCCACTTTGCTCACTAGCATAGCAGTGTTGTTCAGTTTTTTTTTTTATCCAATACAAGTTAGCCCTTGACTGCGATCTCACCTGATGGTAAGTGATGATGCAGTCTAAGATGGTAGCGGGCGAACCTGTTAGGGGCATGGCAGTTTTATTAAACCCATACCCCTATTCGGTTTCTACACGGCATCGTACCGGAACGCTAAATCGCTTGGCGGCACGTCTTTGCCGGTAGGGTGGTAACTAGCCATGGCTGAAGCCTCCCACCAGGCCAGACCAGGGAAATTCAGAAATTATAAATTTTCCAAACCCTGCCGGGGATCGGACCCGGGACCTGCGCACGTTAATTCAACAGCGCTCAACACTGCGCCACGGAGGTCGTCAAACACGTAGACAGTAAACCAGGATATTAGGAAAGCGAGTAAGTAGACAGTGGATCACAGTGGGCCACGCGGTCCACCACGCGGTCCGCTAGCGGGCCGCGCACCCACGCGCCATACTAGTTAATATATATATAGCTGCTCGTGCTGATTGACTGATTGATCACCTCTCCTGGACAATTTTGTATGAACTTTTTTTTTTTCACTTATCGTTTCGTATAGAAAACAAAAATTCATCCGGAGGAAAAATACGGAGAGAGCTGATGATTGAGGATTTCGAAGACGGATGAAGAGCACCAGCCAGGTTATCGAAGATAGGTGGGGGGTGCTCGACCAAATGTCACTCGAAACTTCATCCAATTGACAGTTAGCTGAAAAAAAATTCAAAATGGCGGATTTAAGATGGCCGCCATACAAATTTCGACGGTGTCTATCTCGGAGAGTATAAAAGATGGAAGAGTGGTTTCTTGGCAAAAGATGATCAGGACGTGAGGGTCTACTTGATGAACAGGAAAAAAATTCAAGATGGCGGAATTTATTTTTCCATAGAAAAGGGTATTGAAGATAGGTGGGGGGTGCTCGACCAAATGTCACTCGAAACTTCATCCAATTGACAGTGAGCTGAAAAAAATTTCAAAATGGCGGATTTAAGATGGCCGCCATACAAATTTCGTCGGTGTCTATCTCGGAGAGTATAAAAGATGGAATAGTGGTTTCAAGAAACCAAGCAAGGCAAAAGATGATCAGAACATGATGGTCTACTTGATGAACAGGAAAAAAATTCAAGATGGCGGAATTTATTTTTCCATAGAAAATATATGGCGAATATTGAAGAGGCTACCAGTGTAGAACTATGCAAGACTACGGTTCCTTTTCAAGATTTGTTTTTGTGGAAGAAGTCTGATTTTGACGAATGGTTCGGAGAAAAAAATATGGAGAGAGATGATGATCGAAGGTTCGGATGATGGGTGAGGAGCACGGTCAGGGTATTAAAGATAAGTAGGTACCTACTTAGGGGCTGCTCAAACAAAAAGGGAGGGGCGGGGGGTTGGTGGTCTTTGTTTTATGTTTTTCCTTTATGAGAATTTTCTTTTATGTCGGACGCTTGGCGTGCTTGCGCTTCCACTGTGCTCACTAGCATAGCAGTGTGTTGTTCAGATCAGAACACGTAGACAGTAAACCAGCTGCCCGATTATGTAAGAATTGTCGATCAAATCGTAAAAGTTCGGCGTCAAAGTAAAATAAACCATAACAGCATTGAATTAGAGCTCAATTTCGTGTTTCGAAATTGAGCTCTAATTTAATGCTGTTATGGTTTATTTTACTTTGACGCCGAACTTTGACGATTTGATCGGCCATTCTTACATAATCGGGGGGCAGGATAGTAGGACAGCGAGTAAGTAGACAGTGGACCACGCGCTCCACTACGCGGTCCGCTTTAGCGGGCCGCGCAGCCACGCGCCATACTAGTTAATATATATATAGCTGCTCGTGCTGACTGACTGACTGATTGATCACCTCTCCTGTAAAATTTTGTATGAACATTTTTTTTTTCACTCATCGTTTCGTATAGAAGACAAAAATTCATTAAGAGGAAAAATACAGAGAGAGCTGATGATTGAGGATTTCGAAGACGGATGAAGAGCACCAGCCAGGGTATCGAAGATAGGTGGGGGGTGCTCGACCAAATGTCACTCGAAACTTCATCCGATTGACAGTGAGCTGAAAAAAAATTCAAAATGGCGGATTTAAGATGGCCGCCATACAAATTTCGACGGTGTCTATCTCGGAGAGTATAAAAGATGGAAGAGTGGTTTCTTGGCAAAAGATGATCAGGACATGAAGGTCTACTTGATGAATAGGAAAAAAATTCAAGATGGCGGAATTTATTTTTCCATTGAAAAGGGTATTGAAGATAGGTGGGGAGTGCTCGACCAAATGTCACTCGAAACTTCATCCAATTGACAGTGAGTGAAAAAAAAATTCAAAATGGCGGATTTAAGATGGCCGCCATACAAATTTCGACGGTGTCTATCTCGGAGAGTATAAAAGATGGAAGAGTGGTTTCTTGGCAAAAGATGATCAGGACATGAGGGTTTACTTGATGAACAGGAAAAAAATTCAAGATGGCGGAATTTATTTTCCATAGAAAATGTATGGCGAATATTGAAGAGGCTACGGTTCCTTTTCGAGATTTGTTTTTATGGAAGAAATCTCATTTTGACGAATGGTTCGGAGAAAAAAATATGGAGAGAGATGATGATCGAAGGTTCGGATGATGAGTGAGGAGCACGGTCAGGGTATTAAAGATAGGTACCTACTTAGGGGCTGCTCAAACAAAAAGGGAGGGGCGGGGGTTGGTGGTCTTTGTTTTATGTTTTTCCTTTATGAGAATTTTCTTTTACGACGGACGCTTGGCGTGCTGGCGCTTCCACTGTGCTCACTAGCATAGCAGTGTGTTTTTCAGATCAGAACACGTAGACAGTAAACCAGCTGCCCGATTATGTAAGAATTGTCGATCAAATCGTCAAAGTTCGGCGTCAAAGTAAAATAAACCATAACAGCATTAAATTAGAGCTCAATTTCGTCTCTAATTTAATGCTGTTATGGTTTATTTTACTTTGACGCCGAACTTTGACGATTTGATCGGCCATTCTTACATAATCGGGGGGGCAGGATAGTAGGACAGCGAGTAAGTAGACAGTGGACCACGCGCTCCACTACGCGGTCCGCTTTAGCGGGCCGCGCAGCCACGCGCCATACTAGTTAATATATATATAGCTGCTCGTGCTGACTGACTGACTGATTGATCACCTCTCCTGTAAAATTTTGTATGAAAAATTTTTTTTTCACTCATCGTTTCGTATAGAAGACAAAAATTCATTCGGAGGAAAAATACGGAGAGAGCTGATGATTGAGGATTTTGAAGACGGATGAAGAGCACCAGCCAGGGTATCGAAGATAGGTGGGGTGTGCTCGACCAAATGTCACTCGAAACTTCATCCAATTGACAGTTAGCTGAAAAAAAATTCAAAATGGCGGATTCAAGATGGCCGCCATACAAATTTCGTCAGTGTCTATCTCGGAGAGTATAAGAGATGGAAGAGTGGATTCTTGGCAAAAGATGATCAGGACCTGAAGGTCTTCTTGATGAATAGGAAAAAAATTCAAGATGGCGGAATTTATTTTTCCATAGAAAAGGGTATTGAAGATAGGTGGGGGGTGCTCGAACAAATGTCACTCGAAACTTCATCCAATTGACAGTGAGCTGAAAAAAAATTTCAAAATGGCGGATTTAAGATGGCCGCCATACAAATTTCGTCGGTGTCTATCTCGGAGAGTATAAAAGATGGAAGAGTGGTTTCTTGGCAAAAGATGATCAGAACATGAAGGTCTACTTGATGAACAGGAAAAAAATTCAAGATGGCGGAATTTATTTTCCATAGAAAATGTATGGCGAATATTGAAGAGGCTACAAGTGTAGAACTATGCAAGACTACGGTTCCTTTTCAAGATTTGTTTTTATGGAAGAAATCTCATTTTGACGAATGGTTCGGAGAAAAAAATATGGAGAGAGATGATGATCGAAGGTTCGGATGACGGGTAAGGAGCACGGTCAGGGTATTAAAGACAGGTACCTACTTAGGGGCTGCTCAAACAAAAAGGGAGGGGCGGGGTGTTGGTGGTCTTTGTTTTATGTTTTTCCTTTATGAGAATTTTCTTTTACGTCGGACGCTTGGCGTGCTGGCGCTTCCACTGTGCTCACTAGCTTAGCAGTGTGTTGTTCAGATCAGAACACGTAGACAGTAAACCAGCTGCCCGATTATGTAAGAATTGTCGATGAAATCGTAAAAGTTCGGCGTCAAAGTAAAATAAACCACAACAGCATTAAATTAGAGCTCAATTTCGAAACACGAAATTGAGCTCTAATTTAATGCTGTTGTGGTTTATTTTACTTTGACGCCGAACTTTTACGATTTGATCGGCCATTCTTACATAATCGGGGGGCAGGATAGTAGGACAGCGAGTAAGTAGACAGTGGTCCACGCGGTCCACTACGCGGTCCGCTGCAGCGGGCCGCGCAACCACGCGCCATACTAGTTAATATATATATAGCTGTTCGTGCTGATTCACTGATTGATCACCTCTCCTGTAAAATTTTGTATGAACATTTTTTTTTTCACTCATCGTTTCGTATAAAAGACAAAAATTCATTAAGAGGAAAAATACAGAGAGAGCTGATGATTGAGGATTTCGAAGACGGATGAAGAGCACCAGCCAGGGTATCGAAGATAGGTAGGGGGTGCTCGACCAAATGTCACTCGAAACTTCATCCAATTGACAGTGAGCTGAAAAAAAATTCAAAATGGCGGATTTAAGATGGCCGCCATACAAATTTCGACGGTGTCTATCTCGGAGAGTATAAAAGATGGAAGAGCGGTTTCTTGGCAAAATATGATCAGGACATGAGGGTCTACTTGATGAACAGGAAAAAAATTCAAGATGGCGGAATTTATTTTTCCATAGAAAAGGGTATTGAAGATAGGTGGGGGGTGCTCGACCAAATGTCACTCGAAACTTCATCCAATTGACAGTGAGCTGAAAAAAAAATTCAAAATGGCGGATTTAAGATGACCGCCATACAAATTCCGTCGGTGTCTATCTCGGAGAGTATAAAAGATGAAAAAGTGGTTTCAAGAAACCAACCAAGGCAAAAGATGATCAGAACATATGAAGGTCTACTTGATGAACAGGAAAAAAATTCAAGATGGCGGAATTTATTTTTCCATAGAAAATATATGGCGAATATTGAAGAGGCTACAAGTGTAGAACTATGCAAGACTACGGTTCCTTTTCAAGATTTGTTTTTGTGGAAGAAATCTCATTTTGACGAATGGTTCGGAGAAAAAAATATGGAGAGAGATGATGATCGAAGGTTCGGATGATGGGTGAGGAGCACGGTCAGGGTATTGAAGATAGGTACTACCCCTACTTAGGGGCTGCTCAAACAAAAAGGGAGGGGCGGGGGGTTGGTGGTCTTTGTTTTATGTTTTTCCTTTATGAGAATTTTCTTTTACGTCGGACGCTTGGCGTGCTGGCGCTTCCACTGTGCTCACTAGCATAGCAGTGTTTTGTTCAGATCAGAACACGTAGACAGTAAACCAGCTGCCCGATTATGTAAGAATTGTCGATCAAATCGTAAAAGTTCGGCGTCAAAGTAAAATAAACCATAACAGCATTGAATTAGAGCTCAATTTCGTGTTTCGAAATTGAGCTCTAATTTAATGCTGTTATGGTTTATTTTACTTTGAAGCCGAACTTTTACGATTTGATCGGCCATTCTTACATAATCGGGGGGCAGGATAGTAGGACAGCGAGTAAGTAGACAGTGGACCGCGCGGTCCATTACGCGGTCCGCTTTAGCGGGCCGCGCAGCCACGCGCCATACTAGTTAATATATATATAGCTGCTCGTGCTGACTGACTCATTGATCACCTCTCCTGTAAAATTTTGTATGAACATTTTTTTTTTCACTCATCGTTTCGTATAGAAGACAAAAATTCATTAAGAGGAAAAATACAGAGAGAGCTGATGATTGAGGATTTCGAAGACGGATGAAGAGCACCAGCCAGGGTATCGAAGATAGGTGGGGGGTGCTCGACCAAATGTCATTCGAAACCTCATCCAATTGACAGTGAGTGAAAAAAAAATTCAAAATGGCGGATTTAAGATGGCCGCCATACAAATTTCTTCGGTGTCTATCTCGGAGAGTATAAAAGATGGAAGAGTGGTTTCTTGGCAAAAGATGATCAGGACATGAGGGTCTACTTGATGAACAGGAAAAAAAATCAAAATGGCGGAATTTACTTTTCCATAGAAAAGGGTATTGAAGATAGGTGGGCGGTGCTCGACCAAATGTCACTCGAAACTTCATCCAATAGACAGTGAGCTGAAAAAAATTTCAAAATGGCGGATTTAATATGGCCGCCATACAAATTTCGTCTGTGTCTATCTCGGAGAGTATAAAAGATGGAAGAGTGGTTTCTTGGCAAAAGATGATCAGGACATGAAGGTCTACCTGATGAACAGGAAAAAAATTCAAGATGGCGGAATTTATTTTTCCATAGAAAATGTATGGCGAATATTGAAGAGGCTACAATATGTAGAACTATGCAAGACTACGGTTCCTTTTCAAGATTTGTTTTTGTGGAAGAAATCTCATTTTGACGAATGGTTCGGAGAAAAAAATATGGAGAGAGATGATGATCGAGGGTTCGGATGATGGGTGAGGAGCACGGTCAGGGTATTAAAGATACCCTGACCTACTTAGGGGCTGCTCAAACAAAAAGGGAGGGGCGGGGGGTTTATGGTCTTTGTTTTATGTTTTTCCTTTATGAGAATTTTCTTTTACGTCGGACGCTTGGCGTGCTGTCGCTTCCACTGTGCTCACTAGCATAGCAGTGTGTTGTTCAGATCAGAACACGTAGACAGTAAACCAGCTGCCCGATTATGTAAGAATTGTCGATCAAATCGTCAAAGTTCGGCGTCAAAGTAAAATAAACCATAACTACATTAAATTAGAGCTCAATTTCGTGTTTCGAAATTGAGCTCTAATTTAATGCTGTTATGGTTTATTTTACTTTGACGCCGAACTTTGACGATTTGATCGGCCATTCTTACATAATCGGGGGGCAGGATAGTAGGACAGCGAGTAAGTAGACAGTGGGCCACGCGGTCCACTACGCGGTCCGCTAGCGGGCCGCGCACCCACGCGCCATACTAGTCTAGTATATACCTGCTTACTCATCTTGTCTAGTACAAGTAACTAGTCATATAAAAGAGAGGAATTTGAAATTTAGTCTCATTATTTTCTCACCCTGACCTTGCTTAACCATGTATTTGAACAGAATATTAATTAGTTTATTTGTAATCAATTTTCTGTGCGCTGATTGTTTAGGATTCTTTTTTCGCTCGTCGGAAACCGGCTTAAGTGCGGTTAGAAAAGCACCGAGATGTAAGTACTTAACCTATTACATATATATTATACTAGCTGATGCCCGCGATGAATAAGTTTTTCAATTACCACGGGAGCTCCTTAATATTCCGGGATAAAATTAGCCTACGAGTAGGTACCGATGTCACTCTCCCTGGGTCCTCAACTATAGGTAACTACCCATGCAAAAAATCATTCCGTCGATCCATTGCTCTGTTGTGGCGTGATTGAAGGACAAACCAATAAACCAACATACAAACACTCTTTCGCATTTATAATATTAGTTTAGCATGTGGTGAATAACATGAGTATAAAATAGGTAGGCACCTAAGTATCGATCGATAACAGCTGTTTTTGAGTCTCAAAAAATTCCAGAATCCAAGTTTTTTTTACTAAAAACCATTTTGGCTCAGCTTTATTTTAAATGTTAAGTACTTTCGCAAATTATTCGTTTACTTATACCTATTTTGGGTCTCTCTGGGTTTCGCGTCCTTTGCTTTGACTTGTCCTGAATTTTTGATATGAAATTAAAATACTGTGAATAAATAAATAAATATTTGTATAATGCTCCAAAAAAAACAGAAGTAGGTAAGTACAAGTAACATCTGCATTTAAACAAAGAAAATAATTATCGTATAAACTTAGGTACCTAGGTATAGGTATAGGTAACTATAGGTCTACCAGAATCTGATGGCAAAAAATACCAGTATACGGTGTAACTTTTTGCCATCAGATTCTGGTAGACCTGTAAGTACTTATATTTTTTTAAAAAAGCTTTTGAAAGTTGCAACGTTTTGTGTGCAATTTGAGCGCAACGGATGAAACGAGCAATCTATGGCAATCGGTTCTGGAACCCCTAGTCAGATCGGTCCAGACGCTAACCATTAAGTACGTCAGTGGCGATTCCTGGTGGTCAATCTTGGGTTTGCGCTAGTTGATGGTTACTTAGGTATTTTCTCAATAAAATACATTTACCTCATATACCTATATCACTGATTAGGGGTAAGTATAGGATTAATATAACTGATATATCCCTAACAAGTTTCCCCGCTACCATCTTAGAGTAGGTACTTACATCATCACCCACCACCTGGTGACATTGCAGTCAAGGGCTAGTAGGTACTTACTAGAATAAAGAATACTATTTTTATTTATTTTACACTAGCAGATTCCCGCGACTTCGTCCGCGTGAAATAAGTTTTTTAAATTCCCACGGGACCTCCCTTATTTTTCAGGTTAATCTCGGTTCTCGTACCAAACCACTCACAAATAAGCCCTATGACACTCACAAATAATGTGGCTTTCTATTGGTACCAGAATTTTCAAAATCGGTTCAGTAGATCCAGAGATTACCCCCTACAACCTCACAAACTCACAAACTTAACCTCTTTATAATATTAGTCTATGTAGGTAATAGTGCGTGTTACATTTTAAGGTACTATGATATCTTCTAAGATATTCATCTGAATTAAATGGTGTAAGGGCGAATTTGATATATTATTAAATACTTGAGATGAACAACCATTTTATTTTGATAAGGATTAATACTATGTTGGTAAAAACTAAAAACACCTTCGCGAGTAAAGCATTGTTTTAGACCAAATTTGAAAATCATAATGACGGTTATTGTGAGACGACCTTAAAAGATAGCTATATGACGGACTTTTTTTAGAACTTTTTAAGAGGAACAATTCTACCTTACGTTGTTTTCGTGTAACTTTTACCATTTACGCAGCGCACGCCACGGAAGCTCTCAGATGAGACAATTTTTTCCGACTTCATTCACATTATTGCAATTTTCGTAGAGATCTTTAATGTTTTTGAAAATAAAATATAGCCTATGTTACTCGCTGATAATGTAGCTTTCAATAGGTGAAATTTTTTTAAAAATCGGTTGAGTAGTTTTTGAGTTTCGGCAAAAGCGAGTAGCTCGCAATGCGCAACTCATAGTGCACGCCTTCGGCCCGTAGTGAGCGGGGAGTAAGCGGGCCGACGGAGTTCGAAGAATCTCGCAGTACGAGCCACGTGGCGATGCGGCGCATGTCACAAGTCACAACTCACAACCAAGGTGTGAGGTAGTCATGGAGCGTGCGTGATTTTAAATAATTATCGATTAACGCAATCATTTAATTGATAAACTTATATGTTTTGTGAATGCTATTTCATGTTATAAAATATTAGACCTATTACTTAAATAGTAGTTTAATTGGTAAGTAACTTATTCACAATTATTATTGGTATTGCGGCGCAAGCTGCGCAATCTTAGAGGAATCGCCACTGAAGTACGTATACCTAAAGTTTGAAGTTACCTATACCTAGCCTTTGTCTATTTGAATTGAAATCTAGGGAACATGCCGTGGCTGGGCATAGGGGTGCGCTGTAACGGGTGTCCGCCTCACGGCTGCGAGGACGACGAGGCGATCATACACGGTTTCTGCTGCGGGTGCGCTTATGGACTTGGTAAGTTCGAATCTGAATGTTTCATACCATTTGTGTACAGTACAGCGCTTCTTGTGAATTAATAAATAAAACAGACTCCGGCAATTGTATCTACTCAAGTCTATTTATTTTATGTAGGTACACAATCTCTCTAACTAGCGTAATTTTATTCTTCTCCGCAGGGAGCATTATGAAAGGCATCCATTTCAGTTCAGAGATAGGTACTTACTACTGTACTCTGGGATCGGTGGTACGGGCCCCAAATGGCCTCCCCAATGCCCGGTTCCGGGAAAAAACCGGATAGACTCGCCGTACTCGGTGGTGGAGTCTACGTAATTTATGACATCCCCCCGGACTACAATATTTTGTAGCCCGGGGTCCCGCAGCTTAAAACCTTGCCCCATGGTTCTTCGAGGTTATGGAATGGCAACCACATACAGTTCAGAGACACTAAGTACCTACTTACGCTATGTGCTAGTCCCGTTGATGCATCTTGTGAGATTAGTTTTTCATCATACCTATTCGAAAAACGCATATTGCCTTCAGAGGATAGCGGGAGCAAAGTGTAACTTGTTGGCCCATGGGACTTTTCATTTCTCTCTTCTGATTGGTCCGAAGTCACGTCATCAATTTGTTGATCGAATATACGACTTTGCATTTCTCTGTTCTGATTGGTCCGAAGTCACGTGATCAATTTGTTGATCGGATATACGTCTTTACATTTTATTTAAACTTTAAATATACGTCTAAATAATGTCTATACAATTACATAGAAGGTTGATAGGAGTATCTTCTGATTGGTGCTTAAACGTATAGGTAATGTCCATACATAGTAGGTTGATACTCCTAGCTTTTTCTCATACGTAATGATGAAAAATAGTATGTGTCACTCGGGGCCAAATTTTTTGTTCTCGGGCGGCGTATATTGAATTCCTCGCTACGTTCAGGATTCTACTTTAGAACCCCTCGCTACGCTCGGGATTCTACTATAGAATCCTTCACTTCGCTCTGAATTCAAAATAGCGCCCTCGGGGAACAAAAATTTTCTTTAGCCCCATGTAACACAATAGTAGATTATTAACCAAGGGGATAAAGCAGTGTCTTCTGTCGCGGGTGACGATTTAAATCGCGAGCGTAACGAAGGACTCGAGGATTACTCCCGAGCGTAGCGAGGGTGTTAAAAGCTTAAATCACGAGCGAAGCGAGGGATTTAAGACGAGTCCTGAGTGTAGCGAGGGATTTAAGTTCACCCAAGACTAAGACAGCTTTATCACCGAGGAAAATACTCTACTTTTCGTACCATTTGCGAAAAAATTTACACAATAATAATATGAGTTAAGCATTTATTAAAAATAATGACAATTAAAAGTAAAAGTTAACATTCGAAACATTGGTCCAATTATTGTTAGAGAGAGTTACATTTTTGTTTGGTACATTTATAGTTTTTAAATAATTTTCCTTGGATTTTGTTGGAAGCAAATTATTTATAATTGCGGCAGCATTTGCACTGATGGAATCCGACAATTCACTGTCACTGTCGCTTTGATTTAACATCGTAACGTATTTTTAGAACATTAACTTATTTATAAAAATAAATTAAAATAAACTTAACGTTTATGTATTTGAAGAAAACAAAAACGCGGCAAATTCCTAGACTAATATTTTTTTGTCGGAAAAGCAAAGGCATCAAGCTCATACGGCCTCGTCGGTTTTCGTCTTTTTATTTAATAATCATAACTGCCTAATAAATGCGTATTCCTTTTTCAAAAAGATGTATAATACTTTATACACAAACTCAATGGTGTAAACACAGATGTAGTTCAGTATAAATTTCGGTAAGTATTCCAAATTTAAATCACATTCTCCCCCTAGAGGATGAATGAAATTCAGTACAATTTTCTTTCCCTGTTTTTAACAGATTAAAAATGACTATTGTTATGTTCGCTTTTTGTGGCATAGAATGTCACTTTTTTGAGCAAGTGGTACGAAAATAACTATTATGCAGCGGCACCACGGGCTATTAGATAAGTGTACGTTCAATCCAATCTTTTTCAGTATCCATCTCAATTTATATCCTCTAAGTCTAATCTATATAAAATTATTAGCTTTCTTCGAATTTTTTTACACATAGGTAGGTAGCTAAGTATGTATTCATTTTTTTCAGACCGGGTGCCAGTCCTGTGTCCAGAGTTCCTGCAGTGTCCCCTCAATTTGTATGGCCTCTGTCACGACTACGAATACATGATGAATTGTTGCTGTTAGGTAATCTTTTCAAGAAATTACATAAATTATCAAGAAAGAGTTAGGTAATACTAGACGGTATTTTCGCTAGTTTCAATCGAGAAAATAAAATTAAAAAAATTGGAAACATTGTCCCCTGGATAAATCAATTTTATCGTAAGTAATATGAATGTGACTGTTCTCATCAGATTGCTTTTATGAGTTGAAGGTGGCCATGTAAAATAAAACATCTTTAAATAGCATACTGTTTTAATTTCTAAGAAACCCTCAATACAGAATTACAGTGGGCTAGCGGATCGATTAGGTAAGTAAACTTAACATTCTTCACATAATAGTACAAAAATAATATTACTTGAGTAAGTTACAATAATTAATATTAAGTTATCGAAACAATACAATAATTTATCATTCGGCCCGATGTTTTAAATAACTTATGACTTATGTTTTTAATTGATTTCAATGCTAACATTCTCACATCAACATGTTAAACAACATCAACATTTAAATAAATGTGAATGAGAAACAAGGCACTGGTTATAAATTGTTAAGTAATTAATTTCTTGTTCATCAAACCATTTATGAAATATACAGAAATTAACACAGAGATTCGGTTGTACTTCTGTACAAAGATCTCGTATTGCTTTTATTATACTGACATATTTTACAATATTAATTTCATCAATAGTTATTAGCGAAAACAAAATAATATATTCATATCACTTTATTGAGAAGACACATTACGTTTTTCTTATTATATCTGTTGCGCTGCTAAACACCTGTGTCATTAAAATTATCAACTAGGTAGTAGTTTATTGGATAAGAATTATTATACCTGGTTATTTGCCTTAAATAAAGGTATATTTCTACAGACTGTTTGATTCGTTTTACAGCAGGGCGATTATGTAAAACCTGCATCAATCATTGTTACAAAATCAATTGTTGTGATTGGCTGAATTTATGGTATTCTTGCTGCGTCAATGGATTTTGTTTAATAGTAGAAGAGTGTTAACCAATCAGAGGCGATCGTTACACTATAGCTGTCATTTTTAGCCGATCGCCCTGCTGACTTATCATCATTATCAACCCATTGACAGTCCACTATCGAACACAGGTATCCTCCCGGGATTTGCCCAATAGTCCACTACCCTGGCCAAATGCGGATTGGCAGACATAACAAACCTTAGAGAACATTATGGAGAACTCTCAGGCATGCAGGTTTCTTAGCGATATTTCAACTTAGGTATACATTTTGTTATTTAAAACACCGAGCGCTCTTTTATTTTAATTTATCACATCATCAAAGTGATAATACCATCAGTATATATTATTGAATATGTCTTTTAATTAATACTATGTTCCCGCTTGATTGTTTTAAGTAAGTTTACTATACATCTGTCTAATTTCACTAAGGCCAATTTGCTATATCTACAATTTTGTGTTAAAATATATAGTGTAAACTCTCTATACCGAATTTCAAATTACCTACAACTTACTTCCAAAAGAGTATTAATATATGGGATTAAAGTAAAGACAACTCAAGTTGATATAGTTATTAGATTAGAAGTTTTTCATTAGAAAGTTTACACTGTATATTATGGAAGTGTTCGAAATAAGAAATTCTAACACAAAATTTTGAACACAGCACAACCCCAGTACGCGTTTAGTATAGAAAGTTAGTTAAATAACATTATATATACGGAATAACACCCAGTGCAGACGAAGTTATAAAAAAATTAGTACCTCTGTGACGTTAAGAACGAGGATACGCAACGGAAGCTTGGACAAATAAAATTAGCCTACGCACGAAATGGACAACGTTCAGACACGATAACTTCCGATTGCTTTACAAACACCAGCGACTCGCTTTCCCTTGTGTATTAGGGTCAGTGCTCACTGTACATTGAGGAGCAAAATGCTGAGCGATGCTAAGGTCTATAGAAACCTTTTGCGAAGACTTTTTGAAGTGAAAACTTCTTTAGCCGCGTTGAGCACTTTTTGGTAGGAGGTAAACTTGTGGATTCGCTTCACCGACATGCTCCGCGTCACCGAAATGCTCGCGTTGTTACGAAGACAACAAATATCTTAAATACATATAAATATAGGTACTACATTCGTAATTAAAACAATATTTAAATACTTTTTTTTTGTAAGTTTTCACTTTTTTTTTTGTTAGGCCTATGCTTGACCACAATCACACCTGATGGAAAGTGATGATGCGGCCTAAGATGGGACGCGCTTGCCTAGAAGATCCCTATTTACTCTTGATTTAAATACCCGGATTGTAATTGGTGGGAAACACAATTTTAGGTAGTGTTCCAGACCCTAGCCATGCGAATAAGAAATGAAGACGCAAAGCGCTTCGTACGTGTGGATGGAACGTCGCTTTGAATTTAAATGAGACTTACTAATTATAGAACTGGCTTAAATATGAGCAAATTCAAAGTACGTTTTAATATATCTCATAGAGAGAGTAAATCCTCCGCGTTAGCTCTGGAGCTCCAACGGACGCACGTGTATCCGCACTAATACACAAGGAACGCTATTTTAAACTCTATTATAATTGTGATTTAGTTCATCATTGTTCCAGTTAATTAATAATTATGAATGATATTAAATTGCTCTAGCATGTTGCTGCTTAGTGTGCGCTGACCCTTATAATTTATAATGCTCATCACATTAGGGTGGATCACCTACGCACGTGCAGGAACCGTGCGGACACTTATAGTTATTTACTATTCACGTTTAAAACCGATGATCACACAGGGTTCGGGCTCAGCTTCAGTATACTGTCGGCGGAGTTGTACGTTCATATTTTTTTTACAGAAAGACCTTGATGTGGTAAGCCTTACACTAAAATACTTTACTCCGAATTCTAATACTTTTCGAGAAATAATTTTTTGAAAATTTTCACCACTTTTCACAATTTCTTACGACATTTGCCATAGATTACAGACTCATTGACGTTTAGTTGGCGTACTAAAGTTTCGTTTTACGTATTAAAATCCGTTCCATGGACGTTAATGGACGGTATATACCCTCCCCCCCCCTCCGCCGCCGACAGTATACTAAAGCCCAACCAGGGTTCGTTACGCTAGATATAAAAACACATAACATTTCGCGTATTGCGTCGCGCTTAGGTCTAGCCTGCATCTTACACATTCCACGAGCTCGAGAAATAGTTAAGGGGAATTGTATGATAAAAGTATTCATAGACTGATTGCGTGAATTACCCGAAATATAAGGTAATATACGTCATCATTAGCGAGACCATGTTGTTGTAGTCCATTAGAGATACGATTTTTTAGAACAGTTTCATGACAATTGAGACTACACATAGGTATCATGATACCTCACTTCTGTAGGTTTATGGCAATTACCACATAATATTACAAATGTTTTATTTATTTTTCATTTTACTATATAAAACCTAGAGACAATGAGCTGCCAGGCACTATGTTGACAGACCTCTATGTTTAAAGCAAAAAAAACTGTAATGCTGATACCTATAGAGCGTATTTTGACTTATTTCAGGCTTTACTTGACAGTTAAAACGAGACGGACTTATGTGAATGATATACATATCTCTTTTTAACTGTTTACGCTCAATAGAGAGGTTAAGTTTTTCTGACAAAACTCACCCAAATTACTTCTCGGTCTCTTAGAAACCTATTTTGGAATTACAGCACGAAATTAACCTACGATACTCATTATATATAAACATGTATAAACATACACCCATACATTTCACCTCGTTCTTCATTAACTAACAATATATCGGACAGTAGCAACTGAAACGGAGTTAGCTTATGACGTAACGTTACGAGCCCGGGCTCGGCACTATAATATTATATATAATTTAACTTTATTTATAATAGGGATGCGATCGTGATTTTTTTTGTGGTAATTGCATTTAAATTGCCGGTTAGCGGCCGGCGTCCCGATCCCCGCGCTGTTACCTGCCGCCAGCCTGTCGTTGGAAAGATAAAAAACTGTTATTTAAAATACTGAAAACGTCACAATATGATACTTACGGCGAAAACACACTACGGACAAAATTTTCTGTCTGGCAGACAAAAAGACTCATTAACTTTTTCACACTAGGCGATGGAGCAGAACGTCGTAACAATCCATTTAATCGATTTTGACAAAAAGTTGAATTTGAAAGGGTAAAGTAAGAATCCACTGAGAAGAACTGCTGGTCAAAATCTAAGGGTCTGGACCGTTTAAACTTGACTTCTTCATAGGGTGAAGGCGAGGCAAGGCAGGGAGGAGGCATATTATTCCAGCATTCTATGGCAGCATATTGCTTCAATCATTGTAACAATCTCAATAGTTGTGATTGGCTAATTTGTACACTTGCTGTGACAATGGATTTTGGCCAATAGAAAAAAAGTACTAGCTAAGCAGAGGTGATTGCAATTGTTACAGACTACAGTGTAGCAATCATTTCACCTTAACAGGTTAAAAATAAGTATAATCATGACTTCGAGACCAGCTACATACCTACCGGCGGACGGCGGCCCCACGCGCGCCTTGATCTACGCCGAAGTCATGAAGTTTATTATTTATTTATCCACAACAAGTTAGCCCTTGACTGCGATCTCACCTGATAGTAAGTGATGATGCAGTCTAAGATGGTAGCGGGCTAACCTGTTTAGGGTCATGGCAGTTATATTAAACCCATACCCCTACTCGGTGTCTCCACGGCATCATACCGGAACGCTAAATTATATTGTATCAAGAGTGTGTGCGTACCGTGTGCGTCGTGTTCAGCAGCAGGACGACTTGCCGGTGTCGATGGGGCGGCCCTGGTCGATCTTGACGGCGGGCCCGCCGGGCGCGGTGCCGGCGGACGGCGGCCCCACGCGCGCTTTGATCTCCGCCGCCATCGTCATAAAGGCCTGCTCCACGTTTGTGGAGTTCTTCGCTGACGTCTCGAGGAACGGTATTCCGAGTTGCTCTGCGTATTGCTGTAGAACAGGATAATTTTGCTTACAATCGCTGTATAAAGGATCCCACCACAAAATATGGTAGATCCGTAAGTTTGATTTGATTACTTCATACACGACTTTAATTACAATCCATACTTAAGTTATATAAGCCTCTGTTGGTCTGCTAAACACGGCCCATCATAGAAGCGATTCTGACGAAGTTTGGTGCAGGCTTTTGTAACTTTTTGTCCCAAAAACTCAAGGAGTACCCACGGAATATTAAAAAACGTAAGTCTACGCGAACGAAATCGCGGGCGTCATATAGTTAGCTAAAAAAAGACACTTTCGATACAAGAGGTTGGCTTCAAAGTTTGGTGGTCATATTTTAATAACGGAAAAAAACTAAGATGTTGACACCTACAGATAGATTACTTCAATAAAAAATTAAGGCACCTGCTGTATTCAACAGATAAACGTCAAGTACCTCTAAGTCCATAACAAGAGAATATGTTCATAACCAAAGGCCATAATATGGAATAACTTTTAGGTAGTTTATTTACAAAGCTAACCAAGTTCAAGACCATATTGGATCGCAAAAGCTTTGGCATACATCCAAAATGTATCAAAGAAGGAGGCAATGAACCTTTCCATACAAGATGTGTGTACTGAAAGTATGTTTACTTTACTGAGATGACAAAAGAGAGCATTGCACTTTTTTCATGTGCCTGACTTAGTATTATGATATGATCATTTGTTGATTGAAGTCTTTACACATAAATATTAAAATCATGAATTGATTTACTTTTATTTTAGACTCTAAAATCCGTGTCAGTTTTAATTCATACATTGATAATGATAACAAAATACAATGATTGGTACCTTGGTTTGGTTCCATTTTTCAATGTTCAGCTTAAATGGCTAATGTAATGTCATCTATCTATTTGCTAAACACTAATATTAAAAACTAGCTGATGCCCGCGACTTCGCCCGCGTGGTTAACTTAACTCAACTCCTATGCCTATGTCACTCTCCAGGTCTTCAACTATACCCATGCCAAAAATCAGGTAGATCCGTTGCTGTGTTGCGCTGTGACATTGAAGGACAAACCAACAAACAAACACACTTTCGCATTTATAATATTACTATGATGTTACAATAATATATTAAAGTTATCACAGATGGTCAAATTTTTGTATAATAATAAAACAAGTGACTGCTGAATATAAGACAGTAACCACCAGCTCAGCAGAATCTGTTTTTGGAACCAGTAAACTGTAAATAATTATAAATGTGATACAGTTATTTTAATTTAACTTTTTGGGGCAAAACCAAGATCCCATGTGATGTGACTAAGTATCCTCAATCCGTTACATACTAGGATTAAAATATTATTAATTTAGAACTGCATTCCGTAGGGGTACCAGTAAGAAATGGCTAAGGGTTGTGTTAGTTAGTAGTATATAAATCTATACAGACCTTAGCTGTGGTATAGTCGACAACCTTCTTTGTTGTGAGATCACACTTGTTGCCAACAAGCAGCTTGTTGACGTTGTCACATGCATAACGATCAATCTCCTCCAGCCACTGTTTCACGTTACTGAACGAGTCCTGAGGAATAAACAAATTAACACTGTTATAAACATTTCATTTTACCGAAAATTCTGTCTCTAAAATAAATAATTACTTAATCTATACATCAAATAAATATTATAAATGCGAAAGTTTGGAAGGATGTATTGATGTATGGATGTATGGATGTTTGTTACTCAATCACGCTCCAACGGCTGAACGGAAATTTGGCACAGAAATAGATTATAGTCTGGAATAGCACATAGGATACTTTTTAACCCGGAAAATTAAAGAGTTCCCGCGGGAACCGAAAAACCTCAATCCACGCGGACGAAGTCGCGGGCATCAGCTAGTAATAATATATGTATATACATATAGGTTGTTGAACTAGTTGAACTTAAAAATATATTATATTATGTATAGAGGAGTTAGATTATAGTAGGTAGGTAGTACTATAGTAAAATTACTACTGCATATGCTTCCACTAGTTAAATTTCCTTTGTGAACATAATGTTAGCAAAAGTAACACAGTACACTTAATAATCTAATTGAAATATCAAGGTAGTAAAATATTTAATCATGCATGATACCCTAATTAGCACACATATGTTAAATACTTATTATTATGTGCATAAAAGTCTATCTGGGTCTAGAAACTTGAGATTTTGCTAATAGTTTCTCTCTATAAAGTAGACTCACTCAGAAAGAAATTCTAGCAAGCAAAATTGGGACAGATAAGCTAGTGCTTCATAATCAATCTGCTACTAAACATGGCCTAACAGCTTATTTGGCAAGAAGCCAAACAAAGCAGTCAAATGTTTAATGCTTCCCCTAAGATGAATTTAATAACTCAATAAATTGGACTGTAAAATAATTTTATTAACGATTATAGTAAGAACACAACACCTGTCTTGACAGGTGTGCCAAGGTTACACAGTGCAACATAAAACTTAGTTTTTTAATTAAAAAAGATTTTTTTCTCTTTTACTTTCAATTCAACAATTTCAAAGTCTAACTCAAAATCCATACTAGTTAATCCATACTAATGTTATAAATGCTAAGGTGTCTTAAGGTCTGTTACACTTTAAAGACTCAACTTTTCAACCAATTTTGATCAAATTTGGTATAGAGGTAGGTTACAACGTGAGGAAGAACATAGGCTAATTTTAAGGAAAAAGGAATAAAGTTTAAAGGAAAATTAAGGAGTTTCCCCAGGAATTAAAAAATTAATCTTCACGAACAAAGTCGCTGGCATCATCTAATAAGTAATTACTTATTAAAAGATAAAGTATGTTCTGAAATATGTACAACAATAACTGCTCTTAGTTTGGTGAGCTAGAAAAAAGTGAAAAGAGCTAGAAAAGTTCATCATATGATGATGAAGTAATATACCTAATTATGATTACCCTACATGAATATATGAATAGTCTAACGAGATGGGATCTGGAGTGAAACAGGTTTCTCGTTTTGTGGTGAACTAATTATTTGGAGTTTCATTTATGTTATTATGGTGCAGACTCCAGACAGATAATATTTAATTGAAATAGTTATTTTCTAGGTCTTGAGTCAGATATTATGATAATCTTCAAACTTAAAAACCCACATATCTCTAAATCAATTATTTATTTTCACTCTAGGCCCCTTTCTGTTTGACCACTCACATAATATACTGCATGGAAACCAGCATCGTTTTTAGTCTTCAATTACAGAAATAAGGAAAATCAAGTTTAAAATATGCCACAGTTATTTGATATCACTAAACATATCAAATTTCACAGTTAATGAATTAAAGTTATCTTAGCATAAAAGTTTACCAGAAATGTATAATATTCATTTCTGTATATAATGCTAATAACACATCACCTTGAACAGTCAACACAATTATTAATAATTTAATTAAAAACACACAAAAAATTCTACTTAATTCTAGTGCAAAACAATATATCATGTCTACTCAATTTAAAATGAGAAACTGTTATTTCTTTAGGAGTAATTATGATCATTCTACATATCATCAATTAAAATTAAGTACTTAATCTGAAACCACTAGTTGTTTGTTAGTAATTATTCAATTCAGGAATATTCCAAGTTCCAACTAAGCGTAATGATTAAAGGTCATTTCATGAAACAAAAGTAGAATTTTAATAAAAAAGGGGAGGTACCTGATCTGTGCAATCATAAACAATAATGATTCCGTGTGCTCCTCTGTAATAAGATGAAGTGATTGTTCTGAACCTCTCTTGCCCAGCTGTGTCCCATATTTGTAACTTTATTGTCTTTCCGTCTAAGTCTAAAGTCCTAATTTTAAAGTCCACTCCGATTGTACTGATGTAGCTTTCTGTGTATGTGTCGTCGGCGAATCTGAGCAGGAGACAAGACTTTCCCACACCAGAGTCTCCAATCAAGAGGAGTTTGAACAAGTAGTCGCTGGAAACAATGACAAATATGTTAATGCAACCGATTCATTTTCGCGTGTGTAAAGCACAACATAAATATACTACGAAATGATAAACACGCAAATCCGTGACCTCAGAAAGGAGGCGTATCTTTGTCTTCTAAACAAAGAAGACAGCAAACCAACAGTTCTTTACGGACCTCGTTACAGTTGTTTTATCATACGGGCGGAAGTAAAAAGCAAGAAATCAGTCGAATACCCTTCACATGAATTTCGTGATTACGTTTCGATTTCGTTGGTACTATGGACGTAATGAGTCACCACAATTTTTTGTACAAACAATAATTAATAAACATAGTGTACATTTCTTGAGCTTGTCAATATGGAACAGCACTTTAGACAGCTGATGTGAAAAGTTAAATGAACATGCTAAAATTGAAATGGAATTCAGCCCATCCTAGTTTGATATTCTAGCACAAAAGATACTTACTATTCTGGATTCATTTTGTACTATAAATGTATTCGAAATAAAATGATTGCGTAGCGGATTAAAACGAAATGGAACGAGTTCTCTTTGTTTCAATTTTATTGCAGCGCAAAACACAAAAAAATTAAAATATTATACGTAGAATAATGGCCGCCGACACTGAAACACCCACTGCCCACACTGACGTAAGTCAAAAATTCACTTCATGGCAGCCGCAGGAGTGCCACTTGGCAAAAATAAGGTAACGTTCGAAAAGATAAAATTGCCTTCTAGCATTATTAACGTTGTTCATACTTTATGACAAGTTTCTAAAGTTACCCGCATCCAATGTTCTGTCTGTTGGATCTAAATGCGGATTATACACCATCTGATTTCCAACATCGATGGAGATGTCCGTCTCTGTCACATCTGTTTATGGCATAGAGTAAGGTTTATGGCTATGGTCTTTAGCTTCATTTCCTGCAGGGCGATTGCAAAGCTACAATGTAATGATCGCAATCACCCGTGATTGGTTAGCACTCTTCCACTTTTTTTCTTACACATATTTTATTGGCCAAAATCCACTGATACAGCAAAAATACCATAAATTCAGCCAATAAAAACAATTGAGACTGTAACAATGATTGATGCAGGTTTTACATAATCGCCCTGCTGAGTTCATTTCAGATTATGTTTACTAGGTCCACTACCACTACAGCCCATTAACGTCCCACTGCTGGGCACAGGCCTCCACTCTCATAGGAGAGTGGGAATTAGAGCTTAGACCCCACCACGCTGCTCCAATGCGGGTTGGCGGGCTTCAACGACTATTACCAAGTGATAATAACAACCGGGACCGACGGCTTAACGTGCTCTCCGAGGCACGGGGGTGAAACACCACCAACTTCCTAACTCCGGGCTAGTACTGAGATTTTCTAGACAGAAAAACCCAATACTTAATATGGCCTGACCCGGGACTCGAACCCGGGACCTCGTTGGCCGCAGTTGAACATGCTTACCACGTACTTAGGCATGGAAGAAGGAATTACGACTGCCGTTACTTAGGTCTCTCTTCTCTTGAGGTGTTGCATAAAGGACTGAGATTATTATTCTATGTAGCCTTCTATTTATATGTCTGTGTATGTAGCACACATGGACTTATTATACAATAGGACTGAGTACTCTAGATAATGTGTCATACGAAAATGAACCTTAACATTTGGACATTCAGATTAGGTTTGTTAGGCTGTCTCAACAGAGGGAAAACGAGCCGAGAGAGATAGTCTGAAGGTGGGTACTGTGTCCCTTTTACTCAATTGCCAGTAGAAAAAAATGTTGAAAGTGGCAGAAAACATTTTTCCAAGTAGAAATAAAACAAGAAATTATAAATATTTTTAGCTTTTAGAATACTTTTATATAATTTATTTTTTATGTTTACAATTTAATTTTTTATATTTACCATTTTTTAAAGTAAATAGTCAAAATAACATGATTGTTTGGTAGCTATATAGAATTACCCTGGTAGCACTGAAATGTGCCATCACCAGGGTGTCCATGGACCTGCTGTTGTTTTGTGGAGACGCATTAGTTGTGCTTTTAGCTAGTGTTATTTTCAATTCTCAATATGCAAAAATGGTCAAAAATTGTTGCATCAAGAAATGTAAAAGCGAATCATATGCTGGTTGCGGCATTTCTTTTCACAGGTAAGGGGAATAACAAAGATAATTTGTTTATTATCGTATGCGTCAAAGTAGTTTGACCATGCTCAAATACAACTACAACTTTTCTCCAGAACTCAATCATAATATTATATCTCTCCGTAAGAAACGTTTTTTCTCCGACTTACTTTGCAAATCAGACTACCACGAAAAAGTACCTATTTTTATTATTCGAGTTATAATGTGGCTTCATATTGGTAACATAATTTTCGAAATCGGGTCAGTAGATCCAGAGATTACCCCCTACAACGTCAACGTCGTCTGGTGGTGGGACCAATAGCACAGATCACTCATAAACTGACCAATAGTGGCAATTTTACTTTATCAAAATATTAAAATTTAAATACGCGATAATCCGACTAATTTGGATATATGTATGTTGTCGTGGCCGTGGAGTCCTAGTGGCAAAAATTTTTTGCGAGATATTTCACCGCGGTTGATTGCCTCATCTGGTGACAGAAGGACTGGCTCATTTTTTGCGCAAAGGATCAGCCTGGCTGTCCAACGCGGAAATGCAGCCAGTATTCTCGCTACCATTCCACGCGGGCATGATTTCTATAGTAATTAGGTTAAGCTAGCTAGCTTTAATTTGTATTGTATAGTTTTCAATAAATCTTAAAAAAACGAAGCAAATAATCATATTACTCGCCAGACTTCTGATATTTTTGTGTTAAAATATTAAATGTTAAATAAATGTTAGTGACAGACGCTTTGTTTTATTTCCCATTGATTCTTTTAATACTCAAACTCCACAGCCAACCTGACAAGTGATAGGTATTTGCCAAAATGAACTTTCCTGTGTGTTAAAAAATGTTTGGTCACCCTATTAGAACGAGATAAAATCCTCCCTTCAACATATCTCTCTCAGCACGTTTTTTGGAAAGGAGAGCTCAGTCCTAATAATGTATATTATATATTAAGTCCATGGTAGCACATTACACAGCATAGATTAAAATTCAAATGGCATAGAGGTATACCACAGAGGTATACATACCTACCTACTATAATATTATACCTCTATGTCAAATGGTTTCTATTCAAAACTTTTACAAGTGCTTTCGATTTTCGAATCGTCGAATGATATTATCTATACTTAATAGGTACCTAGCATACCTATTAACCTGAGCTTATTACAGACTCGACTCACAATAAAGCATGCCAATGGAGCTTTAAATCATAATAGCTTACAGTAGAATTTTTAACATAAACCGGTTGGAGAAGTCTAGTACGACGCGTGGCCCACTTGTTTCAAATAAATGATAATTCTTCCAAGGAACATGTTTTGAAGCTCACATTCATGTTTTACAAGTTTACTGTGAGTTGAGTCGAAGTAGTGTCAGCGTCAGGTCTGTGTAATGTTCAAAGACCTCTATAGGTAATTTTTTTGAAAAAACATCAAAAAAATAGGTTTAGGACTTAGGTCGTGTATGCTAATAGTACCTACTCGACGAAACGATACTTTGTAGGTCGTAACAAAACTAACAGCAGCATCATTGCTCTAGGTCCTAGATGCTCCTAGAGTCTAGGAGCATTGGAGCTTGTGTGCGTGTTAGCAAATTAAAACATCCATACTAATATTATATATGCGCAAGTGTGTCTGTCTGTCTCTCTGTGTCTGCTACGCTTTTCCGGCCCATCTTTTCAACCGATTTTGCTGAAATTTGGTATAGGGGTAGGTTATATCCCGGGAAAGGACATAGACTACTTTTTATCCCGGAAAATTAAGGAGTTCCCGCGGGAATCAAAAAACCTTAATCCACGCGGACGAAGTCGCGGGCATCATCTAGTTCAAAATAAACTTTTAAACATTATCACACAAGTGCTGCAGTTATAGTTATGTACCGCAAGATCTCTGGCCAATGGTGCGGTTGATTGTCTCATTATGCTTTGTCTGATGATAATCATAGATCCATATTCCATACTAATTTTGAAAGTGTGTCTCTCTGTCTGCCACGCTTTAACCCTTAAACAAATAAAGGTAGATATATTACCACTTTGAGTTATTTTTTAAAAAGCAACATTCTGTTAAATATGGTAGCACTAGAGGTGTCATTGTCACTAATTTATATTTTCTAATATTTTTTCAACATATTCTTTCTAAGTCATCTTTCAATCTGTCAACGTCATTTGTCACTACAAGGTTATGTCAAAATTGATGAAACGGTTTTGGTGTGAAAAAATTCAAATAAATCGCGCTTCTTCGCACTATTTTTGAAACTTTGTTCAACAAAAATTCTGGTAAGTGGTTTTTCGATTCAAAATCCTAAACTGTAACATTTTTTACCTATGCTCACTTGTTAGCAGAATCCACAATTGATATTTTGATATGATTTAGCTAACTCAAATATGTGGTAAATAATTTACCACTGTCCGTTCCCGCTTCGGTAAAAATCGACTATATATATATAAAAATCCGCTGTTTTTTTGTTTAAGAGTGATTGAAGCTAAATAAATATTTAGAGGTAGTTCAAAATTATAGAAAGTTACGTAAAGCGTGGTTCGTGAGCGTACGACCTAGTACCTACTAGTTATTATTCTGTGGTACGACTCAAGGTATAAAGATTTACCTATACCTACCTATATTTTCTGATTCTTTTTTTTTTTGGTGTTTTAGGATCTCTCTGATTGTGATGAAGAAGATGATCCATGTTGGGGGCAGGCCATCAATAGCCCTTCAGACACTTTAGTATAGTAAGGATAACCTAATTCAAATAAACCTATTTTTATAAAAATGTGTTTTATTGAATTCCCAAAATTAATAAATATATAATAAAACATAGAACCAAGAGGAAATCACTAGTCAAGAAACAAAAAAATAACCGGAACGGACAACGGTAACTATATTACCACCAACATAAAAAATTTTGTAGTCCTGAATGGATAATGGTAAATTATTTACCACCAGAAAAACTACCCCCTACCCCTATTTTTTTTTTGTTTTGATAAAAAAATTCAAATTAGTGACCCCCAATTACCCAAAATCCAATGCAACTTTTAAAAAAATGATCATACAGGCTAGCGTTTGTTTAAGGGTTAACAGACCATTTTTTCAACCGATTTTGATGAAATTTGGCGTAGAGGTAGGTTGTATCCCGGGGAAGGACATGAGCTACATTTTATCCCGGAAAAAGAGTTCTTTTTATCCCGTGAATTTAGTTTTTTTTACTCCCGCGGGGCAAAAATCTACGCTACGCAGTTCACGCGGACGAAGTCGCGGGCTTTAGCTAGTTTATTATATTTACTACTATATATTAAATCGATGTATTTACTACCGTTAGCAATCAGTAGTAAAGGACTAGAGGGAGACAGGCTGAAGCAGTAGTATGCTAATGGCATCTGACCAAGCTGGCTCTCCTCCAAGGCATAAAATAATTTAAATAAAATAATTAAACTTTATTAGTTCTTACTATATACATTATGAATTATGAACTATAAAAGTTAGTGATAACTGATAATATAATACGTAACTACAATATAATGGTGCATAACCTACATAACTCGGTAGAAAGTTAAAGAATCATTTCTTGCAATATACAAAGTGGTATCTTCCATATATACAAACTTCTATCCTTGTAGCCAGCAATGATCTGTAACAAAAAAAATAGTATAAATTACATGTTTCATTTAATGATTATTACAATATACTAGCTGGTGTCCGCGACTTCGTCCGCGTGGAATAAGTTTTTTAATTCCCACGGGAACTCCAGGTCCTCAAGTATATCCATGCAAAAAATTCACGTCGATCCGTTGCTCCGTAGCAGCGTGATTGAAGGACAACCCAACAAACCAATACACTTTCGCATTTATAATATTAGTATGATTTAATAAAATACCTACCGATAATAACCAGCAAGAAACTCGGTGGTTGCTCTTTTTTAATAATTCATTTACAATAGTTATTATATCAATGTGTTCTAACGTCCAAAGTTGACCTCAGAACTCTCAATTTTCTGAAAGGCTGAGCCTGAAACTTGATTAATTATTTGGATTATATCCTGTACTTGAACAACAAATACTAAAATTAGATAAATATTATAAGGAAACGAAACTATTTAATTTTTAATGAGCTTCAGTATTTTTAACAGAACTTCACAATGATGTCAATAGATGGCACCCTGTAAAAGTTTATCCGCGAGGTCTCAGTTCGTGGCGAACCACTAGTTAATTGTAGTAGGTCATACTTGGGACCACGAAGTACATGACCCAGGTACTAACGATATAACAAGCGTAGTATTATGTTACCTTGCTGCCGACGACCGCCAGCGAGAGCAGCATGAGGCTGGGCCCGCGGATCTGCGCGAAGGGCTGCCCCTCGCCCTCGCGGTACACGTACACGCAGCCGTCGTAGCAGCCCGCGAACAACAGGCCGCCCGTCGCGCGCAGGCACACCGCACCCTTGCCGCCGGAGTGCGTGCCGCAGTGACTGCCGCTCTGGACACACATACGAACATAGCTAATTAATTTTAGAAGAATTATTTCAAAACTGTTGAGTATTCTGCTCGTCGCAGTCGAACATGCCAACCACTAGACCAACTGCTTCGTTGGTCTAGTCACTAGACCAAGTTGGTTTAGTGGTTGGCATGTTCGACTGCGGCCGACATGGTCCCGGGTTCGAGTCCCGGGTCGGGCCATAATAATAATTGTGTATTGGGTTTTTCTGACTAGAAATTCTCAGTACTAGCCCGGAGTTGGGACGTTGGCGGTCTTTCACCCCCGTGCCTCGGAGAGCACGTTAACCCGTCGGTCCCGGTTATTATCACTAACATGATAATAGTCGTTAAAGCCCGCCAACCCGCATTGGAGCAGCGTGTTGGGTCTAAGCTCTAATTCCCTCTCTCCTATGAGCGTGGAGGCCTGTGCCCAGCAGTGGGACGGTAATGGGCTCAGGGCTGTAGTGGTGGTGGGTGAGAAAATTGGTTACCTAAGTCTTTGTTTTGTGTTTTTAAACTGTGAAATGACTAACCATAACTCTATGGTAAAATAAAGATTAAAAATAAAGATACTGGTTACTGTGCAATAAAAAGTACTCCATTGTGTAGTATTTTTTAGTCGCATTCAAAAGCAGCGTTATAATAGAATAGAATAGAGTTTATTTTATTTGCTGACCCAACATAATAGTAAACATAGATCATACCACAGATAGTACTTAAAATCTAACGTCTAAAATGTGTCATGCCAATGAAAGGGCCCGAACTCAGCTGTAAATAAATCATTATCGAACTAGTGCGGTAATGTAAAATATTCAAAAGGCAAAAGTCGTGGTTTTGAATGTCTATTATAGCTAACATCACCCAACACTTTATTATGTTACCAACATTACAAAGTTTACACACAAAAAAGTGAAACCTTTTTACATACTTTGATATGAAGCTTTTTAAAAAGTTAAGTGATATTTTCTGTTTGGACTTGCACACTGATATTATTTACTCAAAGAGTTAAATCTTTGACTTACCGCATAATCGAAAACGTGTATCTGTTGGCTGCTGGTCCCGCAGTATACTTTGCCGTCTTCAAAAAGCAATGAGTACACCGTCATCTTAGGACCGACCAGTGTCCGCAGCAACAGCCCCGTCTGTGCATCCTTTATAGTGACATTCTCAGAGCGAGCCGCCACAAGGAGTACCTTGCGAGGACCCTCCTTCATTGCACGAAGTGATAATATTGACTGGTCCGAGAATTTCACTGAGCTAACTGGTATTAGTAGATTATTCTGAAATGCAAATCATTTTCTATGAACAACTGTACACTTCACTGAAACTGCGACCTCCGTGGCGCAGTGTTGAGCGCTGTTGTCTTAACGTGCGGAGGTACAGGGTTCGATTCCCGGCAGGGTCAATTTGGGAATTTATAATTTGTAGTCTGGCCTGGTGGGAGGCTTCGGCCGTGGCTAGTTACCACCCTACCGGCAAAGACGTGCCGCCAAGCGATTTAGCGTCCGGTACGATGCCGTGTACAAACCGAATAGAGGTATGGGTTTAATATAACTGCCATGCCCCTAACAGGTCAAACCGCTACCATCTCAGACTGCATCATCACTTACCAGCAGGTAAGATCGCAGTCAAGGGCTAACTTGTAGTGGATAAAAAAAACTGCATATTGTGGATGCAAGATTATCATAAGACTTCAGTGTCAGCTATAAGGGCCCATTATTTACCTAACTGTTAAGTTCTTGTACCTAATTAATTGTACTTTTGATTAAAGAAATATTAGATTAAGAAATATTGAATGGGTAAACAGACTGGGGATGGCTTAAGTGGGAGAATTTTGTCATTATACTAAAATAAAACATCTCTAAAAATCGTGCGATTGTTGCTGCACAATAAAGGAACTAAATAAATTATAACTAAATTAAATTAAATTATAACTGAAGAATGAAGCGACGAAATATAAGTACAGTAAAAGCTCTTTATTCGCGGGGGATACGTTCCGTATATATGCCGCGAATACAGAAACCGTGAATATGGAATGGTAATTTATATGGGACTAGCTGATGCCCGCGACTTCGTCCGCGTGGATTGAGGTTTTCGGTTTCCGCGGGAACTCTTTAATTTTCCGGGATAAAAAGTAGCCTATGTGCTATTCCAGACTATAATCTATCTCTGTGCCAAATTTCATCCAGATCCGTTCATCCGTTGGAGCGTGATTGAGTAACAAACATACATCCATACATCCAAACTTTCGCATTTATAATATTTATTTGATTATAGGGGATACGTTCCTAGGTGACAAAATAAAAAACAAATATATAATAAAATCAATTTAATTGAAGTTTTTGACCATATTGATTATACATATTATAAATATTTTATTATTTTTTTTTTTTTTTTAATTTATTTTGTACCAAAAGTTATACAATACGTAGAAAACAGAAACATAGTGGACAAGGAAACACTTATCTCTATAAGAGATCTCTACCAGTGACCCTTGGCAGTGAGAAAGGTTGTGCAGGAAGAATGGGTACAACAAGATATGAGATGGAATGAAACGAGATATAAACTATATCATAAACTTACACGAATATACATAATAATGACATAAATATATACATAAATATATAAATACATACCAACATATATATATATATATAATACATACCAATATACATACCAACATATATTACTTAATGATTTTACAGATACATATTATATTATTTTCTTATCTTATTTATTTTCTTATCGTATCTTATTATATTTATTATTATCTTCAGGCTTAGGCAATGGTTTAAAGAATTTTGTATGTATTTTCTTGCTTGTCAGTTTTTAAAAGCTTCTTCAATTCAGACTGTTAATCAGCAATGGCATTAGCAACATACTTTTGGCATAGTTTGTAATAAGGTCTATGTATTTTACTTTTTTATTAGTCTACTAGCTGATGCCCGCGACTTCGTCCGCGTGGATCGAGGTTTTTCGTTTCCCGCGGGAACTCCTTAATTTTCCGGGATAAAAAGTAGCCTATGTGTTATTCCAGACTATAATCTATCTCTGTGCCAAATTTCATCCAGATCCGTTCAGCCGTTGGGGCGTGATTGAGTAACAAACATCCATCCATGCATCCATCCAAACTTTCGCATTTATAATATATTTTATTTTATTAGATTTGACGACGCGTTTACAAAGGATATCGGGTTGGATGCCTATTAGAATCCTTTTTATTAATATGTATGTACCGATGACCGATGTACCGATTAGATCCGCGAATAAAGAAATCTGAAGCCGGAATATAGGAATTGGGTCGCAATTTTTTAATCCGCGAATAGTGAAAACGCGAATGAAGGAAGCGCGAATAAGGAGCTTTTATATATATATAAAAGCTGTATATTATATATTGATGACAACATACCTTGCACTCAAACTGCAATACAAATCCAGTCCTTGTGCCGACAAACACTGTGTCCCACGCACGATCCATTGTTTGGATAGGACTCAACACATTGCACTCTGGTCCCTTCTCCAAACCAGTCTGAAACAGTATTGAAAAATGATATTATTTATAATAATCAGTCATCTATCTCACCAAATATAAATAACTTGCAACTTCGGCCGCGTGGATTAGGTTTTTGATTCCCGCGGGAACTAATTAATTTTCCGGGATACAACCTATCCCTGTACCAAATTTCATCAAAATTGGTTGAACAGGTAGGTCGTGAAAGCGTAGCAGACACAGACACGCTTTCGCATTTATAATATTAAGTATGGATGTTTGTTATCTGTTTCTTTTGTGTTTTTGTGGTGTACAATAAAGAGTATACAAATATATAAAAATGCTGTTGCACCACTTATTTTACATTGTTGGTAATAGTATGTGAGAAAAATTTACGCAAGTGCCAGCAACAACAGTATAAAGTTTCAACTAAACTATAACACAGACATAATGAAAATGAAAAATAATAATAATATCCTGCCGAATTTCGGCCACGGCGGCCAACTGAGATTAGCAATCTGCACGGGCGATATTAGAGTACACAGGTGCACTTTCTATTCCCTTACTCGCATAACCCGATGGAACAGAAAATCTGACATGACTGGAGAGAACAGGTGCAGGACCGACGGCTTTACGCGCTCTCCGAGGCACAGGGGTGAAACGCCGCCAACTTCCAACTCTGAGCTAGTACTAAGAATTTTTTGTCAGAAAAACCCAATACTTAACATTTTATGGCCCTACCCCTGGGAGTCGAACCCCGGACCTCGTCAACCCCAGTCGAACATGCAAACCACTAGACCAACACAGACATATAAAGATGATACCAATACACATAACACCAATTAAGTGTTTCAGAGAGAAGTCAATGCACGTCAATGGTTATATGTACGAGTTTCATTACCAGCTATCATGTTAGCCTACATCCATCTTAGACTACATCATCATCCACAGGCAAATTTTTCATCAACTATTAATCTATACTAATATTATAAAGAGGAAAGTTTGTGAGGTTGTAGGGGGTAATCTCTGGATCTACTGAACCAATTTTGAAAATTCTGTTACCAATAGAAAGCCACATTATTTGTGAGTGTCATAGGCTATAATATATTAACCCAAAAAATGAAAAGACTTTTTCATGGTAGTCGGATTTGTAAAGTAAGGGTAGTCGGATTTGTAAAGTAAGAAAACGTTTCTTAGAAAAAGGTCATTCCACGCGGACGAAGTCGCGGGCATCAGCTAGTGAAAATATAAGAGAATTACTATACACACCTCTAGATCATAATAGCGTATCCTAGAATCCAAAGAACCTGTGTACACAGTGGTCCCATATTTCTCTTTCACAATGGTCAGGCATGTCACAGCCAGGTTTGAGCCCCGTAGAGTTGTCAACAGCTGTCCGTCATTATTGAAGTAGTAGACATTGCCATCTAGACATGCAGCCAGGATGTTGTTGTCTACACACTGAAAATAATGCAAAACTCTTTGATAACATCTACAAGTAGGTACTACTGTACTCCATTTATGCTATTACCCCTATCAACAGTATTACATAGATCTCTTTTGCACTACTGCCACGTCTATGCTATTAATTTATTATTGATTTCTTTTGCATTTAAAGTTTGATTTGACTAATTTGCTGACCAGTAATTCATTCAAATAATTTTATAATAGAATTTTATAAAAGGCTGCCTATCTTTTAATTTCTAGTACTATGTGAATGAATTTTTAAAAAATATCCCAAGAGCTATGTAACCTCTGTTTTACATGTGAAAACTTTTGCTATAACTTTTCTGTACTTAGTTTTCTGTAACTATACTCTATCCACGGAAACAAGCTAATAGGGAAGACATGGACTCGTTTGTGATTGGTCAGCGATAACCGTTAATGCAGTGTACAGACTACGTGTATATTTTAGTCTGATCGTGGTACCCGTACTGTGCAGACGCGCTCATATTTTATCCTTACCTATCGTTATTGTTAATTATATCAAAATTTATCATATATTCAAAATATTAATGCCCAAAAGTGGCAAAATTGTATCAAACAAGTACAAGAAATAGTAGAGCCAAAAATGAACGCAATAGATAGGAATGTGGAAATAATGACTGATAACTTCATAATAAATGTAGAAAACGATAGCAGTGATACGTCGTCGGATAGTGATTAATATATTTTGAATTATAATAACTACGTAAATTGTAAAAAAAACCAAGTGTAGTTGTGGGAAGAAAGCTAGTTTAATTTAATAGTAGCGCAGTGTGTACGTACATTCAGAATGGTTTACGCCCACTGACTTTTTTTGTCTTTATCATTTGTATGGGATTACGTGACAGAGAGAGCGCTATATTAACTAGTCTCCATGGATAGAGTATAGTTTCCTTTAAAATATAAATAAAATACATAAAATATATTATGTTTTATCTGAATAGCAATGTACCTCTAGTGCAAGAACCGCATCAGCGTTTCCGCTGACGACGATGGAGTCACGGCGTAAGTTTTCGTCTGCTGAGTAGTCATACATCTTGCATTCACTGCTCTGCCCCACCACCGCTGTGGCCGTGTCTTCCATGGACGACTGACTATTGTCTAATATGATCTCTTCACAGATAGGCACAGTTTCCTCAATTACCTCTTCTTTGTCTTCCAGAGACTTTACTTCACAGTTATCCCCAACAACAATATCTTCAGACACATCTAACATATCCAATTGGATGTCATTGACAACAGTTTCTTCAACAATATTCACATCCTGTTCATAAACCATATTCAGATTTGTATCTGTACTGGTATCTAGAACAATACCTTTTTGATTGATGTCAATATTTGGTTCATCTTCAATTCTAATACTTTCTACAACAGGCTCTGGTGTCTCAGACTGTATTGGTTTTAGGTATGGAGTTATGTTTATCCTTTTTATGATCACAGTACATTCTTTTATTGTGTAATCAACAGTATTTGTGGGTTTGGCTACTTTGCTCTTAGATGTAACTTTTTTCTTAGATTTTGTCTTTTTATTTTTTTTACTTTTTGATTTTATTTGTGGTATTTCGAAGTCATCTAACGATATGATATCCTCCAGTGGTCTGTCATCTGTAATAATTTGCTCTATCAAAGATATATTCGGAGATTTAGCTTTGGTTTTTTTTCTTTTTTGAACTGTTACAGGACTTTGTGAATGAGAAGGCTCGAATGGAATCTTGCTTCTACGGACTCGTTTGGATTGATTTGATGTGTCACCTTCATGTTCTTGTACAGTTTCCATTGCTATTTTTTCCAATTCTTCAACAGGTATATTTGCAAAGTCATTGACTATTGCATCTTCAGATAGTATAGTATCATTATCTGGTGCTTCAGTTTCTCTTTCTTCATTGTATGGACTTACATTCAAAACTGTCATGCCCAATGTTTGCCCAATGTTTGAGCTGGTTCCAGTTTCTTTGTTTTCAATTGAGCTGTATAGTTTGAATTTTTCTTGTAATAAAACTTGTATTTCTAAATCTATTTCCTTCATTCTTTCAAATGCATCACTTGATTTGTTGCCAGTCCTTTCTGGTATGTTAGTGTCTGTCTGTACAGATCTAGTTGCACACTTCTTTTTAACTTGGCATGATTGTGTGCCACACTTTGAAGATGGTGTTTGGGTGTGTTTTGCATGTACTTTTCTTATGACTTGAACAGCAACATGCCTTTTTATTAACTGTTTGCATAATGGTCCTTTTAGTTTATTGATTTTAATCGGCTCAATTTTGGGAGTGGAACTATGAGTAGGTGCAGTATTTCTGTGTGATTGATGAGCGTTTGGCTTTTTTGGTTGTTCATTAAACATATCTATTGGCTTTAGGGTGGCTTTTGTTTCTGATTTTATTGGTGGATCTTCAATAATATTCATATTTTTGTTTTCTGTGGGACTTGTGAGGTGAATTGAAGATGTTGAATCGTTTCTTTTAGTTCTACTATCGTTTTCAACTGTCTTTTTTGGTGTTTCTTTTCTTTTGACATGTTTTTCTATACAGTTTTTGTCATTTGAACTGACTGTTTTATTATCTTTTAATACAGGTTTGCTGTCTTCCTTTGAGAAAAATAAATTAAATATTGATTTGGAATTCTCACACTTATCTGAAGTTTTAGAAGCACAATCATTTACATTTATTATAATATTTTTGTTTAGAATTTGTTTATTTTGTTCAGATGCAGAAGATTCAGATTTTTTACGTTTTTCTTTGCGATGTGATGGTCTTTGGTCAATAGAGCGTTTTCGGGAATTGGATGAAGTGGATTTAAGATTACTTGAATGATCTGTTTTATCAGTTTCTTTTTTAATCTGTTTAGACTCAGATTCATACTGTTTGTTTGTGCACTCATTATCACAACTGATATTGTTTCTGTTATTTTCTTGTAAAGGCAAAATGCTATCAGAACTCATAGGTTCTTGTTTGCATTGGATAAATGTATCTTTTGCCTCTTCCTTTATAGACACATTATTTGATAATGATATTTTCAAAGGTGATTTAGCCATATCATGTAACTGAGTCTCAATATCCCTATCAACAGCTTTCAAATTTTTCTCTGGTGATAATGGTGGTTCTGATTTAAAATTATTCATGTAGTCATTATTGTATAGATCTTTCTCTTGTTTTGGAGTAATTTCATAATCACGCTCAATAAAATCATGATCTACTGCAACATGATACTGCTTATCCAATTCTGCAAAAGGATCTTCATCCTCTGAGAACTGCTCTGGATTGGAATCAAACAAATCACGTGGAGCCTCAGATCTATTCATGTCATTATTAGGGTTACCTTCAGTTTCTCTTCCGTAAAATGGAGTCTCAGAAAATGTGCTGTCTTGCATATAACTAAAACTTTTTGTTCTCTGCCTCCGTTCAAAAAGCTTAGTATCTGAATAATGTGATATCCCATCTCCGCCACCATAAGTACTAATGGCAGGTTCAACACTTTTAGGTCTCTGGTAATCTCCTTCTGAAATATTATGCACCATAGAATAATTATCTTCAGTTGAAAGGTCTTCATGACTAAAGTTATTCTGACTTGGATTTTCATAATAGTTCTGATGTTCATCATAACTTTCATTAGCAATACTGTCTTCTCCCATATGATAATTTTGTGCATACTCATTTAACTGTAAAACTTTAGTGATTTCAGCCATAACGAATGGCTTAATGTCTTCCAAGAAAACAGTATCTTGTGGGTCTAGCATACATTGCATTTGTTTCATAAAAGTGTCTTCATAAATAGTATTATTGTCATTTTCAATGAATTCTGTGCTTGATCCACAGAGAGACTTTTCAGCCGCAGACCTTAGATGTCTATTGAAGCTGTTTTGTGATTCGGTTATCAAGCTACTAATAGCATATTCAAATTTACTTGATGAATTTGGATTGTCCATTAGCTTGTGAATTTTCTCTTTGTCCATTTTGAATAACTGATGCACTATTTTGTTTTTGATTTTTGCACAATTTGATTTGTCTGTAACACGTTGCCTTTGGTATCTTTTTCTTACTGGTTGCTCATTTTCATAGTTCTGAAAATTATTGCTTGTTTCTAAATTTTCATCATCTGGAGGTTTGTCTTGACAATCTTCGAAGGTATCAGTAGCATTCTGAGGGTCACTACGATTTTGCAATCTTTTTCGTATTATGTCAACTGTATCATCTACTGACCTACTAAATGTATTAGAACTATCAATAACAGATGTAGGATTGCAGCCGTAATGATCAGATGCAGGTGGTCTATGGCCAGTATACTCTGCAGCTGCTGACGGTTTGTTTGGGTGACCTCTATCTTGTCTGTATAAGTTGCGACTTATTCCACCAGCTGGCTTATGAAATGGGTGATCTGGTTGCCATGGTGATATTAAAGGTGGTGGTCTGTTATAGACTTCTCTTGGCGGGGGGATTTGTCTGTGATCTACATCCCCCATACTGTTCACATGAAAGTTATCAACAGGTTGATCATCATAATAACTGGATGATTCTTTAGATAAGTTTCTGGTACTATCACCTTTTGGCCTATTCCATTGATGCAGAGAGGGTATCTGAGGTCTTTCCCCTTGCTGGTGAGGTCTCTGATAAGCATTGCCTCTATATCTATACCTATCTTGATGATCAGATTTATCAGAGCGAGTAATAAATCGTATTGGCCTTGAACTATCAAATGGTGGCGGGAATCTGAAAACATTAGATTACACACATACTTACATTATAATTACATGTAAAACTCGATTCTACTAGGAATTCTTTTCGCAAAAGATAAATTTGATCTTATTAGGTGTAATAGCCATTGACTTACCAATGCCTAAGACTCACCATCGAAACGCAAAAACGGCACGGTCAAATTGTGCACAAAAAGATATTGTGAACAATTTTCGCCTCAGTCGCGCATGAGTACACTAGGCGACAAAATGTAGTATGTGTCGAATTGTTATTACAAAATTGAACCCTAAATATAAAACTATATGATTAGTTTTTGTGAACCGTTTGATGTCTCAGTCTACATTATCTATAGCTGTGTTTGTATAAGCGATTGTGGACGCTTTTTGAGTATTATTTTGTAGGTAATGTTGTATCCTTAGTTGGTAAAGCGATGGTAATAGCCAACAAATTAATATTTTTGTGTTTTGACATTATTTTGTAGGTAATGTTGTATCCTTAGTTGGTAAATCGATGGTAATAGCCAACAAATTAATATTTTTGTGTTTTGACATTTGAGGTGGACCGCGGTTTAGGTAGGTACCTACGGCTATTGCGTGGGACATAAATTAAATTGTTTTTTGTTTACATACAGGTTTTTATGTAAATTATGTCATGTACCTCGGTGCGTCCAATAATCCATAGCTTCTTGGGGGCCTGAAATGAGGATTGCCGCCAATCCTAGGTCTGAAATGTCGCGGATTCTCATTACGCCATCCGCCAATTCCTGAGTGACCTCGCCGCATTATGCCGCTGTTGTGGTTTACTTCATGTTTTTACACAAATGAATCAATTAAGCGTAACAAGCCCTTAAATTAATCTATTTTCTGATGTTCACAGAGTACTTTGTCTACTGATGTTTTTAGCAAATTCTTTTCGTCCAACAAAACAAACACGATCAATCAATCAATTTATTTTTTAACGTTTGACATTGACATTTGTGTTTGACACAGCACTCATCAGCAGAGCGATCGGCTAAAAATTGTCGCAATATCACATCCAAAAATGTCCTTATGGATATCCATTGTTACAGTCCTTATAGCCGGCTTCACTTAAGCTTTTTCAGGATTGTAGCAATGGGTCGCAAACCACAGATTACTAGTCACGAACGCTGAATATCGATATTTTGGTAGTGCAGACCTATTTATAATCCGACTAATTTGAATGTCTATTACAGCAATCATGTATCTGTCAAGTAGACTTGACAGTCTTCCAAATTTAACTGCGTTACCTATTTCACTAAGTAATATTTTAGAGTCTGTGGTGTCTTGTGATTTTCAATTTATTAATTGGCTTTGTATAATATTAAATATAATACAAAATACTTTAATTTAAGAAGCCATGCGCGCATGTTAGTAAATTTTCTTTTTACGATGCAATCCAGAGACTAAGTAGTAACCAGAGAGATGCAATCAAAGATACCATAAGCTAGAGATATCTCGAGATACCGAAATTGTCTATGGATATTTTCATTTTAATCACAGATTATAATTGAATGACCAAAGAATCAACGCGGAAATGCAGCCAGCATTCTTGCCACCATTCCACGCGGGCATGTTTCTAGCTTAAAGTTATAGTGTATTGTTTTCAATAAAGATTTTTAAAAAAAAGTAAGTAAGTAGGTACATAAAGTCTAACTACTTACTTAATTCTTTTTTAACGTTAATTTTAATTTTAAATAACTAGAATCTAGATGATTCCCGCGACTTCGTCCGCGTGGATTAAGATATTTTGATTCCCGCGGGAACTTTTTAATTTTCCAGGTAAAATAGCATACTTAAATCCTTCCCCGGGATACAACCTACCCCTGTACCAAATTTCACCAAAATCGGTTGAACAGATGAACCATGAAAGCGTAGCAGACAGACAGACAGACACACTTTCGCATTTATAATATTAGTATGGATGTAATATTATTACATAATATTAATGAATAGCATTGGTATGTATTTGGTCGTTTTATTAATAGCGTGAGTTGGCAATACTGCCAATGAAAAAGTTTTTATTAGCTAGACTTATGTATACGGTTTAATAAAATATCCTTAAAAAGGTAAATAATTGTCAATAGACTGTCTTAAATTAAATAACATTTTGAAGCCATTCCAATATAGCATACCTACTTACTTACTTGAAATAATAGTATTTTCTATTTTTACCAAACAAACAATCTATTCGAGCTTTTTAATCTACGATCCTTTACGGACAGTCGCAGTGATACGTGAAGCCAAAACCATGTTTTGACATTGATGCAGTCCTTTAATGATTGCAACAATTTTTAGCCGATCGCTCTGCTGGGCAATTGGCTAAAAATTGCATCAATCATCGTTACAGTATCAATTGTTGTGATTGGCTGAATTTATAGTATTCTTGCTGCGTCAATGGATTTTGTCCAATAGTGGAAGAGTGTTAACCAATCAGAGGTGATTGCGATCGTTACACTGTAGCTATCATTTTTAGCCGATTGCCCTGCAGCAGACCATCAAACATTTGAAATTAGACACCTACCAAGAACAGATCTATGGTATGTTCCGATGTACACTGCGAGCACTGTAAGGTGTGACGTCACTTTAGTATACTGCGAAGCCGTTCCTTTAAAGTTAGCTATACTGGTTACTGTTTAAAACGGAGCGCAGTCAGCACTGAGAGCACCTTACCTCGAAAAGGATAGTGCTCAGCACAAAAATGGCGACGGTTTATGACGTCATACTGCGGCAGTATACTGTCAGTTCTTATAGTATAGGATCCCTGACACCTTCACCGAGCTGGTAAATGGATGAAAACTATTTAATATATCAAATTGAATATGTCGATAAATAGGTATATTGCAAATGGGTTGACTAAAAAATTTCAGACCAGAATATAATTAATTAACAATAAAAAAAAATTGAAAGACAAGTGCAAATTACTACTTAGTATCGATTTACCTGTTTACTTATACCTGCCTACCCAAGAGTTGTGATGGAAAAAAATAGTCAAACTAACGTTTGCATAATCTATAGGCTTCATAATATTGGTATGTCTTTTAACCAAACCCACAGAGTTACCACAGATAAAGAGTAGGTATGTCAGTGACCAGGGGGCCTATTCCTTATCTCAGTGATGATCACTCACCGACCAAATTGTCTATGGAATGACCATCAACACAGATTTTGCATTACGTATATCTCCAGACACCCCCCCCCCCCCCCCCCCCCCCAGCCTGTAAATTTGAGATATATAAAAAATATATTTTTTAAAAAGGATTTTATAGTACAAACATATTTTCAAATGTTCTTTGTGGATAAGATTGTACTGTTTATACCTCATTTCGAGTATTTTACATAAATTATTACTATATAAGTAATAATTTATGTAATTATGACTTATTAATATATCGGCACCATTCTACTCGAAATAAAAAGAAATCAACTCTTTGACAGGTCTCCACACATACTAGCGCAACTAGCGGGACAAATGGCAAACAGGCCTCATTGACTGATTACGTTTTATTTGTTTGTTGCATTATCTATTGCATTTTATGAAATTCTAATGATAGTGCAGGTAGTTTCGAGTAGGGTGCAGTTTTTCCACTGTGCAAAAAGTACGAAATTCGAAGTATTTCAAGTGATATAGACGGTGTAGCAGGTAATATCTTTATTTATTTTTTACTCGTAAACTAAGAGGGTGCTGTTTTAATAATAAATAATTTTGGAAAGTGCTATTTAAGATACGTCGATTAGTATTTTTTTTTTTATATATCTCAAATTTACAGGCTGGGGTGGGGGGGGTTATCTCCAGTTGCTTTCAGAAGTGACGTCACAGTGACCTTCATTTGTCATAGCCACCGACACAGATTATGTAGGAAATAATATTGCACTTTGACAGAAATCTTCGTATCAATAAGTATGTACTTTGTATTCTCTAGGCAAAAGTGACCATCAAAATGATAGTCATTGACATTTTCGGTGACTTTCCGAAAACAACGTATACGAAGCAGTGCCCATGAAATTTCTGGTGACCATCATTATAACCCGACTTTGTTAAAGATACGTAAAAACTCCTATTATGTTTTGTGATTCAGATTCTAGCTAATTTAGAAGGATAAAATATTATACCTTACGAGTTACGACCATTGTCGTTGGCCGTTGCATAAAGCGAAATTCAAATTATTCAATACTAGCTGATGCCCGCGACTTCGTCCACGTGGATTGAGGTTTTTCGGTTCCCGCGGGAACTCTTTAATTTTCAGGGATAAAAAGTAGCCTATGTGCTATTCCAGACTATAATCTATCTCTGTGCCAAATTTCATCCAGATCCGTTCAGCCGTTGGAGCGTGATTGAGTAACAAACATCCATACATCCATACATCCATCCAAACTTTCGCATTTATAATATTTATTTGATTGTTTATTTCTGTGGTTTATTTTTGTTTTTGACTTATAAAGGTGATAGATATTCATGAATTAACTAAAATAATTACCCAGTTTAACTTAAAAGAGGAAACGCATATATGTAGTAGGTATAAGTATTCTGAAATATTCAAATTGTGGTTTTAATAAAGTCCCATCAACCCTCGTTTGCTCACAAACTCACAATCCGATAATCGTGAACTCTTCTATTGCAGATCATTATAGGCTATGGCTCACGCCTATTTATTGGCGCTTGCAGAACATCAAAGTTTGCATGATGGTTCTAAGTTTTTGAAGTTACAGACTAGAAAATTGGGATTTAGGTTATCAGTTTTAAATAATAATAGGTAACCTGTATAAGCTTCCCAAGCCCTTCACGATGACTGGTTCGCCATAGCCCCGGCGAATCGCCCCATGGCGATGTCCCTACTGTTTTCAGCAAATTCCACTAGCAACTCCAGTTGCCGTTGGGAAAGTTTTCTTCGCGCAGGCATCCCTAAATAAATCACAGCTTAGATTTAAAGTTAACAAAGCTTCCCAACTAAATACACTGGATTTATCCTCTCGACTCCGTTAACACAATGAAAAGACGAAATTCAGTAGGTACCTTATATTATAACAGCGAAATAAATAAAGTCTTGAAATAGGTAGTTCAATTCAAACATTCAAAGTAAAATTAGGACCGCGAAGTGAAACTAACAAACGCATGTTATAAGTCGTCTAAAGTAAAAAGCCTCTTATAATCCTACTTTACTATTGCTCGGATAGTACTTTTTAACTTACCCGCATAAAGTCGATAGACACCGGTGATCATCGGAATGCCACTATGACACGATGAGCACCGAAATAGATACGGAATACAAAAATGTCATATCCACCGAGTGACCTTCAAAGTCGGTGGCCATAAACTCGGTGATCATCACTGCAACTGGTAAAAATACGGAATAGGCCCCCAAATCAGTAAAATGTTTAAAAAAATTTTTTTTTTTAATTTTTAATTAATCATATTCTGGACTGAAATGCAATATATTTATTGCTATATTTAATTTGATATAAAATAGTTTTCATCCATTATCCAGCTCGGTGAAGGTCGTTGTCACGTCGTTGTATACGGGGATCTTAGACTATAACGGAACCCAGTAAGAGCTCGCAGTGTATATCGGAACTACCCAGAGAATGCTTTTTTCTGGTGACTCAGATTATATATTTAAAATGTTATAATATGTCACCGTAATAAAATACAATATAATACAATATAAAATAATTTGATATACCTATCAGTAACAGCTAAGTAATCCTTGATGTCATAGTAATTTTTATTCATTAAAATATTATAAATTTTATTTTTAAATACTGTCAAAGGCTTCTCTCTTAGATTGTCGGGTAGTTTGTAACTTTGTTGTTGTTCGGGGTTGTTGTTTGTTTGTTATGTATTCATATTATCATATTCAGTAACATTTTTTCCATAATATCTAGGTATTCCAACTAATATTATGAAACAGTTTTGTTTGCAAGGTTGACATGAACTAATAATATAAATCTATACCTACTAATATTATAATGCGAAAGTTTGAAATGTATGGATGGATGTTTGTTAATCAATCACGCCTGAACTGATCTGTAGGGACAGAGATAGATTATAGTCTGGAATAACCATGGAAGAAGGAATTACGACTGCCGGGAATAACACATAGGCTGATATTACACTATCATATATATATGATCATAGATATATGAGTCATTTTTATATGAAGAACATATGATAGTGTAATATCTACATTTGTCTATGATCATAGTTATAGGATCCTATTTGAAAGCTTGCGTACAAGTAGGATCATATCCGTCATGCGTAGCATGTGTTGTCATTTAAATAGTCAGTGTATCCGTCTAACTAGTGTTGGGTAGGACATGACTTGAAAAAGAGTTTGTAAGAGTAGCCTCTTTTTTGTACTGAGCCAGTACAATGTACCACTTCAAAAGAGGCGAGCCGTCTTTAAGCATAGCGGTTCATTTGAGGTTACGAGTGATTATGTCATCGCGTACTGGTGCATTTAATTGTACCTTTCAAAAGTGTGACTGACATAATACTTACATTTTACAACTCAAACTCAACTCCGTATAAATATATGAAGGAATTGACATAATTTCTGACTTAATCAACTGATTGTCAGTTCAGTACCTACTCAAGTTGTATTATTTTGTAATAACCTAATAACAAATATTAGTATTTTATTCGACATTTTTATAATTAAACGAAATACGTGATTAAAACAGTTTTATATAATAAATGGGTATAATAGATAAAAAAAGAAGCGCAGACGCCAGACTGACACTTCGGTGTCTCCCTGGCTCACACTCGCATTAGTCGCATTACATAAATGAAGTAAGTAGTAACAGTAAGAAGCAAACGCGACCGAGAGGCAAAGAGGTAACGCGACGCGAGACGAAGCGAGACAACACGCGCTACGCGGCGGCGAGACACGACGGCGCGGCGACGCATTCGCTCTCACTCTAGTACGCTCAAACACATACGCACGAACGCGACATAAAATGTGAAGTAGGACATTTTCAAACGTTGAGCCGCTCTTACATTTTGACGTCATGTCCGGGACAAATGTCCCGCCTCTTGTAAGTCCTACTCAACACTACGTCTAACCAAAAATGATGGTGTCTTCCAAAACAAAGAATTTCGACTGGAATATCGAAACTACAAAAAGAGTAATTATTAGCCTCTACGAGGAAAATTAGTGTTTATATAATAATCTGATCGCCTTGCTACCCATGATCTAACCAAAATTCGTCTTTTATTTCTAGTTTTATTGTTCACCATTTTTTTTTAAATGCAATTAATAAAATAATTGCTCTCATAGCAACGGAAAACACGGCTAAATCGTTAACCATCTTGATAGTATAATATGACATTTATATGATCATATGTGGGTCAATAGTGTATTAAGTAAAAATGAGGAACTGCATCATATAAATATGATCATAGAACTTGACAGATATGACATCATATATATATATGATGAATATATAACTCTGTGATATATGATAGTGTAATATCAGCCATAGGCTAACACATGCGGAAAATTCAAGAGGTACCGCGGGAACCGTCACGCGGAAGGAGTCGCGGGCATCAGCTAGTTCATTATTTAAAAAATACAAATAGGTACTAGTTTTTCAGAATAATAATATGTTTGAGTAAGTAAGTAATTATTTATTATGTATATTTGTTGTAATTTTATATTATCGATTATTTAAGAGGCCGGCGAACGCCGCTCGCAACTTCTACTCGAACCGCAAATATAAATTTGCCGGTATATTGCTATCCCTATTTGGCTGATGACACATGATCGCGTGCAAGCGCGATAGCAATATGAGCGTACAAAATTTGTTATACATTTAGTCTTGTTCCGTGAATACCAAAAATGATGAATGAAAAATTGTTGTGTTTTTAACTTCGTGGTGTTATTCTGTAACTTGACAATATAGGCTATGTTCCTGATCAATTAGTACGTGAGATATCGTTGGTTTTAATATGAAATAAATTAGGAGAAAACATGTCGTTTATGTCATAAAAACATGCAAAACGCAATGTGATTACATTTAATTTTGGGAAAGTATTTTGAAAAAATAATTATCTAGGGACCTAGACAAATACAATTTCAATCTTAATAATCGCATAATATGGAGGAAATACGCTCGAATTACAAATTATTTTGGTATTACGTTTGTATGAGCAATTCACCCTCCACTGGCGCCTTAAGTATCGATACTTCAGCCCTAGTGCTCGCTTAGCCTCCGCCCATAACGCCATTTTTATGTGACCGGAAGCTTCAAATTTAATTTTATATTTCATATCAATTTAATTTGATATAAAAATCAAAGGTCAGAGGTAAGTAACATCATGGAGGTAGGAAACTTTTAAAGTCTGGCCGGCGCGGCAGTGGCCAAATAAATTGGAACTATAGGTCTACCAGAATCTGATGGCAAAAATATACACCGTATACTGGTACTTTTAGGTGTATTTTTTGCCATCAGATTCTGGTAGACCTATAATTAGGCACAGTTTTTAGGCCTGTTACGTTTTTGTTTTTATTTTATTTTAAACTAGCGACCCGGTCAGATAAATTTGACCAACTATAACATACCTATTGATAAAGTCTCCGTAAGTAGCTCCGTAGCATAATGCAATAAGTAGGTAATCTGCATCATCAGGATTGAGAAATTATTGGATCTGAGTATAATGAATAATCATGGTTTAATCACAGGGTTTAATCATTAGTCGTTGCTTGTTGTTGACTGTTGACTTCACTAGTTGGTTGATTCGTTCCACTAGTGGGTTAGGTAGGTACTGATTTCTAAGAAATAGTGACATTCATTGCAAGTTGCAACATGGGTGGAACTATAGGGATATGGGAATCATCTTGTCTCCACTCACACTCATTACAGCCATATTATCCATATCCATACTTCCATACTAATATTATAAATGCGAAAGTGTGTCTGTCTGTCTGTCTGTCTGTCTGTCTGATACGCTTTCCCGGTCCATCTTTTCAACCGATTTTGCTGAAATTTGGTATGAAGGTAGGTTACATCCCGGGGAAGGACATAGGCTACTTTTTATCCCGGAAAATTAAGGAGTTCCCGCGGGAATTAAAAAACCTTAATCCACGCGGACGAAGTCGCGGGCATCATCTAGTCCATAATATGGCTTTAAGGCTATCGTTAAACAGTAAAATAACTGGGTCACTAATAGACCAGGGTAGAAGCCTTTAAAAATAATAAAAAGTGAAAAAAAATAATAGTAGGATGAAACCCATTAGAAAAGGAGGGGAATATTATAAAAATGAAAGGAAAAATAATTTACGGGCGATCTGAGGTCGGGAAGGGGATG